>CM074721.1:343477529-343812529 GCA_037306005.1 Rhinophrynus dorsalis
AAGACAATGTTCCCAGGTATGGTAATCCTATATCCACCCCACCCTTAGTTGTCTCTTTCCTAATTTAAACAAGCCCTGTTTGGCTAACCTCTATTTAGAACTTAAATATTCCAACCTCTATCCGTTTTGGTGCTCATATCTGTACTTTCCCCGATCATTAATTTTCTAAGAACAGGTGTCCCTTTGAGTTTCATAGAGGAGAGCAACATATGGTGTAGCTACACACTTCATAACCCCTGGGGGTTAAACCTGAATGTCAGGGGCCCTCTGTTCCAAGTTTCTCACTAAAGAGTTCAGGTGACCAGGGAAAGGCAAAGCTATACTTAGTATAAAAACACTCCAATACAGGCCCAAGGAAGGCCACCACTAAACTCAAGGGGCTCCCACATTCCAGTAAACAGGAGAATTCTAGGGTAAACCAATTGCAGCACAAAGGGACAAACGAAAATTCCCATTGATTTAAATGGGTCTTTTGTCCCCTGAATCCTAGGCATATCACCAGTACATTTTTTTATTTATTTTTTTTTAAATTATAAAGCAAAGGTACAGACCTTCCTACCACTCAAGGTGTTAATAGAACTGACAGTATTGTATTTTTTCTGTCAAGTAAAACACGGGCACTCCCCCTCTGCCAAGAGATATTATACAAGAGATACTGCAACTCTGCAGTATCTGCATTTCCCGGGTGCAGTACTTCCCTGCCCTGACATTTTATAGTGGGTCTGTATTTACTGTCAGTAACAACTGTCCATAGGCTGCTGTAGCTTTAGCGCCACACTAAAGTTTCATGTCATGGAATTACTGCACACTATAAGAAAAGAATTTGGCCTAAGATATTTTTGAATAAAACATCCTCAGCAGCAGGAGTACACTTGCTTGTTAGATAAACTCTACAAAATATAATTTGCACTAACTGGCACTAGATGCATTCCCACAACTGGGGCATCCATTCACATTTTCATCAGCAGCCTTAAAAAGTTAACCAAGAAGACTAAAGAGAGGCAGAATCTGCTGTACAGGATCAAGACTATCCATCACAAGAGAGGGTGCAGCCATTTTTGTTCTAAGTTCTTGGCTCTAAAACATGCGTGTATTGTTGCTGGCATGATTTCCCACAACAAGATCTCCCTATGTCATGCACAAGTAGCATCTTTGCCACATGTATGTCTATTATATAAATCACTGCACTGTTGTGGACAGGCCATCATGTGCATGGGTCCTGTATGGCTTAATGGCAGATCAGAGCATGCCAGGCACTAAAGGGACATTGTGCAACACCACTGTAAGGCAGCAGTATCATTCACATATGTTTAAATGGGACTTTCAACCCCTTGAATACTAGGTCTCCAGCACACTGATGTCTGAATACTAGATTACTAGAGCAGTCTCCATTGCAATGCAAAACTGGTAATCAAAACCATCCTATATAATAATAATTCGCTAGGATGTTTGTCAGAAGCCATCATGCACTGTAGAGACTGCCCAAACGCACAGAATGCTGGGAGTTCTGTGCTTGGAGCATTCTGTGATTTCAGCCAGTCTCTACAGAGCATGACTGCGTCAGCAGCAGGATGCAGAGCAATGCGTTGCTTACTCCACTGGCACTCAAAAGGTTAACATCACCCGGACATTGGCCAGTGTACACGGGCTTTTACACTAATTATAAATGAAAAGAGGGCAGCCATATTCCACAGTACTGTACAATTAGAGAACTTATTTAACCATTTGAGTGCCAGAAGGGTAAAACATAACATCCCTTTGAGTATCAGAGGGATTCCCAACACTTTGTTGGGAACTGGACATAGTTCTGGCCATCAAAGGGTTAAACAGATACAAATGGTAGCGGAAACCCAGCTTGTAAGAACCATGCATCAAACCAGGACTGGATGTCTGATTTATCTGGTCACACTCTCATTGCAGTACAAGGCCATAGCCTACACTGCTGAGGTACCCGTCACAGTGTGAAATACTAGGCATTCTTTCGAATAGGAAATCCAGCAATGATCCAGTGAGTGTTAGAACTATATCACTGTGTAAATCCATCTCCACCAATGACACCGTCCACTAGCATGAGTATATGTGAAAACTCCCCGTACTATGTACAACTGGATATTATATATTCTAACACAAATCAGGTTCAGTCATCTAGACTAACAGGTGGTGTTTCCAATTTAGCATACAATTTCCACTCTTAATTAGAGCTAGGTTAATGAGTTATTTAACTGTCAATTGGAGAAATTATTTAAAGCGTGTTTGTATGAATTGCCAGGTAATCCTGCAGACCTCTGGCAATACAGAATCTATTCTACACCTGTGATGGCAACCTCAGTACAGGTAGATTTTGTTAACACAGGTTTGCAAAAAAAAACCAAAAAAAAAAAAAAAACCCTAACTAATTCTGGAACACGCACCTACTGAAAGCTAATCTATATGAGGCTGCATTAATCAGTTCTCAGGTTAATTACAAGATGTATAAAAAATGTGATTCTATGGTGGTGGGGGTCTGCTGATTAGACACAGCTTGAAGGCTATATGGCGAATGAGGCTCACCTGACATGCAACATCCTATAGAATTAACCCACTGGATGCTAGAAGTCTCCCATTCATTTCAAATCAATGAAGGTCTTCTCATCCCTTTGAGGCCCAGGTTTGACAAAGGACTGAAACTTGCTGCTAATAGTTTGCCGTTTCATTTCTTTAATGGTGCTTTTTTAATACAACTTGAACAGTTTTATACCTGACCCATGAGTGTGTACTTTATTATACACATATTATATAAGAAATGCTCACGTGACAGAATTCTCCCTACAGAAACATACAATTTGACGGCAGATAAGAACCATTCGGGCCATCTAGTTTGTCCCAGCACCACCCTGGGGTGGCAGTAAGGAGGAAATACACAAGTCTCCTCCTCCATACAGCGTACGCCACACTTTTGCAGGGGCTTCTCCATCCCCCCTCCCCTTCTGACAAAATCCAAGGTGTTTTAAATGTTTCCACTGTTCCACCTGGCTCCACTAACAGCTTCTTTGGACAATGTCCAAATGACAACGTCCAATGGAACCATTAGTGGACTGAGGTGGAACGCAGCTCAGAGTATGATGTAATCAGTTTGCCTCTTAGTTTCCCCATCCAACCCTCCCCTTCACCTCTTCTGCTCACTCACTCTCCAAATATTTGTTCACTTAAATTTGTTTCCCTCTCTAACTTCGCCCCTCCACATTCCTGGCTCACAGTCTATACAATATGTTTGGAGTTTCCTCACTCAATTTTCCCAATGGACCTGTCCCTCCCACTCTCCCTTTTCCAGTCCTGTCTCTTCTGTTGGTTGTACGTTCTCCACTGCGCAAGCTTCCATCTGGGTGACATTCCCTCACCATGGAGCATGCTGTCACCTGCACCCAGAAAATACACCATGTAATAATGGCTGAGGGCTAAGACAGACAGACAGTCTCCTGCAATTCTGGGGCTGCCATATAACAGACGTTGCAGTGTCACACACTCTGTCTTCCGTCTGTTTATTCTTTTTGCTTGTTCTCTGTGCCCCACGCAACCTTTTACAGCCGCAATTCCCTCTCACTCACCTCTAACTGAACCGCTACACCAGGCTCCCTATTGTTACTGTGGATATACTTGGGGGGGGGGGATTATGGTAACAATGCATCAGACACCCCCTCTGCTACTCAAAGGTATACAACACATTGTAAAGCAATGCATTGGCTACCCATCTGGCATTCAAAGGGTTAATGGGGATAGTCCCTTGCATGACTTAAAGCGGAACTTTCACCTAAGCACAAGTTTGCTTTAATCCATTTATTATACCTATTGTAACAGTGCTGTTTTTTTTGTTTTTTTTTTAATGCGATAGAAATGAAGTTTGAGGGTTTACCTTTTCCCTCTTGACGTCTTCTCATTCTGAACGGCACAATTGTGCCAATGAGAATACAGGAGAGATCCTCCTCCCCACTGGTCTGTCAGGAAGCTGGAGAACTCTCACTGGCAGAGATCGATATCTAGCCAATCAGAGTACTCCAGCTTACTGACAGACCAGTGAGGATAAGGATCTCCTGTATTCTCATCCGCAAGATGGTGCCGATCAGAATGAGGAGAAAAGGGAAAAGCTAAACCCTCAAAATTTCATTTCTATCATGTTTTATTAAAAAAAAAACAGCACAGTTAGAATCAGTGTAATAAATGGATTAAAGCAAACTTGTGCTTAGGTGAAAGTTCCGCTTTAAGTCATGCAAGGGACTAAGCACAAGTTTGCTTTAATCCATTTATTATACTGATTCTTACTGTGCTGGGTTTTGTTTTTTTTAATAAAACGTGATAGAAATGAAATTGAGGGTTTAGCTTTTCCCTCTTCTCCTCATTCTGATCGGCACCATCTTGCGGATGAGAATACAGGAGATCCTCATCCTCGCTGGTCTGTCAGGAAGCTGGAGTACTCTGATTGGCTAGATATCGATCTCTGGCAGTGAGAGTTCTCCAGCTTACTGACAGACCAGTGGGGAGGAGGATCTCTCCTGTATTCTAATTGGCACAATTGTGCCGTTCAGAATGAGAAGACGTCAAGAGGAAAAAGGTAAACCCTCAAACTTCATTTCTATCGCATTTAAAACAAACAAAAAAAACAAAAAACAAAACAAAACAAAACCCAGCACAGTTACAATAGGTATAATAAACGGATTAAAGCAAACTTGTGCTTAGGTGAAAGTTCCACTTTAATTACCCTTTCCTATCTATAAATCCAATTTTAACCCCTACTCATAATGCAGCTCTACGTGGATTACATTTTATACTGCATTAAAAAAAAAATCATAAACTGTCAATGCCAGGTGTCATTTGCTCTCATATATACACACACATTATACACACACATTATACATACACATTTATTGGCCATTAGCACTAACTATATTAGGTGTGCTGTATGGTTATATCTGAGAGAAACCAAAACAAAATAAAGAATGCAAAGCTTCTTAACAGTGGCAAAAAGAGGATACATTTGTTCCATCTACATATGAAAATGCATTAATCAGACTTGCACACCTAACTAAAGGTATTTATCATCTGAAGAGTATGCTAAACTGCAGGAGGGATTCGGAGAAGCAGACTGTGTGTGTGTGTGTGTGTGTGTGTGTGTGTGTGTGTGTGTGTGTGTGTGTGTGTGTGTGTGTGTACACACTCCTGCCATTCCATATCTCCATAACAGTCCTGGAGAAAAAGGAAAAAAAAAAAAAAAGGCTATTCCAGCTAAAAACTAATGCACAATACTACAATAGGTCAAAAGAAATTCTAGGGCACACTGTCTGCAATAGAGGAGAGAGCTTAAAAATACATTCTCATTAATTTATATTAGGGCTTTCCTTTAGCTTCTAGAATGTTATAAATCTACAATGCGCTGCAATGAAATGCTATGGAAACCTCTCCAGTATGTCAGTCAGAAGGCCCCTTATAGTGCAGTTTGTTTGTCCCAGAACGGCTCCTTTTGAACAGTTGGTCTTAAGGGGAAGATTCAGAAATGTAAATATGTGCAATTCTGGAGCAAACCGACTGTGCTATTAATGTGACAAATACAAATTCCCATGGATTTAAAGGCTAGACTTCTCCAGCGCATTGGAACTCAAGCTATTAGAAAGCTCTCTAGCATTGAAGGGGTTGAAAGACATTTAAAATCAATGATCGTGTTGGGAAACATCATTCGCAAACAGTTTCCATTAAATTCAGTAGGGATTTTGAGACTGTCACTAACTATGAAACATATCAACCGATGTTGCTTTACAGAATGTATTTCCATTTATGTATGCTGTCAACAGGGCCAGATTTCCCAATAAATACAGCAGGGAAATGACTAGAGCTAAAATGTAGGTGTGGTGCCTCAGATGATCCGGCCACAACCACATTCTGAGCAGTTGGTGTGGCCAGGGCAATCTTACTGTCCAACTGTTCCAGTTTATAGAACATTTAATGACTATTATTTAACACTCTGGATGTTAGAGATCGCCAGTGCATTGCAGAGAAATGTACTGGAGATTTCTCTAGCAAACACAGTGTAAATAAAAATCATCCCTGTTGATTATATGCCAAAGGTATTTTCAGTGCCATGAAATAGTGGATGGGACTGGGTCATTTGAGGAGTGTGTATAATCATGGGCAGTACTAGGAGCAGCCTTCACAGAGGAATACCTGGGAACTCTATGGATCTGCCCCGGAGACTCCCATTTTCAGACTGAATTACCAGATCTCCAGGACAGAGGCGGATTCTCTGGCAGTGGTGAGATTATTCTCCTTCCCACACTGTTCTGCCCACTTCCTGGCACAAACATGTTTAAAGGGATAGTAATGTTTCATAAAAAACAGCAGCTCCAATTAATCATCATAGTATTTGAGCCATAGAGAGTGTTATTTCAATACTGTCAGAGTTGTAGTTCAAGAGTAATTGAATTATGAAGTTTCCCTATCCTGTCCCTTTTACCTAGTGTAAGCCACCTCCCCTCAGATGTGGAATCTGGTCCACAGACCAGACAGCTCACAGCAAGGAACAATCTTCTTACTGTGAGAACAATGAAAGCACTGCCACCACTGAAAGGTTTTTCCCTTATGTTAATTGAAGATTGTCCCCCTCTACAATCCTCTTGGACACCACCCTGCTGATCTGAGGCGAGCAGTTTTACATCAGTAAAAGGGGCGGGAGGGGGATAATCATTCAATTACTCTTGAACTACAGCTCTGACAGTATTGAAACAACACTCTCCATGGCCCAAATACTATGAAGATTAATTGGAGCTGCTTTTATTATGAAACATTACTATCCCTTTAAGCCTCTGCCCTCTATGAAGAAAACCGTGTCATTTACTTCCTCTGGTAAGTGGCACATAATCCCGCTCTGGGGGGGTCAAGACGAGCAAGTTCCCAGGTATGTTAAAGGTGCAGTAAAGGGTCAATAAAAGGCAGTCTGCTCAAAGTTATGGAAAAATGTCATCCTATAGCGCAACACTCACCTGATCCTTTCTCAGTTACCACAGCAGATGCCGGATATCTGCAGGGCTGGGTGACACCAGTGCCTCAATTCTATTCTCATGGGAGACAAAGCAACATTCCAAATCCATAGTCAACTGTCTTCTGTTGAGAAGACAGAAGTTTCCCATATGCAAAAAAGTAATAGCATGACCTAGTCCTGTAGTTTTCTGTGATCTTCAGGACTAACAGAAGGTACAAGTGAGTTTAAGCTATGGTACCTATAACTGTGAGCATACTTCATACATATAAAAAAAAAATCTTATACTAACCCTTTACCGCACTTTTAAGTTAAAACCGCTTGTAGAAAGACATGCATGCTTTGAGACCAAGAAAGAGGACCAGTGCATTTTGGGTTGAAAACAGGGTGTGCGTGATGTGGGAGAGGGAAATTATCTTATTGCCTCACTGGACAAGAGATTTGGGGTGTGTGTTTGGGGGGGTGTAGCCTCTTCATGCTGAATGTGGCCCAAGTCTGCCTGTTTCCACAACTACCCCATAAAATTGTATAAAAGTAATTGCCATCACCTGTCAGTGTAAGCAAATTAATGTAAGAAAGGTGGCACATTACTTAGGCGTGGTTGGGGGCTGCTTCTATTTATTGGCCAAAACTGAATTTGTCCCCCCCCCCCCCCCAAACCGTCTCAAAAGAAGTCTCCAAGTCAGAGACAGAAACACAGATGGAATGTGGCCGTTTACCAATACAGATATGACTGTAGCCCACCCAGCCCATCCTTAGCCGCTGCCCTTGCATGCCCTTATACTTCTTTTTCCAGTAGCACTAAATCAGTTGCTCCACAAAATAAATAAAGGAGGAGGACATGTTAGCTGTGCTAAAGATTAATCAGAGCTTTCCTGCAATGCTATAGCAGGAAAAGCAAATGACCCAAATCTGTTTGGAAGCTGGAGTAACGAGGAGAGAAGGAAAATGTATAAATGATCCAGCACAGCCCACAGCTATACACTGGGGCTTAGGAAAAGGGGACAAGTCAGCATTATAAATTCTGTCCTCCACTGCTTCCCTCCACCTGACCTCGCCACACAGAGAGACAGAACAGACACCCCCCCAGAGAGAAGGACAGATACCAAACACCAACCCAGACATTCTTGGGTTACCAGAAATCTCCTTTAACCGGGGACGCCTAAGAAAAGTACATACTGCAGGGCTGCCTTTATTTCATTGCATTCCTGAAATATGCCTATTTCCTGTGTGTCCCCAATTAAAGGGGAGGTCTTGAATGCTAGAGAGGTCTCCAACACAGTACTTTCTCTTTAATTCAAGGGGTTAAAAGTTCCATTTAAATTAATTGAAAGACATGTACCCAGAATTGCACTCTTCCACTTTTATACATACAATCCACCATTCTTTTTTTCAGAAATGCTCTTGACGACAAAGCAGGGAAGAATTAAAGGAACTGTAAACTTTTTTTTATGAAAACATTTTATAGAGCATTTCCTGCTGAATAAAACAAGGTCACTTCCACTGCTGTCAGATGTTTTATTCAAACTTTATAGCAGTTCAAATAATCAGGAAGTGAATTTGCTGTGTTTACTTCCTGATAGTTCTAACTGACAGGAAGTGACAGGTAGTTTCGATCACATTCTATGGAGAACTGTATGTCTCTGACTTTCCTTTAGAATATAACAGAAAAATGAATGAATTTGACCACTAGAGGGCACTGCTAATGTGTAAAAAAAAAATGGGTTTAACCCGTAATAACTCTGGAAATATAGATCTCTCAGCAGTGGGAGTACCCTTATTTTATTCAACAGGAAAATCCCTACAATATATATTTTTTTCATAAAAAAGTTTTTCTTCTTTAAGAACCATTGAGCCCCGATGGAATCACAAATGGAGACCTCCAATATAGCTTAAAGGGATAGTAATGTTTCATAATAAAAGCAACTAACTAATCATCATAGTATTTGGATTTTGGAGAGTGTTATTTCAATTCTGTCAGAGTTGTATGTAGTTCAAGAGTAATTCAATGACAAAGTATCCCCCTCCCGCCCCTTTTACTGATGTCACACTTTTCAGCCACAGCAGAAGGGAGGTGCCCAGGTAGACTGCAGAGAGGGACAATCTTCAATTAAGGTAAGGGAAAAACCTGAAAAGCTTGTCAAGGGGGGCAGGGATTTCATTGTTTTCACAGGAATAAGAGTGTCCCCTTCTGTTATCTGTCTGGTCTGTGGACTGGATTCCACATCTGAGAAGAGATGGCTTACACTAGGTAAAAGGGGCGGGAGGGGGAAACTTTGCTTGTGAATATCTCATAAACCATAAAGGTTTGAGAGAAAACACTTATATTGTTCTTCATGTTTTTTAAATGCCTACAAAATAAAATAAAGTTAAAATGAAGTATTACTATCCCTTTAACATTTAGTTGTAACAGTACTTTTCTTTCCTTCTCATGTGTGTAAAAAGCAGCCACATGTCTTGAGACCCAGAACAGCCTCACTCACCATCTGGCCACAGGATTAAACTGGTTCTGTTATCTAAAACATGGGCTGTTAGGAAGCAAAAGTGCACTGACGGGAGGTCCCCGGCAAACATCAGGTATACATATGAATTAAAATGTCCCTGGGAAACAGCAGTGTGGGCATCCATCCAATAAACTAGAGGTATGCAGTTCTGGAATAAACCTACTGCATAATGGGGTAGGGGTGGGGTGTTTGGGAATAAAATACCCACTGGTGCTCTTTCACGCCTCAAATACACTGGAGACCTTGCTAGCATTCAAAGTTATAACTCCTTAAGGACCAGTGGTCCAGGGAAGTTACCTTCCCTTAAGGATCGCTTTGATCCTTGCTGATGTTCTGGTACACGTGACCTGTTACGCGTACCGATGCGCTGCTTTGGGGCCTAAGAGAGAGCGCTCCAGTCTTGGAGGGGTCAATTTTAGGCCCTGTTTTTTTTACTTACAGTATGTGACTTGCTATGACCATCACCGGTACTTAAGTATTTAAGGACCGTGACAGTCATAGCACATCAGCTGGTCCTTAAAGGGTTAAAGTCTCCATTTAAAGGGTTAAAGTCTCCATTTAAATGAACAGTACACTTTTGTTGGCCCTAGATCAACTCCACTTTTCTTTTGAAAAATGAACCCTTGACCTTTAAGGACCAAATGAGTGTGAAGCAATGTGTTTCATATCCTTCTGTTCCTTAAAGGGTTAAATTGCAGGTGCACACATTTATCAACACATAACTGTGAGAAGGAACAAAATGGGGACTGTGTGGAAGAGCAGAATATAGCCAGTTGGCAGCCAGCTTACCAGGGCTATATTCTTGTCTATATACAGGACAGGAATCCTGGTGTGTTTCAGGTTTTCCATTTGTAAATTATTGATTAGAATTTATTTGCTTAAGATTTGTCAATTCGCATATCTCCATAACCTGTGTCTTCTGGTCATCAGAAGAATCCAGCTAATAATGTAATAAACATCATTAGCTTGAGTGCAAATCTATTGATCTGAAAGTATTAATAGCTCATTAAGTGGAATACCTTTGATTGCACCAACTATATTAGTCCTGCAAGGTGATTTCATATACAAATCAACCCTTTGAGAGCCGGAGTTGTATCTAGCACCTTGGAATGCAATCCGCTGTTGGACACCTCTCTGGCATTCAAATGACCACCACACCTATGTTCTCTCCAGATCCGCCTCAGGCTCTCCACATTTTATACTTAAAGGGATAGTAATACTTCGTTTTAACTTTATATTATTTTGTAGGCATTAAAAAAACATGAAGAATGATATAAGTCTTATCTCTCAAACCTTTATGGTTTAAGAGATATTCACAAGCAAAGTGTCCCCCTTCCGCCCCTTTTACTGATGTAACACTTTTCAGCCAGGGCAGAAGGGAGCTGCCCAGGTAGACTGCAGAGAGGGACAATCTTCAATTAAGATAAGGGAAAAACCTGAAAAGCTTGTCAAGGGGGGCAGGGATTTCATTGTTTTCATAGGAATAAGAGTGTCCCCTTCTGTTATCTGTCCAGTCTATGGACTGCATTCCACATCTGAGAAGAGATTGTTTACAGTAGATAAAAGGGGCAGGAGGGGGAAACTTTGCTTGTGAATATCTCATAAACCATAAAGGTTTGAGAGATAAGACTTATATCATTCTTCATGTTTTTTTAATGCCTACAAAATAAAATAAAGTTAAAACGAAGTATTACTATCCCTTTAAATCACATAGTCTTTAGGGACAGAGGCTTATTCTCAGGGTTCAGCAAGTTCCCCTGCAACAATGCCCACTACACTGCTAGTTCCAGTCACGCACCTCTCTGTCCTTCCCACTATCTGCCCATTTTAAGAGCACACCCCACCTCCCAATCCAATCAAGTCCTTCCCACTTTGACAAACTTTAGCATTTCGACACTTCCCCTCCCGACAACCTCGTGGTACTCGAGAGGCTTGGGACAAGAAGGTTCCCAGGTATGCTAACACCCCTTTAAAATAGACCCCAATTAACTTAATTTGGATAGAAAATACTCATAATTGCAATGACTCAGTTCTGTAGGAACTGGTTCTCCATAAAAATCTTTATTTAACATCATGCCGAAGAGACAGACCACTCTCTTTGTACGACTCAAGGAATTCAGATTCCTCTCACTGACTTCTAATGGCGCCTCCAATATATAGCATCCACTAAGTGGGGATTAGTGGGTTAAGAAGTGACCTTCCAGCTGTTTGCCTATTGAGGATGATGGATATTGTAGTTTAAGCAGGAGAGATCCCTTCTTGTCCCTTAGCCAAAATGTATCACAACCTAAGAAATAATTTGCTCTTTTGGGAACCAAGTATCCAAGTTCAGCACAAGATTGCAAGTGTGAAAGGGTCACGATAACACAGAGGTCTCCAGAAGCTGCAGTTCAAATACAATTTTCTGCCTGTTGATTTTAGTATTGGGAAAGGGACTCCTTTTGTTGTAAACAACTGAAACCATTTGAACTCTGTAGTGGATGTAAAAATGAAGATAAAGGGAAATTTGCACTGGGGAGTTGCTAGGAACTGGGTGAAGTTGTAAAAACACAGGTCTTATGCTTAAAGCACAACGTACGACACGTAATGGTGCTGACCTTCCTACTATTTATTAAGCCAGTCAAGTCCACAGTGCCCTCATAATTCAGTTTGGCCCACACCCAATGTCTTTTGACAACTTACCTGTTATTAAAAAAAAAAAAAAAAAAATGGGGCAGTTTTGGGGCAAGCAAAATGTGCCACAGACAACAAGATAGACATTCCCAAAATTCTCTTTTATGAGGCTCGTAACCTCTAGGACGTCTTCACCACACAGTTTTGCCACTGATTGAAATTATGCCTTTTAACTCTTGTAATGATAGGGATCTCAATCACATTGTTTTCCATTCAAGGGGTTAAAGTTAAAACAAACAAAACAAAAACGACAATTTCATTTTAAATCGGAATTACTTGTATGCTATGGTACGGTTGGTTTGCCCTAAAATCGCTCTACTTGAGCTTGCTGAAATAGATCCTGTATCATTGGTGGGCAATCTGAGGTCCTCCAGCTGTGGTGGACCATAACTCATCATTCCTGACCAGTCATGATCAATCTTCACCAAAGTTAATTTGGTTTGTTCAGATTTGTCTCCAATTTACAAAACTGTAAAAAAAGTGAATTATACAGTGCTAGAGAGGAAATGAGGACTGCAAACTACCGTGAATTATTAATTTGATAAATCTCCAGATTTTGTACATTGATATGAGTTACCAGCCATTGGCAGTATGCTCCTCTGCTGTGGAAGGGACCATCTAGATGCAGATAAACCCATAAGAAAGGTTAGCATATTGTGTCTGGCAGGAAACAGAGCAAATTCCTACTTTCCTACTTTCTTGATTTTGCTATTAGCATACTTACACTAACCAGCTCAGCAGGGACAATCATGCAAATCCAGATCTGTTAATCCCCTAATCTGGACTAAACCCAAAGCACTAATGGATTTGCAAAAGAGAAAAAAAAAAATCCTTTTAGAGAGCAATGTTTGCCGCTTACTGGAAGCAGAGACTATAAGATAGCAGTGATAGGGGAACAAGCCACTGGTGGCTGTTGTGGTTAAAAGGGCCAGTTTGCAATCAACTAATTTTATTAACAATTAATAGCATTACATTCTATCACTGGGTTAGCAAATCATACACACATTGTTAGTATTTATCACCATGGATGCTAGAGAAGTCTCCAACAAAATGTGTTTGAAAGGTTTCTACCACCCAATGGGGTTAAAGAATACATGGAGTATAATAAGCACATTTGCATTCACATATGGGGATCCACCCTTTTCCCACTGTGGTCTTGGTGATCACAACATGAACATATAAGAGCTCGGCTAAAAATTCCTGGGCTCTGAAGATCAGAGGTGCAGATTGCTCCTTTCTAGGGAAGGTCCCCAGGGGTGTCTCCAGTCAGCCAGTATCTCCAATGCCGTAGTGCGGATAAATAATTTACAATGATTCTACAAAATAGAGGGACGCTGCCCCAACATAAGGCTTCTTGCCCAAACTACAGAACCTCTTATTTGTGATCCGCTTGAAGGGTACATGTGACACGTAGCTGTTGTCACATGGTTAGAATCCAAATACATGATGATGGTGGGATGCACAAGATGACATGCATAAACTAAGGTCGTCCCTGGGTCAACAAGAAACTTGCATTATAGGAACCTATAGGCAAGGCAAACTAGGTGCCCTTGAAGTCATTCAACATGACTCTTACACATGTTCTCCACACTTTGCTTTTGCAGTGTGTTTGATACCTCTCAAACACCCATGGAGTTAAATAATGGCCAGTAAAGGTATATATATCTAAACAGAAAGTCTAGCCAAATTAGTATAAAAATAAGCTATCCACCAGGAGCTGTTCTCTGATGCAGGGTTGATATTGCTTGCAGATGTCTGCCAATGAGGTTTGAATCATTAAATAAAAAGTTAAAAGTTTGAAAGTTGGAGTGCAACCTTGCGCGTAAGAGAGCGAGCAAGAGAGCGAGCAAGAGAACGTGCAAGAGAGCGTGCAAGAGAGCGTGCAAGAGAGCGTGCAAGAGAGCGTGCAAGAGAGCGCGTGTGGGGGGTATATCTATTTTACCATCAATTTATTTATTTTATTTTTTAAACTGTGCAGGCACAACATGCCAGAAGTACCAGCTTATGAAGTTTCTGCATGGTGGTAGTATGTTGTATGGGCTTGGCCTTGAAGCTCCACCCGTATACAACATGTGGCCATGGCACCCTAAGGGTTAACAGGGAGGATCAGCATGTCCCTATAGCTAACTGTGAAAAAGGGCATGCTGATAGCCAGTATTACAGCTCCCTGAGAAATCAGATGAGACTGTAGGAATTTACAGCATACCCATAAAACCACCACAAAACTTTATATTTGCTATTTTAAAGGCAAGGATGTACATCTGAGCACACACTGTATTTGTGACAGCATCAATACATACACATACACACACACACACCACATCTTGATTCAAATACGGACAGTCCCTTCCAGTTAGGTGCTATCTTAAGATATAGGTTATTTACAAGTGGGTGGTGGTACGTTAAAATTAAACATCCTTCATAAAACACACAATATACTTTCTGTATTTGTAGGTTACTTCTACTCATTTACATGAGACAGTGATGAAAAGCAGGGTGCTCAAGACCAGACACATTGTAAGGACAGAGGAACACGCCACCACCTTTTTAGGATGGCTTGGGACACTAGCCTCCTCTTACCTTGTTCTCCTGTTTCTGGAATCTCCTGGTAGCTATGCAGAGGAGATACATCCTGTTTAGAAACAGGGGACTTTATTCTTCAACCTAAAGCCAATTCCATCAGATACCCATATTGCTCTCAATTTTCCTCTCTACTATGTATTAAAGGGTATGTTGAAATTCAAACAGAGTAACTCCTTTTCCCACCTTTCCAATTCTGTAAAAGCCTGCTCTGACAGTAACCTGGTATGACTGTCCAATGGGTTTCATTGTACCAAGATACTGTTAGGCCTACCAAACCATCCATATATTTTATAATGGTTCTGCAAGCCTTTTAGTCTGTTTTTTTTTTTTAATTCAACGTTTTAAATATTTTCAAGGTATTACAACCAACAAAATAAGTACAATAAAGCAATGACACAGTCACAATTAAAGGACAAGGGAAATACATGTACAAAAAGGCTACGGACACGGCATCCCCAACCCCCCATAAGCAAAAGGGTAGGCCACTTACGGCCACTAAACAAAACTAAAGTAATTAACTCGTCCAGATGAGGACTAAGAAAAGAAAAGAGGGGAAAGAAAGAGAATAGAGCAGGAGAAAAGAAAAGAAAGGGGGGGGGAATAAAGGGGGAAAAGGGAGGGAACGGGAAAGTAGGCATCCAGTGATTCACACCCCCAGACAGATGTTTCAGAGCAAGGTAATGTAACCGGGTCAGTGAAGTAGAAGATCCAGAGTTAGTCTCGGAGCAGAAATACTGTCAACCCAAGGAGACCAAATATGAAGGTAGGAAGAGTTCGAGTTACGTACATACGCCATAATTTTTTCCATCTTCAACAGCTGCCAAATTCGACCTTCCAGCTGTTCAGTCCCAGGCGGAACAGATTTCCAATGATACATGAAAACGACCCGCAACACAAATCCTGTATATAAGTTTAAGGGATGAAACCTGCAAAGGGGTAGCCCGGTAAGGTCTACTCAAGAGGCCCGTACATGGGTACGGAGACACCCGAGTAGCTAGTGTAATGCTCAGTTGTTGAAAAGCATAGCTCCACAATGGGGACACTGCCCCGCACCCCCGGAAACAAAGGGGAGAGGAGGGAAAAATGCGGGTCAGTCGTAAAGGGCAGAAATACCACCGAGACAGAAGTTTAAATCTATTTTCCTTTATAAGCGTACATGGGGTCAAACTTGCCATATTCTCTGTAATCTTGTGCCACTCATCAGCATCAATCTACTCACCCAGATCCGCTTCCCACTTGGCCCGATAGGCCAGGGCACTAGGAAAAGACACAGAAAGCAAGTGCGAATATATCTTAGATATGGTCCCCCTACTCCGGACCGAGGAGGAACACAAAACTTCAAAAAGGGTGCGCCGAGGAAAGAGGGCGTCCAAGATAGGATTGAACAAAATGACGGACCTGACAGAAGCGAAAATATTCCCCTTGAGGGGCATCATATCCATCTCTGAATGACGCCCTTTAGTCTGGTCATTTTAACCATACTAAACACACACACGTGAATTCTATGCTATTCACCCCATTCTTTAAAGGAGATGTCTCACCCCTACACAAGTTAGGCTTATTAGGTATATAATCGATCTCTGCCAATGAGATCGATCCAGCTTACAGACAGAAAGCCTCCGTCATTGGCGGAGGCTGGGTAGTGGGAAAGGGAGCAGAGGCAACGCGGCAAACTGCAGCAAGAGCAGTGTATGCGGAAATAGGGTGTAGGACACTCTGTAAGCAATAATTTTAGCCCAAAGTGTTTTTTGTTTTTTTTTAATTAAATAAATAACATTTTAAACATTATCGTTATATACTCTACCTAAATAAGCCTAACTTGTATAGGGGTGAGAGATCCACTTTAATCCAATTTGCACCCTATCTTCTTGAATAAGCCATAAGACATGGCCTTGTCCAATATCCTCCTCATACTGAGTGTCACGTTGCCTTAGCATGCCTCAGTTGGCCTCCCCGTGTATCAAGGGAAATGGCACATTTACTGTACCTAGTTTGGTTTCTGTGATCCACTTTCAGCAAGGAGTTTCTACAAGAGAGAAGCAGAGATGTAAAGAGAAGCACTAGCATAAAGTTGTACAGGTGGAACCTGCATGGTTAGTGTGAAGAGAAATAAAGACGAGCTATCCAAGCAATAGAGAAAGACCAGCGAGCTAGAGAACTACGGAGGCCAATGTACTATGAACTGGGGGAAACCAACTAACCTAAATTCCCACTGATATAAATGGGGTTTAACCCCTTGAATACTAGAGAACCACATCACACTGCAAATCAACGTATTGGAGACCTCTCTAGCATTCACTGAGCTAGAAGCCCCATTTATATAAATGAGAATGGGTATCCCTGAATTACTATAGTTCTTCTTAGTACATAAGCCTCAGTATGTTTGTAATTAACCCCTCTGGGTGGTAGAGAGGTATAAAACATTGCAACAATTTGATGGCTACCTCTCTGGCATTCAAAGGGTGAACGAATAGCACCTGTAACTTTTGCAAGTCACTAAATGACAATTATGGTGACATTCATTTGCTTTAACCCTTTGAGTGCCAGAGGGATACGCAACACATTGCAAAGCAATGCGTTGTGTACCCCTCTGGCACTCAAATGGTTAAGATGTCATCATACAGCATTGTAGAGACATAATGGCAGTGGTGCATTAAACCCTTACTCATCACCAGAGGGATGCACAATGCATTGTAATGCAATACATTGAGAGCCAGTGGGGTGCACAAAAGATTAAAGGAATAGGAAGTCTTTATTTTGACTATATTATGTTCTTGCAGTGTATATAAACAGTCACATTGCATATACATTTTAAATTTATTTATTTTTACCATTTATGACCTTGACCTGGATCTATTTGCAGAGAGCTTTCTGTCAGGGGACATGAAAGCAGGTCCAATGACACAATATAAAACAAAGCTTACAGGGCATACAATGCAGGAAGGTATTGACCAGACAACTCTGGAAACAGAGCCACGGGAGTTACTGCCAGGAATGTGGATGTGTGTGTGGGTGGGCTAACTATGAAAGGAAAAAAACAGACAATTTGACTTTACATATTATGCACCTGCAGACTGGGTAAAGTGAACATAAAGGGTTTGTATTCCTTTAAATAACCATCTACACAGCCCTCTGGTCTTTAAGGGGTTTAAGTAAGCAACTGCTCCATTGCCTCCAAGTCCCTGGAGTCTGTCTATCAAAGGGTTTGAAAACACACACTTCAAAGAGATTCCCCAAAGAATAGTAATGGGAATGGAGAGCATTGTACCCCACTCATTACACCTTCCCCAGTGTATTCATATTTATTACAGTTTATATTTATTGCCTTGTCCTGTTCTCACAAAGCACCACTTGTTATAAAACACAATATAGGAAAATCTGACATAAAAGGAGAAGTGGAGCATTTTGGAGAAAACTGACTGCACCATAGGGGATACTTACATTTTCTTTTCATTTAAATGGGTATTAGCTTCTTGAATGCCAGAAGGTCTCCGATACATTACTCTGCACTGCGTTAGTGAGAACCTGTACTATTCAAGGGGTTAAAAGCTCCATGTGAATCAACAGAAGAGTGAGGTATTTGAGTGTCTATATTGTGCAGTTGTTTTTTTCCCCCAGAATTATTCTTGCTTGGGTATAAAACACTCAGACGATTAAAGGACTAGCAGCACAGAAAATGGAAAGTAGTATATACCGTAAAATCTTGGGTATAATACACACATTTTTACCCCATTTCTCCTTATGTGAAATGGGGGGTACGTATTATACAGGAGTTAAAAAAGGTATTATACCTGAGATTTTATGGTATACACTGCAGAGTTTATCCTGCTCTGTAAAACACAGGTACTCCTGCTGCTGAGAGATTTTATTGAAAACTTAACACTTTGAGTGCCAGAGGGGTACGTAACGCATTGCAAAGCAATGTGTTCCGTACCCCTCTGGCACTGAAAGGTTTAATTCAGCTCAAACCTGCATTTTTTGGGTGCAGACTTCCATGGCTGAAATATTATTTTGGTGATTTTGCTGCAGCAGCCTACATACAGATATTGTAAGTGACAATAACGTTCACAGGCTGTTGTAGCAACTGCATCACTAAAGTTTCAGGCCATGGAGATACTGCACCAACAAGATCTGTTTTAGCTAGAACAACTTTCTATACAACAGGATAAACCCTGCAATGTATAGTTTTACCATAATACATTATGCTATGCCTTTAAACGAACAGTGTCAGAGGAAATGCTAACCTTGTTATCTTTTATGAGGAGGTTTAGTCATTTAACCCTTTGAGTACCCCTCTGGCACTCAAAGGGTTAAAGACCAGTGGGGTGTGTAACGCATTGCACATGCCTCTGATCCTCAAAAGGTACAGTATACCCCGCTTATGAGAAAAAATATGCTCTTGGGCTTTACTTTTAGAATAATCTAAGGATACAACCAGTGCCTGGAAATGTTGCTTTTAAAAATGATTAAAGATTACGTGACATTGTCTTGGTAGCTAGAGTTGAAGACATTTTGCAGGCAGGTGGCACTGTTGATATTATAGCCTGTGGAAAGCCAAGTGTCTCAGACACAGGATTACAGAGGGCTCAATGGGGATATCCCATGACCACCAACACAATCTGTGATATCACCGTGCTTGAAGAAGAACACTGACTTTAGTAGAGTAAAGATGATAAAATAATTAAGACACAGCTCTGACGAAGTCACTTCTATTAACAGCATAAATTGGACTTTCACATAAAATTAAATTTGTTTTTTACCCTATACTCACACTTTGAGGAAGGAAGATTTTTTTTTTTTAATTGGCAATATGTAAGAAAAAAAAAAAAAATCTTAAAAAATATATAAAACACAGGATACAAATTACACAACAGCCGTGGGGGCATCTGATCTTATAGGGTACGTCAAACAGACATCATGCTTGCAACAGCAATAATGATGATGATTTCCAGGTATATTGGACATTAATATTCAACAGCATAATTTCAAAATTCAATTTACAGAAAAAGAACAGTTAGGCAATATTTATGGAGGGGTAGTCCTATAACAAAATCAATATTTAATAAAATACAAAATGAACCACGGAACTAAGCAAATCTATTCTGACACAAATAAAGAATTCAAATACACAGCAAGATGGACAGTGATAGAGCTTGAGGTTCTGATGGTCTGTCCATAATACAAATGTATATAAAGCTATCCTAGTTCAAACCAACTGCCATACAGGGAACAATTCTTTCCCCATATACACACAGAATTAAATGCAAAGGTTACTATAGCATTCAAGGGGTTAATAGCCCCTTTAAATCAATGGAACATTTTATTCCTATCCTATGCAGCAGTTTGCTTGCCCCCAAATTGCTTCTCTCTAGCTTACTGAATGTACCCCATTATGATTTATGGACCCATCCTTCCACCCATTAAGAAATGTGATTATGGTGGGTGAATAGCTGTAACACACTTAAAATTCCATTTATTGGAAGTCCGTATATTAAGATTGAGATCTATGAATTTCCAATTCCAAATACAGTCTGTGCATAAACCCACATAAAATAAATGTCACTGACCCCTGAACATCTCCTATAACTATAGGAGCAAGAGAGTGAATAAGTGTAGTGTGTGTTACTGACGTTAATCATCCATTAATGGTTTGTAGATGATAATTCATACGCTCATGGGCTACAGTTAAGCCTCAGGTCTCAATGTTAAATCAAGGCTTCATGATGCACCAGCATGAGATGGTGATGAACGTAAGTTCATGGACTTGTGATAAGGATACAATGTAGGCTTTTCTGTATGTGGATTCATTCAACATGCTACAGCTTTAGAGATCCAAAGGAAAATGTGTCCTAATAACCCCCAACCTATCTTACTACGGCGAGAAAATCCTAAACGGCTTTATGAATTTGGGCTTTGGTATTTGGTTCAAGAGAACACCTTCAGTCTTTGATGCCTTAGCAATGTTCAAAACAACTTTCATGGACAACAAACTGCCCGTTGACAATGGAAATCAGCCTTTTAACCCTTTGAGTGCCAGATGGTTATAGGAATAGGATGGGTGTGCAATATATTGTTTTACAATGCACTGCATCTCCTGTTACTTAAAGGGTTAAACTAGGTTGATACTCCCGCAACAGCCATATTCACCTCCACGACATGAGATTCAGTGTGGATTGTTCTAGAGATTAAACCTTCAAAGGCAAAATGGAAAATTCAGAGGCCACTCCAAGTGTGGAGGAGATGGGGGAAGGGGGGCGACGGGTAGGGCAGTTGGTTAGGTGTTCACCTTCAATTGTTGAACTAAAAGATTTTAGGGATCCAGTGAGAAATTTCTCTACCCCAGGTTTATGTACTATAGGTGGCAACAAGCCGGAGGTCAAGAGGGCACTGCATGGACAGCCAGAGGTCAGGAGGGCACTGCACGGGCACAGAAAGCATTATCACATAGGAGATAAGTCCGTCCACATAGTACTTCACCGAAATAGTAACAAGACCAGCTTCAGATAGGCCCCACTCAACATAATCAAGGATACACGCACACCTCCATTCCATTTGGCCTATAAAATATCTTGCTGTCAGGGAAGCCTGTACAATATTGCAATGCAAACTGTTAGAAGCCATTTTTTCCAAAGAGGAAATGTACCATTTAAGGCAAGCACAGGGAACTTGTTCCCTTCAGCTGCTATTGGATTTCAGCTACAGCTCCCACCACTCAGAAAACTGTAGGGTAGTAGATTGCCTACCCCTGTTCTAAAGACTATTAGAATGTGGGTGAGCCTAGGAATCAGGAGCACATATGATAAAGTACCCTCCCCTGCAGTCCTGATAAGCTCTGTGGACCTCACTGACAGCTATATTTCCTTGTCGGTAGAAGCATAAAATCTAGGCTGTACGCAGTTGAACAGATGGAGCAGGAAGGCCTGTGAAAGGGGGAAATTCTCTCCAAGAACTGCTGCTTTCCAATAAAGCATGCTTTCTGCATGCTCTGTTTGGAGGGCAATGTAACATGGAAGAACTGCAGAACCTGCAGCCCTCCAGCTGCTGTTGAACTACAATTTCCATCATTTTCATCCAACGGCCACCTATGGATTGTGGTTACTGTGATGCAACAGCTGCACATGCTGCAGACACCACCTCTCTAATGGAACATGGATGCATAACAGGTGGGTATCAGAGCTGAAAGAGAGAGATATACTAAAATAAGCGGGATGGGGAAGTGACTAGGACAATGTAGTTGTAGATTCACGGAACAGCCTTGTAGCAGAACAATCCAACTGCTCCATAAACCTGGTGAAGACAAGGCAGAACCTTAGTTATGTCAGCTTTGTGGCATATTCACAGACATATGATGTAAACATCTTGGTGCATATGGAGAGATGGAATTGGTGCAAATACACCACAATATCGCCAAGATGGACATTTATGAAATCTCAGTGCAGCTCCCCCAGCTAATGGGGACTACAACTCTGATCATCCCCAACAAGGCAGTGGCTGACTGGGAATGATGGGAGTTGTAGTCTGTAAGAGTGAGTGCCAAAGATTGCCTATCCCTGGATTATTGGAACCAAACAATGCTAAAGATATATAACTATTCATTACATTTCTGGCTCAGGTGCTCTAAAATCCATTTTGAAACATGGTCTCCATATTAATCTATTCCTGACTCAGGCCCACTATATAAAGGCCAGGGCTGGATTTATAGTAAGGCAGAGTAGGCATCTGCCTACAGGCGCACCCCACAGAGGGGCACCTGTCATTGGGACCCATTTTATTTATTTATTTTTATATATATATATATATATATATATATATATATATATATATATATATATATTTTTTTTTTTTTTTTATTTATTTTTTTTTTATTCTAACCACGTATTCCGAGGGCGGTGTGAGGGCAAAGTGGAGCTGATGGCTGGCAATGTGAGGGCAGTATGGAGCTGATGGCTGGCAATGTGAGGGCATTATGGAGCTGATGGGGCAATGTGAAGATGATGGGGCAATAAGAGGGCAATATGGAGCTGATGGGGGGCGAGTTGTAGCTGATGGGGCAGTATGGAGCTGATGGGGAAATGTGGACATAAGGGCAATGTGAGGGCAATATGGAGCTGATGGGGGGCAAGTTGGAGCTGATGGGGGCAATATGGAGCTGATGGGGACAATGTAAGGGCAATATGGAGCTGATGGGGGGCAAGACGGAGCTGATGGGGCAATGTGAAGATGATAGGCGCAATGAGAGGGCAATATGGACATGATGGGGGGAGCATTGTGAAGATGGTCAATGGGGGGGGGGGGGCCTTCAGATTTATGTGCCTACAGGCTCCTGAGATGTAAATCGGGCCCTGATAAAGGCCTGTGATAAGATATGGAGCAGTGTAGTCCGCATTGTGGATAATTTTGCAGTTGTGTGTGCTAATATGGCTAGAATGATCTTATTTACTAGGGACTTTATGTTCAAAAGAAAACAAGTAGTGGCCTAACAGACTGCAACATAGGGGACAGGTAGAGTCTCACATTGATTTAAAGGAGCTATTAACCGCTTCAGTGGTACACGTCTCCAATGCATTACGAAGGAATACATTGGAGACCTTTACCATTCAAGAGTTTAAAACCCCAATTCAAAATGTATGGGAATTTGGGGAATTCTTATTGTCTCCTTAATGTGCAGTCAGTTTGACATCCAATTATTCCAGGTTTCTTTTGAATGTAAAGAAATGAATGGGACACTCAGCCTGAACTGGTACAATGCAAAAGAAAAGTCCACATTCATGCTGAGTGTGGAGAACAAATCTCTTATTTTAATGGCACTGAACACTTTCCAAAGATAGAGGGAATGAGGCGGGGGGGGGGGGGGGGGGGCAAGCAGAAAAGGGGAACTGCTCTCACCAGTCATGGAATCCCATTAGCAAACTTCCATGAAGCTGAAAAGAATTAGTCATTTTATTCTTCTCATTTTTTAACCCATCGAGGACCAGAGGAGTGCGTAAAGAATTTAGAAGCAATGCATTTCACACCCCTCTGGTTCTCATATGGTTAAGGTAAAGGCACAATCCCTCAATTAGTAACTCTTGGCATAGGTTTGAAATCACTGATATAAACCAGTGTCAAACTGCCAAAGCACTGAGAAAGCAGGTTTTGGTTTTCCTCCTGCTTTTTTTTTTTTTTTTTTTTTTTTTTTTTTTTTTTTTTTTTTTTTTTATAAATGCATTCAAATAATTGCCTCAACCAATCTGAATGTGCAGAATCAGGAGAAGCCCTAAAACCCACCTGGCCTCAGCCATTTTGGAATGCAGATTGTATCTCAATGTGTTGGAGACCTCTCCAGCATTCCAGAGGTTAACCCTTTCAGTGCCAGAGGGGGTAAGCAATGCATTGCTATGCAATGTGTTTCGTACAACACTGGCACTGAAAGGGTTAAAACTACAATTTAAGATCAGTAGGCATTTATACTTGACCTCTATGATGCATAGCGGATTTGCTCCAGAATTGCTACTCTTTCTTTCTGAATATGGCCGCATACGGTTTTCCTCATATCTCATCTGTTTGACACATCACAAGTATTTATCACTAAAGCCTGCATTGGTGCGCCAGTTGCACAGGAGTATGACTGCCCACAACATGGGGAGAAAGCGAAAAAAAAAATCATTTTTAATAAACTTTGCCTGAGTACAAAGTATCATGTATGGGGGATGTTTTCATTTAACATTGCAACAAGGACTTCTGCCTTACAGAGCAATTAATGAATGCCAGGGGAATGTGCACACAGGGGAATTGTAACACGGGGTCTCCAGTCTCCGGAGGCCTCACCTTGGATTCCCAGCAGTCACAGTTTTACAGAAAGAGGCCAGTGTAATCCTGTGGCCAGATGGTCAATGAGGCTGTTCTTGATTCACGGCACATACGTGTGGCTTCTTTATCCCGCAATTAGGAAGGAAAGAAGAATAAAAGTTACAACTGTGGAACTGTCCCTTTGTAACGAATAGGTGATTCTGAAAGAACTTTCAAAAACGCCTATCAGAAAGTGGTAGTTGCATTTTAACCCTTTGAGCTCCAGATAGATATGCAATGCACTGAGTTGTGTACACTGGCACTGAAAGTGTTTAATTAAGAAGATCATAAATCAACCTACATTTAGGGGCCTACTTTCACAATTTCATTGGGGCCTCAGGAGTTCTTAACCCTGAGTGCCAGAGGGGTAAGCAACACATTGCAAAGCAATGCATTGCATACCTCTCTGGACTCAAAGGGTTAAATTCCCCAAGCAAATCATATGAACACCTTATATTAAAGATAATGATCTAACACAAAAACAAAAATGCAAGTGGTGCTAATATGAGAGACGGCCAGATCCACTACAGAATATACACAAATATAAAGCAAATAGTATCAGTGCACTGTATTTCCAGTAGTCGGAGAGTGGACAGACCACAGCTCTGTATAACTATAAAAATACAAGTTTATTAAAAACACCAGCATGAATAATAAGGTATCAAATTTCCAGTATTGGCATAGTCGCCTATCACATGTCTACACCAGCATATACCAAATGTGTATCTCAGCTCAACATGAGAGGTGACAAGCCAAAACTGCAAGAGAGATAAATACTACGCAATGCAAGCACCGAATATGTAGCTGGACAACACAGTACTGAAACACCGTGCATCCAACTATAACAATATATTCTGATACAATATAATAAAATATTCTGCTATGCAGACCGAACAACCTGTCCTATAATAACTGTGCTGGCCAGCACTATAATACATGAAAGTGTCCAAAATGAGAAAACATGTGATAGTTCCACTGGAAATAAAAGCAATGGAGTATAAAAAATAATGGAGTATGAAAAATAAAGCCTACACACTCTGTCCAATGAGTTCCACTCTGTCTGCTGCTATATGTGGGACAGCCTACTAAGATAATATAGGTAGGCCTTCCTCCGCTTTCCCCAGCAGCAATGATTGTAGATAGATAATATCTCTCCTGCTCTATCTAGCGGGTAATACAGCGCCTATACGTGATAGGAGGGTCTGTCCCGCTCTATCTAGCGGTAACTGCAAGCTGTGACTAATAAATATCAGAGTAGATCTGAACTGGCTCCGGTTCAGCTTGTATAGCCTCTCGCTGTGACCCTTCGTATGTTCGGCCGTCCGTACCTGGCGTCTGTATACACCTGTATTAGTTGTCCAATAGGCGGGTTCTGTATCGAGTCCCGTGGTAGGCAACTCCAAGATGCAATATAGAACTCCAAACTGAAAATCTCTAACCAGTGGACAGTAGACTAATAAAAATCTCTGAAATCATAAGTATCTGCTAGCAGTAGAATAATATAGTGGTGCCCACTGCAGGTATAAGCCAACGCAGTTTGTATCACCGATACTTCATCAGGGCTAATACCCATTGTAAACCTACCAGCTATTTAAATCGTAGCGCCAATTTAGCGCTCCAATCACTAACCACCTACACATTTAAAAGGAAAAAGGCAAAACATCTGTTAAGGGGAATGTACTAAACCTGCCATATAACACAATGGCATGACCAAGGATACATAGCACTGGGATGCTAGAACCACCCCATGCGGACAAAGGGATCCAATAATATCAAATAAATTCTATATTATAATTATATAATATATATATATATATATATATATATATATATATATAATTTAAAAAAATGAATATAAATAAAAAATATAATTAAGGATTAAAATACTTAAACATAAAATAATACAGAATAAAAATAAAACATTTTGATGAAGGTGCTAACATCTAACCTGTCATTGTGACCCCTAGGAACTAAGGTGTCACAATAATAGATCCAGAAGCTTTCTTTTTGGCATAATTGGTGGAAGCGCTGTCCCTGAGACAGGGCAGATGATATATTTTCCAAGGGCATAATTATAGTGCCATCAATACTGCTCTGAGTATATTGTTGATAGTGTAAGGCTAATGAGTATCTAGGATCTTTATTTAATATAGCCCTGCGATGTTCAAGAAATCTATCTAAGACTCCTCTTTGTGCGCCCTATATATTTTTTATTACAAGGACAAAGTATACTATATGCAACATAATTCGTATTACAGGTAACATTGTTTTAAATTGTTTAGTATTATGTGAGATGAAGCTACACGTAATACGCTTACCCCCCCATTTATATACTCCATTAGGTCTAAGAAAGTTTTTTGTCTGTTTATCCTTTATGGGAGGTTTCTTTTTAGAAAACATTTTTTAAAATCTTATTCTTAGTATAAATGATCTTTGGAACTGGATCAATACATTCCTTCAATATTGGGTCTTGTAATAACAGATGCTAGTTTGAACTAAGTGCCCTTTGGATGTTTTTGTGGGCCCGGTTGTGTTTGGTGACAAACTTTGATACTTCCTGTCCATCTTTCCGTAATCCTCTCTTTTTTGTTATTAAGGACTTCCTTTCTATCCATAGATGCTACTTTTTGTAAGGCGCTAGTAAGCAATTCTTCAGGATAACCTCTCGAAATAAATTTGTCACTAAGTTTTTTCGATTGTATTTGGAAATCTTCATCTTTCTTACAATTCCGTTGAATTCTTTGGAATTGACCTCCTGGTATACCTGCTTTCCACCTATCTAGATGGCAACTATCATAGTGAAGGTAGTTGTTAACACTAGTGGGTTTAATATAGGATTGTGCAATAATTTGATTACCTTTTTCACTTTAAATGTAGGTGGTTAGTGATTGGAGCGCTTAATTGGCACTACGATTTAAATAGCCGGTAGGTTTAGAGTGGGTATTAGCCCTGATGAAGTATCAGTGACACGAAACGCGTTGGCTTATACCTGCAGTGGGCACCACTATATTATTCTACTGCTAGCAGATACTTATGGTTTCAGAGATTTTTATTAGTCTACTGTCCACTGGTTAGAGATTTTCAGTTTGGAGTTCTATATTGCATCTTGGAGTTGCCTACCACGGGACTCGATACAGAACCCGCCTATTGGACAACTAATACAGGGGTCACAGCGAGAGGCTATACAAGCTGAACAGGAGCCATGTCAGATCTACTCTGATATTTATTAGTCACAGCTTGCAGTTACCGCTAGATAGAGCGGGACAGACCCTCCTATCACGTATAGGCGCTGTATTACCCGCTAGATAGAGCGGGAGAGATTACCTATCTACAAAAATTGCTGCTGGGGAAAGCGGAGGAAGGCCTACCTATATTATCTTAGTATGCTGTCCCACATATAGCAGCAGATAGAGTGGAACTCATTGGACAGAGTGTGTAGGCTTTATTTTTCATACTCCATTGTTTTTATTTCCAGTGGAACTATCACATGTTTTCGCATTTTGGACACTTTCATATATTATAGTGCTGGCCAGCACAGTTATTATAGGACAGGTTGTTCGGTCTGCTTAGCAGAATATTTTATTATATTGTTTCAGAATATATTGTTATAGTTGGATGCACGGTGTTTCAGTACTGTGTTGTCCAGCTACATATTCGGTGCTTGCATTGCGTAGTATTTATCTCTCTTGCAGTTTTGGCTTGTCACCTCTCATGTTGAGCTGAGATACACATTTGGTATATGCTGGTGTAGACATGTGATAGACGACTATGCCAATACTGGAAATTTGATATTTGATACCTTATTATTCATGTTTGAGGTTTTTAATAATAATTATAGTTATACAGAGAGCTTTTTCCTTATATTGTGTATAAAGATAATTATCGTTAATAGAATTGCTGCAGGTGTATCTGGATTTAAAAGGGTTAATTCAAATGTGCTTAGAAGCAATCATATGGCAATGATTTAATCATACTGTAACTCCTAACATATGTTGCTGAATGAGACTCTCGTAACATACTGCTCTGATTAAATGGGTTTTTACATCTTTTTAATCCTGATCCTGCCTCCAGCGTTATACATTAGAATGTCTTCATTCCAGAATTAAATATGGCCACTGCTCCCCCCATATCAAAGTAATACGACTGCAGAGTACGTGATTAGAGCTTGTACTGACTGCACTGCAGGTGAGTCTACAAATTATGTGAGGGGGGTCCTCCTGCATGTAAGGCTGGCCTTACTCCGATTCCACACACCCACTCCTCCTAAATATATGGTCCTTTGTGTGCTTAGACTCACAAATACAAACCTAATTTATCCAAGCCTCTAGGTTTACAACAGCACACTTCCAGCTCGGAGCTCTATTGGGAAACCTGACCCTACAATTACCATTATTCCTAAGCAGTCAGTAGTTGGTGGAGAACACTAAACTCCATGCACAGCCAGCCAAATATCACCTTACATTGTTTCCAAGCATCCCACTACCCTTTACAGAACCCTCTGAGTGCCAGAGGAGTATTCAACGCATTGCAAAGCAATGCACTGGATACCCCTCTGGCACTCAAATGATTAAAAGGTTATTTAGAAAGTATACAATAAGATTTTTCTCTTTCAAGATTGTACTGGAGTATATCCTGTCCTGAAATATTTAATCCTACGGAAAGAATTGGCTGAGACTGAAAAGAAAGGGCTAATATTGTATGGGGAATTGTCACTTACTGTATTAACCCCCTGAATGGCAGAAAAGTTTCCCTTTTGAGGCTAGAAGATTAAGCACTGCATTGTGGTGTGCACCCCTTAGTCATTCAATGGGATAATGCAGGTCACTAGCAATAGTGTCTATGGTCATGATTCATCCCTACACTTGAGAAAATGCAGGCTGCAATGATTACTACTGGGCTGCAGCAGTTGCCACACAGTCAGTCGGCATGCATTTTTCATGTGTACAGTTTTATACCTTTGTGTAAGAAAGGCAAAGCAATGATTGATGTCTTTCTGGCACTCAAAGGGTTAACGATATAATTCCTGCAACCTTAAGGCTATAGTCTCACTGGTGACTTTAGCTAAACACTGCTTTGCGAAACTAATTGCCCATGGTCGTGCTGTTCACACAGGAAAATGCCACCCTGCAGAACACACAAGAATGTAACATGCAGCGATTTGGATGAGTTCTGCAATAATAAATACCAAGTTGCATCATGTCTAGGGGCGTGCAGATAGTTCACACTAGCAATACCTAAAGTTCCAATGCTAATCACAACCTCTAACAGACTGGCCCATAAGGGCGTCATCCAATGATATGTGCTCCAGACTGTGCTTGGGAGTGGGGGTTGGGGGAGAGCATACCTCCCAACATTTCAAATTGCCAAAGAGGGACACTTGAGTTTTAGGGGTGTTTCTGGGGGCATGGCTGGTAGGTGGGGCATTACCGAGAATTTTTAGGCTATTTCATGACCCTATTGACACCTGCTTGTGTAACCTAATAAATGACTTCTAACAAGACCAAAGTATTTTATTTACACAGACTAATTTATACATACACACACACATTAATCCAGTCTGGAGGAGCGCTGTAAGTAAAAAGTATGTGACGTACTATGACCGTCATCGCTCCTTAAGGGTATAAGGACCATGACAGTCATAGCACATCATGTAGTCCTTAAGGTGTTAAACTAGCAATAATGTGAGTTTTATTGCTGTAGAGTAATAGGATACATTTATACACAACATGCAATCTGATCTTCTAAAAAGAGGGACATCAGGGTGGGAAAAAGGGACAGGGATTTGGGTCTATACGAGGGACACTTGGGAGGTATGGGAGAGGGAGTATCCTATCATTAGATACATGCTGCACAATAAACAGATTTTAACAGGCATTGGATGCAAAGGGGTCCATACGTTTTCTGCTATGCTCATTGTATAGCCATTATTCATAGGCCTTGGTCTAAAATTATGCTTTGGTCTAATTTCCAAAACTGTGACCTATGGACCCCTATCTGTTCATTGTTTATTACATGTTGTGTAATGAATACGGTTGTACAGAGATGTTTGTTTCAGAATATAGTGCACCCAAATGTCTATGTGGATTATGACATCCTGTGACATTAACTCTACTACACAAGGAGTGTTTGCGTGTGTATGCTCGTGCGTATTCCTGACCTAAGTTTTCATACAGAGCTCCAGGACAGACTTTGTAGCATTCCAATGCCATTCATTCCTCTGACAAGGCCCAGCATTTTTACACATTTCCACTAAGCCCCCCATACAAGGGGATAGCCAGAGGAACTGTGGGCAATGCAGGTAAGTGCTGCCCTTTAGACATGTACTAAACTAATTGCAACCAAGACCCCAGTATGAACATAGCTTAACAGTGTTACATTTACTACCCTTAATCTATACCTCATAGCATTTATTGTCCAGTTTTCAACCTCCAAGAACCAAAATCAAGCGTATTATTGACTAAATATTAAATGCTGATTAAACTAAATTGTTGAGGAATTCTGGAGGAAACAAACAGCCCTGTAAGCAAAAAAAGAACACAAGTTTCAATTTATTTAAATTTGTCTTGTAATCCCTTGAATGCTAGAGAGGTAGCTATTGCATTGAAAAGGGTTTGGCGACCTCTGTAGCATTTAAAGAGTTACATAATTTAAATCACTGAGAATTTGGGGACTTTTCTGCCTTCTATGCACAGGTTGGTTGTCAAGAATTGTGCCAGTATTTCTTTATACATAGAGCCTACTACTGTTAAACAGTGCTGTCCATGTTCAGTCCTGAAGGGCAACCAACAGGCCAGTATTTAAACCTGAGTGCCAGAAGGGTACGCAATGCATTGCAATGTGCTGCATACCCCTCTGGCACTCAAAGGGTTAATTCCATGCTTAAGCACAAGTCAGTCAGAAAGAATGAGCCACTGATTAAGGATTTCCCTGATTAAGCACAGGTTAATCAGTGGCTCATTCATGTCATACCTGGAAACTGGCTTTCAGAGTCCTGCAGTGTCGTTGGGGGAGAAAAAATATGCAATTTGCATAAAAATGGGCAGAACTTAATTGTGAGTGGGGTGTGGCTTAATATACATGAATAATGCAGGAGAAATAGACTGGTGAAGGAGGAGAAGTGGACGGAACAGACTGGGAAGTCACAGAAGTGGGCAGTGTTTGATTAAAAACTCCCCACATGCGTAGAATCAACCTCTGCCCCTGGTAATTGGCAGCAGAAACTGGAGTCTCCGGGGCAAATCCAGAGAGGTGCAAGCTATGTTCATTGTGGAGGACCATCATGTGTCATGGGTCCTTAAGGAGTTAAAGGAACCCTATTACCAGAAGACCTCTAGTCCTTGACGAGTTAACAAACCAAAGTATTTTCTTTTATTAAGTAACAAAATGCTCTTTTACAATGTCCACATGGGGTACTCAAACACTTGCTCAAATGGGATTAGCACCCTTCCCCCATCCTAATGCTCCTACAACTAGACCATTTGGGATTTAAGCCGGTCCTCAAGTGCCACCAATAGGCAGTTATAAGTGGTTCATTCAGCTGCTTGGTCACTGACATACAGGTGCACAAGCAGAAATACCATTAAAACCTGGTCTATTAGCAGCACTTCAGTCAAATACCTAGACCCATCTGTACTAAAACAAAAACGAGGAGTAATTCGGAGGTAAACCAAACACACCATAAACTTAAAATTCCTTTAAATAGAGCTTTTAACCCAAATAAATAAAAATTAGGTGTTCTACACCTTGAGAAGCAAAGCATTGGCGACCTCTAACGTTCAAGGGGTTAAAAGGTCTCATTTAAATCAATGGAAGTGTTATTTGTTCCATACAGTTCAGATGGATCTCTCCAGAACCTGTCATTACACATAAAGGCCAGTAGAGTATTAAAGTAATGTGTAAACAAGTGTGTTTATATGCAGGCTGACACTCCCCACACTCCTGCTCCTCTCAGCTGCAGTGCAAGTTCAGACACAGGAAAGTTAAGCAAAAAGCCTCTACTGCAGTGCTGGGCAATGAGAGGCCCTCCAGCTGCTGCCAGTTTAGAATGCCCAGCACTTCCCAACAGCTTTTGGCACAGCTTGAAGGCCTCACGTTACCCTTTCCTCTGTTACTGCATCAACAAAAATCATTTTAGACAGGAGGTCAAGTTAACCCTTTGACTGCCAGAAGGATACACAATGAATCTGTTTGCAATGCATTGCGTACCCCTCTGTAAGGAGCAGATGTGGCTGTTTTATTTCAGGGATACCATCACTAGAGCCTGCATATCAACACTTGTTTATACAGTACTTTAATACTCTAATGGCCTTTAAGAGTCCCCACAATAAGTAAAACCTCTAAATAGAATAGTTAGCATTTTGTAAACCATCTTGATGCATTTCTTGTCTGCATGCTGAGCTACTTTTAAACCTTGACTGCTAGAGGGGTATGCTTCTGATACACAACTTGAACTCAAAGGGTTAACTCCTTAATGGACCAAAAGTGTGTGCAACGTATTGTGAAACAATGTGTTGCACAACCCTCTGGTCCTTACAGGGTTAAACCCTTGAGGACCAAAGGGGCTGAGCAACACAATGCACCTCCCTCTGATATTCAAGCGGTTAATTCTGTGCAAACTGGAACCCTCTCACACACCTTATCACTTCTCTCTCTCCCCCTTGGAATAACCAGGCATCTCCCATTTAAATTACCTGGCAGCAGCATCCACTAATCTGGGTTTTAAGCTCTGCCCTTTGAAAAACGTACACCTATTTTATTATAATCAGAATTCATCTAAGCCACAGAATACTAAACTTTGCTTGTAAGTTTGCTAATAGGTGGTTACATAAAGGCTTCTAGGAGCTTCCAAAGTTAGGTTTGTGGTTCCAATCCCCACTTCAGAGGGATGCAAATAATCCTTATTTCGTTTATAAAACAGCAATGTGCTGACAGTGCTGACCTGTATTGCAGGGAAGTACATAATGAAATATTTAGTGAAAAACTACACTGCTTAGATGTAATGACAAAATAAAGCACACAATTTAGACAGTTTTTAAACAAAAGTTCACTAGGACAAGGGAACTAAATGGATTACAGTTTATCTGTTTAATCTCAGAGAAAGCTAGACACTTCTCCATGCACTACAAACAATGTGTAGGAGATTTCTCTACCATCCAGTAGGGCTAAATCTGTTGTGGTAAAAGACCCAAAGTAGATCCCAAATATTGGAACTTACCTATCTGTGGACGTCTGTGCAGTATGAATGCCAGGTCATTGCACTGCCTGCTGCCAGTGTCATTTCAAGAATCAGAACTAAGCATGGACATGTCCGCTGAATGATAGATTCTATGCTTTGTTCCATGAATCCACCTCCACCTGACGCCAGTGAGGGGGAATACAGCAGGCATTTCCTTAAAGGCACACATAGGAGGAGACAGTAATATACGAGAGGGGCACAGCATCATGAGGCAGAAGCAATAAGCCAGTCTGATTCACAAGTTGGTTTGATGCTAGACTGCGGAGGAGCAGGTCACTCTGCTGAAAGCCAGCCTCCTCTCATTCTGCAGACTGTCTCTCAGTCACACACATAGAATACATCCTCTTATTTCTTTTGAAGTCAGACTGCCAGAAAGAGGTTAAAACACTAAGGAATGAGTTTATGATGCAGTGCTGGGCTAGAATTGACAGGCATTTGCTGTTCTCACGCCCCTCAAAAGACTTGCACCCACCCACCATCCACTCCTGCAGCTTGGGTTGCTTTCAATTGTTGCTCCTATTTTGGGGGCGTGAGTGTAGAGTGCTGATACAGGGGCAGAGGGGGTGAAATCAGGGAGAGGGCTGATGGGGGTGCAGATTACCCCTGCTGTCAAAGGGAAGCAAAGTCAGCAATTGGTGTTGATGACGCTGCACTGGAAAAAGGAGAACCAATCACATCGTTCCTGCCCCTGGCAGCTGAAACCTCATTTCTGCATTTATCCCAACGCAGGCTAAGACAAGGATGGAACGCAGAGACATAGAGAAGAGAACAAGGCAAAAAAAATGCACAGCACAAGATGAGCATCATTAACAGATTTCACTGAAAAGGAACTGGGAGAGGATAAACCTCTGCAAGCTGTGGACTCTAAACTCAATGGTGCCTGCTCTGCATTAATAACTGCTCTGCTAGATAAAAAGAGAAAAGGAAAGATAAAGGGGGAAGGGAATGTTAAGCAGCCAATGTAACTTAGCTGGAAGCTTTGAGCATTAACCCCTAGAGGGAAAGAAGAGGAGAGGTGGGAGGGGGGCTGTGTGAATACATAGGAGCACTGCATCACGCTAATGTTCAGCTCAGAACAGTATGCGTCAGCAGTACATCCACGTTCTGACTGAAGGACGAAAGGATGAGAGAGCAGCCTGGCTGGTTGGCTGCTGCTTGCAACACCAAGAAACCAGGGAGAGAGGAGGACCATTAAGAGAGGAAAATGCTACGGGGCTCTGATATCGCTGCCTCTGCTGCTGCTGCCTGCTCTCCTGCTGCTAAACCCACTGGGAGAGACATTAAAGGCAAGGCAAGGCGAACCCCACTACTCACTACCTCTCAGGAAAAGGCACTACAGTGGGACTTCCATGAGGCAGGAGAAGAAAAGCTGTGAAAGCCTGTCCCTTCTGCAGATTCATCTTAAAACCAAGGGCTCAACATTGAGGTGTGTGTTTGTGTGTGGCTTCATCTCATATGTACTTTCTACCAGCCCTCCTTTCCCAGATCTGCCCCCCTTTCCTCGCACTCCTCCTTGGAGATATTGACGGATTATTGCTAAGTGTGCAAGAGGCAGGCTGCAGCTGCTGCATCCACAGCTTGGAAAGCAAAACCTAGTTTAAAGAGAGAGAGAGAGAGAACACAGCAAGCAGAGAGAGAAAAGCACTGAATGCCTGCAATGTGCTGCCTCTCTCTTTGTACAAATCAGAATCCTGCAGTCAGTCTGTGGATCGCAGAGCTAACCAAGGAAAAATTAACAAGCTAGAAGGATACAGCAAGAAACCTTCAAGAGGAACTAGGAAGGTTCAAAAGATTTGCGATTGCCCATCTATGAAATCTATACACAAATATTCCAGCGCGTTTCAGAAATGGATATTTGTCAGTCTTCTGCCAGAGACAGCAGTGGAATCCAAGGACAAACATCTCAACTGAAAAAAGCACTAGTCCCAGGGGAGCAACAGAATGATGCACCTGCATAGCTAAGTGGGCCTCACCCCCTCTTTAGATTTCTCTTAATGTTCCTTTTTCTTCTTCTTTGGGATTTACTAAAAGGAGCCATTTTGTCTTTCAAACCCCCCCTTTCAAACCCCTGTCGCTTTCTTCAGTTTTTTTTCCTGCACTAATTAAAACTAAGGAATTTATGGAAGGACTGTTCCACAAGCTTACTGTTGCACAGAAGGGGGACACTGGATTGATTATTCTGATGTACTTTTCTATCCTTAGGTACATTTAGCAGGTATTTTATATTTTTTACATTTATGCATCATAGTTTGCCATTTATCTCCTTAAAGAAAAACAGCTAGTTTCTCAAATCCTCGCTTGCCCAATTACCCACAACTCCTACGATTGTTTAGATGGAAAAGGGAATTTGCAATCTCCTGAAGCCTGGGTAGGGCAAAGTTCTCATTTCCATGCCAAATCCCAGACGATGGTGAATTATGAACGTGCCACATCATGAATTTCTTGTGGCTGGTAACTGTGCACCATACCTGGAAGGCCATCCTGTTTTCTGCAATCTACCTCATGGTGCAAGCGTGTATCTCATGTGCAGCATTCTCTGGGCCCCAAAGTTGCCCCTCTGTCTGTTCCTGCAGTAACCAGTTCAGCAAGGTTGTCTGCACACGCCGTGGCCTCTCAGAAGTACCCCAAGGTATCCCATCCAACACTCGGTCCCTCAACCTCATGGAGAACAACATCCAGATGATCCAAGCTGACACGTTCAGACACCTTCATCATTTGGAAGTGCTACAACTTGGAAGGAATTCTATCCGCCAGATAGAGGTTGGGGCATTTAATGGTTTGGCCAGCCTCAATACTCTGGAATTGTTTGACAACTGGCTGACTGTAATCCCTAGTGGGGCATTTGAGTATCTTTCCAAACTGAGAGAATTGTGGCTCAGGAACAACCCCATTGAGAGCATTCCATCTTATGCCTTCAACCGGGTGCCGTCCTTGATGCGCCTGGACCTAGGGGAGCTCAAAAAGTTGGAATATATTTCAGAGGGGGCATTTGAAGGATTATACAATCTGAAGTACCTTAACCTTGGGATGTGTAATATAAGAGACATGCCAAACCTCACACCTTTGATAGGGTTAGAGGAACTAGAGATCTCTGGGAACAACTTTCCAGAAATCAAACCAGGATCTTTTCATGGGTTGAGGTCACTAAAAAAGCTGTGGATTATGAACTCACAAATCAACACCATAGAGCGCAATGCTTTTGATGACCTTACGTCTTTAGTAGAGTTGAACTTGGCCCACAATAATGTAACCTCCCTTCCACATGATCTATTTACACCTCTAAGGTACTTAGTGGAGTTACACTTGCACCACAACCCTTGGGACTGCGACTGTGATGTTCTTTGGCTATCCTGGTGGCTACGAGAGTATATTCCTACAAATTCCACATGCTGTGGTCGCTGTCATTCACCACCACATATGAGGGGAAAGTATGTTGTGGAGGTGGATCAGTCAATGTTTCAGTGCTCAGCCCCTTTTATCATGGATGCTCCTAGGGATTTAAACATCTCTGAAGGAAGAGTGGCAGAGCTCAAGTGTAGAACTTCAGCCATGTCCTCTGTTAGGTGGCTGCTGCCTAATGGGACTGTGCTGAGCCACGCTTCCAACCACCCACGAATAACCATCCTTAATGATGGAACTTTAAACTTTTCCCATGTCTTGCTAACAGACACTGGGGTCTATACATGCATGGTAACAAATGTGGCGGGAAACTCAAATGCGTCAGCATATCTCAATGTTAGCACGGCAGAGCTCAACACTTCCAACTACAGCTTCTTCACTACTGTCACTGTGGAGACTACAGAGATGGCTCCAGAAGACATCTCTACTATATTCAAGCCAGTGCCGACCACTTCCACAGGGTATCAGCCGGCCTACACAACAACCACAACTGTACTCATTCAGACCACCAAAATGCCCAAGCAAGTGGCAGTGCCAACTTCAGATGCTGGAGACAAAATGCAAACTAGTCTGGACGAGGTGATGAAGACCACCAAAATCATCATTGGTTGCTTTGTGGCAGTCACACTGTTGGCAGCCGCCATGCTAATAGTGTTTTACAAGCTACGAAAGCGGCACCAGCAGAGGAGCACAGTGGCTGCTGCACGGACTGTCGAGATAATACAGGTGGATGAGGACATCCCTAGTGGGAGTCCGACGGGAGTATCAGGTGAGGGGGCGGTTGTGTTGCCCACCATTCACGACCATATGAACTATAACACCTACAAGCCAGCACATCATGGGGCCCATTGGACGGCTAACAGTATTGGTAATTCTCTACACTCCACAATTACAACCATCTCTGAACCTTATATAATTCAGACCCACACAAAAGAGAAGGTACAGGAAACTCAAATATGACTTTTTTCAAATTAAAATGCAATAGAATGCACAAAAAAAAAAAAAAAGACAGTAACTTTTGTACAGAAAGAGAGAGACTTTTTTGTTTTCTTGTAAATGCTTATATATTAAAATCTATGGGCTGATGAAAGAAAGATTATATTAAAATTTAAAACTATTTTCTAACTTGTAAGTTCTATTTAAAGTGGTAAGATGGAGAAGATAAGGAGAACAAACTAACCCCTTTGGTACTAGAGGGATTTCCAATGCCTTGAGCTGATAGTGCCTCTAGCATCCAAGAGGTTAACCTTTTGAATGCCAGATAGGTATCCAGCAATTGCAATGCAGTGATACCACTCTGACATTCAAAGGGTTAAGATATGCTGTTAAATGTGCCATAATGACAATACAAGACTTAGCCTTCATTTAATTACACAGCAAAAACCACTGAGACTGATACACAGAGAAATGGAGCAATCCAACTACATCAGAGGATAGCGAATATGTCTATTGATTTATGTGGAGGTTTAACCCTTTGGGTGCCAGAGGTGTACGCAACGCATTGCTCTGCAATGTACTGCGTACCACTCTGGCCCTCAAAGGGTTAAACCCATTGAATGCTTGAAATACCACTGGAGACCTTTCCAGCAATGGGTTAAAGGTCCTAGTTAATGCAAAGGGAATGTGAGAAATTATTTGACCCCTAATTCAAGGGGTCAAATGCCTCATTTAATAGAATGGGAAATTTTGATTTGTCCCCCATTGTTGCTGTTGGTCTACTCCAAATCTTCCTAGTAAATCAGCCTCAATGAAAACAAGTCTTTGGGTGCAAGCTGTCGTTTTTCAAAAGATGCTGCTGCTCATATAGAGCGGAGAAATCCCTGTTTCTAAGGAAAATTCTTTTGTTAAGAGTCCCAGATCAATCTTTGCAGGTTTATCGTATAAAAAGATGAGGGGGGAAAAAGCACCACAAATTTGTACTGTGCCAAATGTTTAAAAAAAAAAATTGAAATGCAATAAAGGATGTTTTTTGGAGACTTGGAGGGGATGGATATTTGTTATAAGTAAATTCACATCATTACTTCACTTGTTCTTTTCTTAGTGAAAGGTGGGAGGGCATTAAAGCTGTTCTTCTGTAGCTGGGGAAGGCTGCACTCTATTACACCCCCCACACTAGTGAAGAGGGGTGAAAAGAAAAAGAAAGGGGATTTGTTGTGCTTAGACACACACACATACATATGCCATAGACAGAATGCAGGGATATTCAGGCTATTGCTACGGACCTGGCGCATCTCTCTCTACTCTGCACCAAACTCCTGCAGATCTAATTAACCTTTTCTGTGCTAGGCTACTAGCTTCCAGGTATACCAATGAAAACCCAGCTTTGCTGTGAGACGTTTCGTACAGAACTGAAATCTATGTCAGTTTCTTAACTGCTGTGTGTGTAACCCTTTCATAACTGGAAGGCCCTGTAACACCTATAGGTAATGCAGTGGTTAAGAAAGGTGATTGTGTATTAACCCCTTGGACATTATATAGGTCTCTAATGTATTAGACCTCACTAGTACCCAATGGGTTAAAGGAAAATGGAGGCTGCCCATTAATCACTTAAAGCAGAAAGCTGTCGGAGACCGGTGTAATGATTTTGATTGTTTAGCAGCGGTACTCATTAAAAATATGTTTATATATAAAAGTTACACACATCTCTCTCTCTCTGTGTGTGTATGTGTGTATATATATATATATATATATATATATATATATATATATATATATATATATATATATATATATATCAGGGCTTATAATTTGAAGTCCTTTGCTACTAGCCAGAGCTGAAAAGTTACTCACCACTGAAAGCCATAACATACCCACCAGGGCTGAATTTCTACTCGCCATTGGCTAGTGGAGAGTGGACATTTTGAGCCCTGTATATAGATAGATATAGATATATCTGTATATTTGTGTGTACACACACACACACACATATATCTCAATGCATTTGTTTTCAGGGAGGGGGTATGAAAGGTGGCAGTGGATTATTTTCTCTCTATATATATTTTATATTATATATATTTATTTTTTTAATATTTATTTATTTTTAAATCCTTTGAATGCCAGAGGGGTACACAACACCATTGCAAAGTAGTGTGTTGTATATCCCTTTGATTAAACAACCATACAGGAATATATATATATATATATATATATATATATATATATATATATATATATATATATATAACGTATTTATTTAATTATAATCTCTCTGCTAACAAGAAAGGTAGAAATGTGTCTTTAGAACTGAGCTGTGTGTCCTCGTGACAGCGGACTGTTTAATGCTTGTGGGGTGAACCGAAGCCTTCTGAGATATTGCCCAAGTCGAGATTAACATGCAGTTGTTAGAAGAGGGCAGGTGGCACAGTGTACGATATTGCTTTTATAAGTGTAAAGAAGCGTTGATTGAACAATCTTGTTGTTTTTACAATTTTTTGCTGCTGGGGAAAACAGCAATCAACTGAAAATCATATGGGCCCTTCCGTATTGATGGGGATTCTTACACCTGACATTTTCATGCACTGGTTACAGCTGCAGGGCAGATAAATAGCCTAGCAACTGGAATCCAAGTATGCTTCTTGCTTCATTTACAGTCTGATTGAAATAATACTTACAAGGGAAAAATGAGTCTGTCCATAAAGACTAGTGTTCATTATAACATAGAATGAGGCACTGCAGTAAGGGTGACAGTACAAGATTTCCCTATGCTGTGTTTAAGAGGTGGCACACAATGGTGTGATTTTTATTATTTGCCAACTCAAGGTTGAATTAACTCTGAACCAGACTAAGTGCAAGGCAATGCAAGCTCCTCTAGTCCTCAAAGAGTTAAATTGATATTACTTCATTTGCATGCAAAGTAGCTATAATGTTTTCACAGCACTACAGGCAACTTGGACTACAACCGCCATTATCCTCTGCCAGTTGCTGGTTGATAGCTGCAATCCAGCAATTGAAAGGATAACCCTACTGTTGGTTCAGAACATGCAGGCAAAAATCCCTGCAGAGCTTACAATATGTCGTGCAGGGAAGTAGCTAATATTCGAGCAATAATAGAGCAGTTGTAAGTAACAGGTGGCCCTGGGCCCTCATGCAGCCCACAAAAGCTATTCCTGCAGCCTCTGTTCTGTTCTCTGGTACAGTGGGAAGGGGATATAATTTCCTTCTACCACAGCACTCAACCTACTTTTGCCGCCCAAAACAGTGCACACCTTTTTTTCCCAATGGCCTCTCAGCATCTCTTTTTTTACATTTCTACCTCAACCTCCTGAATGCTAGTGAAACCTAATAAATTGCTTTGCAACGCATTGGATATCTAAAGCATTCATGAGGTTATTCCACATTTTTCCAAACCCAGTTTAAATGATTTTAGCCATAACGTTGAGGCCCTTTGATGGACATTAGGGCAGCATATGCGACCCCTGGGGTGAATCTAGTTCCAATCACTGTACTGAGCATCCACTTAATTTGAAGGTATTTAGATAGCTGCAGTGTGCATTGCTAAGTAAAGAGCAATGCAGAGAGGATCAGGTTCATGCAGTTTCTCCTTGAAACACCAGAGTTTGGATTACAAGGTCACTGGAAGTTCTGCACAAAACAAAACCAAAACAAGTGCTCATCTGGCTTTCGGCATCAATCTTCTACTAGTAAAGATCACTTCCATGGTAAAAGCTGTCACACTGACTGATTTGGACTTTTCTTTGTCTATATTCTCATAGCCATTGCCTTCAATTTCAAGAATTATAAATCAGAATTGTACCCTTTATTTTTCTTTTTCCCCTTTTACAGGCTTGTCATATTGGAATTGTGTAGTAAGGTGTATAGTTGTGGAAAGTGCTCAGTGGATCAATTGCATTGGCAGTTTATAACAGCATGTTGGTGCTAAAAGCACGCGATTGGGAAGCAGATTGCTGTTAAAGTATGTTGTGGCTGGTGGACTAGGATCACGCCATCTGTATCTTTGGATTTACCTGGAATGTGGGACCTAATGAAGTGGATGTACTAAAAGTGATTTTAGATTGGATCAACAGTACAAAAGTGAGAAAAAAATAACCCTTGGATGACAAGTGGAGTGAGCAGTGCATTGTTAAGCCTTTGAGTGCCACTCAAAGGGTTAAGTATCTGTCAGTTGTCAACATTTCTATGGATAAAAAAAAACAAAAAAAAAACAAAAAAAAAAAAACCTTGAATGAGAGAGATGTGTTTACTTGTTGGATTTTTGCCAGTAGCTCCCCCGGTACAGCCAGCCATCAATACGCTGGGCTTTATATAGGTAGGTAAAATGGCACATCTATGACAAACAACCTGTACTATACGGAACAAAAACAATCCAAACGTTCCCATTTATTTAAACTGGGCTTTTTAACCCCTTTAATGCCACTGTGGTCTTCAAATCACACTGAAGCCACGTGTTGGCAATTTATCTAGTATTCAAGGGGTGAAAACCCCAATTTAACCCTTGGTATGAAGCACATTGCAAAAAAAAAATGCATTGGACACTTCTGGCACTCAAAATTTAAGTAAATGTAAAATAATTTTTCCCTGTGGTAGTGTGTTTACTCGAGAACTGGCCACTTTGCCTTTTTTACATAAGGCCCACCACCGCTACCCCTACCTCCTTATGCTTCCAGAGGCCAAAGAGTTGCTGGCCCTGACAGCTGAATGGGTTTGATCTGTTGCAATGATTGGGGTGTTGGATAAATAATTGTTAAATGGACTATGTTAGTTTGCTATGTTTATGTGTGACGCTAGGGAACTTAGACATTGGCCTTAGCCATCAGGCAGAAGAGAAACTAATTCTGGCACAAACTGCACCTTGGGATTCAAATGAAAATTCAGCATATTGCCTTTGATTTAGATAATTTTAACTCCTCGATTGCTAGAGATACCCAGCACATTTACTTCAGAATTGCATATTTTATTTAGCTGGATGAATACGGCTCCAGTTGAATCTGCATAGGTATGAGGCAGGGGCTGGACACTGGCTATCCAGCTGCAAGACTACAACTGCCATCACTCTCATCTGGCTTTTAGACTGCCAATGTAAACAAGTGGTTGAGTGCAGGGGTAGGCAACCTTTAGTTCTCCACCTGTTGGATACCACAGGTTCCATCCTCTCCTGACAGACAACAGCTGATTGGGGCAGAAGGGAGTTTTAGTCCAACATTTGAAATGCAAAAAATTGCTAAGCCCTGGTTTAGTGTATTCATCTGACAGAACAGATTGTGTAAACGAAAATAGGGATGGGAAAGGTTTGGAAAGGCACAGGATGGACTGATGTGACACTGAGCTCTTATGGAGGAAACATGTCATATTTACACAGATATAGTTCAAAAGCATAACACTGACCTGTTAATATGGCATCACTTCTCTAAACCAAAAGCTAAAACAAGGAAAATGACAGCACACACAGTGAATGGCAACCGGAGGCCCTCCAGCAATCAAGGACTAGAATTTCCATTGGATGTTGGTCTTCATAGTCTTCAACAGCTGAAGGAGCTCCAGTTGCCCAACCCTGCTGTAACCAATAGATAGAGAATAGTTTGCCTGGTTGAAAAATGTAAAGGGGGGGGGGGGGTATTCGAATATGTACTGGGAAGCAATACATTGGAGAAGGGGTTAATATCCTGGTATATGTAACAATGCATCAATATAAAGTCACACACACAGATTATATGCATCATATACACAGTTTATACATGTACCGGTATATATTATTGGCTGACAAAAGCACTAAATGAACCAGAAGAGAAAGACACTTACATTTGCTTTAAAGCAAACGCATTTCTGCCATTTCGTCAATATTCCACTATTTTCATTTCCATCTCGGTCACCACTTTATTACTTAACTCTCTGAGTGCCAGAGAGGTATCTAACACATTGCAACTCAATGCAATCGATACCTATTTAGCACTCAAAGGGTTGATACAAATGTAGCCTTGGTGAGTTATTTCATGAAGTCCCATACAGACACTGATATATTACATTTTAGTGAAGTTGAAGGTGGGTAATTGTAGGTCTTGCAGGTCTAAGGTAGGTCTATATTGGGATTTATTCCAGGACACTTAGGGGCCATATGCAGCTAGTCAAACAGAGCAATTATGGAACAAATCAACTGCACCATAGGGGACAAGTGAACATTTCCCAAAGGGCTTTTGTTAGAGAGGTTCCTATGTACTGCTTCTCAATATGTTGCAGAACTCTGTACAATTCAAAGGGTTTAAATGACTATTTAAATCAATAGAATGTTAGCAATATGTATGTATCCCACTTTGGTGCAGTTGATATGCTCCATAATTGATCATCATCTGCTTTCTGCATAAGGCCCTTAGGGGCCACCTAAGCCTTTCAAAATCGAGCCTCAAAATGACAGCCACTTACATGGTTGAAGAAACATGATGCATCATAGCCAGAATTCACCAAGTAGCTACTTAAAGGAGCAGTAAACTATTTTATTGAAAACATGATATATGGCTCCCTGTCCCTGATTTTAAAACTGAATCTCAACCTCAATCTATGTGCTTCTCATTAAAGTTTTAATAGGCTCTATGCCTTTCCACGTGTTTATATTGCTTATTTATACGATTTTATGTAGTATTTTGGGTGCGAGTAATGCCTATTATCCTGAACAATTGACGGTTCAGTCAAGGTTTTCTGTTGGTATAAGGCTACACTGTACTATGGACCATTAGCGGCACTGTCATGTGACTGCCCAGGGGAAGTGTCCTTGGAATTTTTTTCTGAAATGTTAGCAATTATAAGTGTATGGTAGGGGTATCCAAATTCAGTCCACAAGGGCCTACCAACGGGCCAAGATTGAAATCTAGGTGTGCAAGTCAAAAGAAAAAAATTATTAGAAAAATTATTTTGCTAAATGCTCTATCTAATGAGCATTACTTCTCTATATGTGATGGATCCACTTTAAGTCACTTACAGATTTCCACTCAAAGAAAAGCACCATTTATAGGCACTGTTCGGATTCCCTGGCATGCACAGGTATGTTAGGTGGTGGTACTACTTTTATCAAGGACTGCCCTTTAATTCTGTCTGGTTGGTAGCACTTATGGACTGAACCATGACACCTTGTTATGGGACTTTTCCTGCAGAATAAAACACGGCCACTCCTGCTGCTGAGAGAACTTTAAACCTCACTTTGCTGCTGAAGTGATCAAGTGGTGCTCTAATCACTTAACAGGGTGAGTTGTAGTCTGTGATTCCAGCTGTCCCATAAAGTATAAAACAAAATGCAAAAAGTACCTTCTGGATATGAACTTTCGTAGCTGTCAATGCTCATTAAAGAAAATAAAAATTGAGCTGTAATAACTTAAATGCTAAACCTCCCAGACACACACCCTTTGTTTCTCTCACCAACAGCAGCTGTGTATGTTTTGTTTTCATTTAAAGGTTTAGCCTATAAAGTTAGTGGTTCTCAACCACGGTGCAGTGCCAATAGGGTGCGACTTGGACGACGCTTCAGGTGCCCCACTTTTTCTATGAAGACCATGAAAACATTTCTAATGTATTCTGGAAATGTATGCATAGTATGCGCTGTTGTCGTCAGTATTGTACTCTTCATTAAGACTCTGAACATATCTAAAATGTTAGGAGTGCGCTAAAAATTGCACATTGCATGTTAGGGGTGCCTTGAGGGAAAAACTAATAAGAACCTCAGATATAAATGCATGGTTCTCAGAGCTCAATGAGATATGTATGTATGTGTTGCAATAAGAAGTTTCACATGTTAAATTACCAGTTTAAGGATTAGTTAACGTGGGTGACCACCAGTTTCAGTGATTTTCAGTGTCAGCCTTGTGCTGCTGCCACACAGCTGACAGTGTGCAATGAGGCTCTCTCTCCACACTTCCTGTTGCATCTTGCACAGCACAATCTCCTGACTAGGACATGAAGTAGGAAAACAAAAAACGTCCTCTCCTAGCTGGACTTGGACGCATTTTTTTTTTTCAGCATCAGCAGCTATGTTACTATGTAGTTCACCAAAGAAAAACAAAAAACTAAGCCAAAGCAATAAACTGCAACCCTTTACATACCAGAGGTGTGCATAATGCACCCAGTGTATGGAAGTGTGTACCTATTTATCTGTAAATGCTGCAGTCTCATGTAGAAGCACCTTTCCCCCCATTGTGTTCATTTAAAATATACAATGGGGTGATATTTTTGGGTGGTGATTGGGATTTAACCCTTTGTGTGAAAAGAATATTTTAGAGCAAAAATGATACCTTTATTGGATAAGTGGCTCTAGGCAAAAGAATAATAAGGTGCTTATTGTGCCTGAAAAGGTCTAATTGACTTCAAAGCTTGCATCCTAGAGCCACTCAGTTATCCAATAAAGGGATCATTTTGCTCTACTACTCTCCTGCACTTTCACACTTTACCAAAGGATATTTTACCATCAGAGTGCCAACATGACGATCAAAACATTGTTTTGCAATATCCTGCACATTTTTCTGGTACTCTGAGAGTTAAGGTGCTTAAGCCTAATTTATTAGTGTCCTTTTGGTCATAGGGGCTGGATTTACAAAAGGTCGATAAATAAAGCATGATTTATTGCTTAAAGCTCAAGATAATTCCTCTCTGTTAATTCATCAAGGCAAGGCTACATGAAAATAGCAGGCTCTGTATCTTTGGAGCCAAATTAGAAGATGTACAGAAGGCTATATGCACAAAATAAGAGAAGCAGCTGCACCCTAGGACACAAATACAAGCTCCCTCTGAATAAAATGGGACATAACCCCTTGAATACTAGACAGGTCTCAGACTGCATTGCAGACCTCAAGCATTCATGGGTTTAAAAGCCCAATTTAATCATTTGAGTGCCAGAAGGGTGCACAAGATATTGCAAAGCAATGCATTCCACTCCCCTCTGGTACTAAAACAGTTACACATCAGTCAGAATGTTTGTCCACCATAATGCAGTTGGCTTGCTCCACAACTGCCCCTGTTTGTACACATGGACCTAAAAATCACTTGGATCCATGAAGGAGAAACATACTAGTATGAAAACAAAAATCCGGTTAAAGTTTTTATTTGTTGGCAAAGCACTTTAACATTGCCCTCTGCTAAACTGATTATTATATTATAATATACATACATATATATATATATATATATATATATATATATATATATATATATATGTAGATAGAGAGAGAGAGAGCGCTTTAAATTGTAAAAAAAATTGCACTCAAAGATGCATGAAATTGAACACGTTTTCTCTCCCTATAGTGAACAGAGCTCAAAGTCTACTGAGGCTGGCTAACACTGAATGTCAGCCTATACACCATCTGAAACAACGGCTTTGCTCTGCTGTTCATAACATAGGGCTTTATATACAATAGCAAAGTGGAGCAAACCATCTGTACCACTGGAGATAAAAAGTTTTCAAGTGTGCATGGATTTAAACTGTTTAACACCTTGGGTACTTTGCTGTGTGATGGACACATCAAGCATTCAAGAGATTCAAATTCTCAGCTAAATTAATGGTAAATTTATATTTACCATTCCCATATGGTGCAGTTGGATTTTTCCAGAATTGTCTCTTTTGTGCCTAAATTCATACATACTTAACCCTTTGAGTACCAAACTGGTACGCAGCATACCCCTCTGGCACTCAAAGGGCTAAAATATGTGAATAGTGGTTTCTTACGGTATTCTTTGTTTTAGGGAGATCACGTCCTGGATTGCACATGACAGCCCTGTATTTTAAATAGGCATCCCAGGCACCTACCCTGCCAGTAAATTACAAAGCCTTGGAAGTGAAGCCTCTAGTGCAGAGACTGTGCTGGTCTACAAGAAAATGGCCTCACAGCATTTTAAGCATAAAGGGAGAATAGAGTCCTACTGCCTTGAGATAAACTGGAGCTGCAGTCCCATTCTTGTGTAGTGTAAGACTTCACGAAGATCTTTGAATTTGCATCCATTTACTTGAAGCCCAGAACAGAGCACTTTTTGTCATAAGAGTCACTGGGTAGTTCTAGTGTTTAGAGTGCTGTGTTTTGAAGATAGATTAGTTGTCACTCCTTGTGACAACCAAGCGAAAGGTTTTCATGAAATATGTTGTGTCCACATACATTTCGCTATTACAATTTATGTATGTGTCCGTATCTCTTATAATGGGTTAGTTTAACCTCCGGTTTGCTAGTAAACCTGAATTAATGTGTCTCGAAATGATGCATGTCTAAAAGGTGTCACCAACATGAAAAGTTTGGAAAGCTCTGGGTTAATGGTTTTCGAGCTCAGTGACAAGAACGGCTTAAATAATATATGAAAGCCGCCTTGGAATTGTTTGTCAGCGATGCACGTGGAGGCTTGGGACTTGTTTTACTCAGCTCCCTGTTTGACACAGTCCTGTGGTTTCTTATCACATTCATAGTTAACCTTCCATCTGCCAAAGGTGGTAACAATCTGAGAGGGTGTGTGTGTGTGTGTGTGTGTGTGTGTGTGTGTGTGTGTGTGTGTGTGTGTGTGTGTGTGTGTGTGTGTGTGTGTGTGATTGCCTAATCATTTAAAGGGCAGGAAAGAATGTTTTATGCAAATCTGTGATTTGGAAGGGAGCAATCGTAGGAAAGGAACACAGGGGCCTTATGTAAAAAAGCTATGTGGAATCATGATGGACAACTGAAAACTGCTACATTTCCAACTGATACAACCCCCTCTGAGTGCCAGCCAGAGGGGTACTTAACGTGATGCTTACCCCACTGACACTCAAATGGCTAATATGGTCTTTTTAACCCCTTGAACACTAAAGAAGGCTCCAATTCATTTCTTCGCAAAGAATTGGAAATCTCTCTGCAATTCAAAGTGGTTGAAATCTCATTTACATCAATGGTGGAGCTTTGTGTGTCCTCTATAATGCAGTTGGTTTGCTCCAGGATTACTCCACATATAGCCCTTAGTCTGATATGGCAAGGATAGGCAACTATTAAGACCAATAGGATTAACCCTTACAGTGCCAGAGGGGTACGCAATGCATTGCTTTTGCAATGCGTTGTGTACCCCTCTGGCACTGAAAAGGTTAAAGCGAAAAATATCTAAATTAAAAAGGGTTACTATTCTGTTACATACCATATATGCTTATCCAACATATTTAAACAATTGTCATTTGAACGCATATTAAATCCTACAAATAAAAGTATTTTCTGCCAAGGTTACAGTTATTCAGCTACTGTAACCTTGGCAGAAAATCCTAATGAACCAATTCTGCATGTATTGTTCTCCAAGTGAACCAGTCCTTTTAGCACTCCCCATCTTTCCCGTCCTTTTAGCACTCCCCATCTTTCCCGTCCCTAGCACTCCCCATCTTTCCCGTCCTTTTAGCACTCCCCATCTTTCCCGTCCCTAGCACTCCCCATCTTTCCCGTCCCTAGCACTCCCCATCTTTCCCGTCCCTAGCACTCCCCATCTTTCCCGTCCCTAGCACTCCCCATCTTTCCCGTCCCTAGCACTCCCCATCTTTCCCGTCCCTAGCACTCCCCATCTTTCCCGTCCCTAGCACTCCCCATCTTTCCCGTCCCTAGCACTCCCCATCTTTCCCGTCCCTAGCACTCCCCATCTTTCCCGTCCCTAGCACTCCCCATCTTTCCCGTCCCTAGCACTCCCCATCTTTCCCGTCCTTTTAGCACTCCCCATCTTTCCCGTCCTTTTAGCACTCCCCATCTTTCCCGTCCTTTTAGCACTCCCCATCTTTCCCGTCCCTAGCACTCCCCATCTTTCCCGTCCCTAGCACTCCCCATCTTTCCCGTCCTTTTAGCACTCCCCATCTTTCCCGTCCCTAGCACTTCCCATCTTTCCCGTCCCTAGCACTCCCCATCTTTCCCGTCCCTAGCACTCCCCATCTTTCCCGTCCCTAGCACTCCCCATCTTTCCCGTCCCTAGCACTCCCCATCTTTCCCGTCCCTAGCACTCCCCTAGCCCGTCCCTAGAGGCAGACCTGATTCTTTGTTGCTAAACGCCAGGACCCCTAACTCCTTCAACTGAAGGATTATAATCATCCATTCACTGGTAGTTGATTGGGGTCAATGAGTCCATAGTCTGCCTCCATAGACATGCTATCTAGTACTAATTAATGGGTAATACTGGAGATCTAATCCATGCAGGAGTGATTCATAGTGGCCATTGGGATTTACTCTTCAGATTAAGGTAAATGGGTTTGCTGTCTGGAGGCATAATTGTCCCTTTTGCACAATGTGATACTCACTGTTTGGTAATGTGCTGCACTCCCCTCTGCCCCTTAACCCTCTGAGAGCAAGACTGTTGTTTGGTGCATTGAAATGCAATGTGTTGTACACCTTTCTGGCACTCCGTTACAGGCTCAAGGTTTATCAGTGTTATGAGACTAGAATTTTGTTTTTGGTCAGAAAAATGAATCTATTATTATTTGCTTCAACTGCGTGTGTGCAAACACCCCAGGGTTGAGTCAGCTGGTACATCCAGGAGTAACCAATCAGTGGTCTTGAGAACAGCTCACTTATTTATATGGATACATAGGACAAGCATACCACCAGGCTTCACCTGCCTACATGAAAACACTGACTGATGTGGGTCTTTTTGATGGTCACCTAATCCGTTTCTATACATATTTATGGTTGTACGCACAAAAGCAAGAGGAACAATTCTGGGACAAAGCCAGTGGCACTTTAAGGCGCAAATAAAAAATACCACCCAGTTTAAAAGGGTTTTCTAATCCATTGAAGGCATCAAAGCATTGCTTTACATTTGAAATATAGTTAGTACACAAGGGGTTAAGAAATCTACTGAAATTCATTTGTTCTCCATGGTGCAGTTGGTTTGCCCCCAAAATTATGCAGATTTACCAAGAACTAGAATATAGTTTCAAGGGCTAAAACCTCCATTTAACCCTTTGAGTTCCAGTGGGATGAGCAACATTGCTTTGTAATGTGTGCATACTCCTCTGACATTCAGAGGGTTAAATTACTGCAAATCTAGCAAAATGTTTATTTGTACCTTGTGTAGTTACACTGCCCACAATGGCTCCAAATCATTGTAATGCATAGCACTCTCCATACTTCTATATGTATGTGTAATGACAGACAGAGAGAGATGCACAGTTAGGCATGTGTGTACTTATGAGAACAGGATTTCCATTGATTGAGGCACTACAGTAGTAATTATAACAGTGGTATTTCAGGAGATGTAACCACATCTAATAACAGACTTGCTAATAGGATTGGTATGATGAATTGTCAATGTATTCCGTAGCTTTGTAGACTGGAGCAATAGAAAGGTGTATGAGTATGCATGTGTGGGAGAATTTTCCCTACAGTGTGTAGCATCCAATAGAGAACATGGTCACAACAAGCTAGCTATGCTTGCAGTGATACAAACATGTAAGTCCATATAGCCTCAACTGTCTAAAAATGTTGACTTTGGGTTAAAGAGCCCACACTCAACATAAACCTTTTCAATTGCAGATGTTTCCAACTCATTAGGTATCAATGCAATGAAGATCACTCCAGAGTGCAAGGGGTTATATTTGCTAATTTTATGAATGAGTAGACAGATATGGAGTACCACAAGGCCATTATTTGCATCATTTGTCTTATACAAAGCAAAGTGCATTGCTCAAGTATTAAGTGCATTGTATGCAGTAATGGATGTAGTCAGAGGAGGCGAGAGTCACAGAAAAATAGAAGGAACAGGATCCTCTTCTAGGACTTATCTGCTTTAGATTTTATCAAGTGTGTCACTCATTACAAGCTTGCTTGCAAGAATGTAGGCAAACAATGTCCTTGTACCCTTTTACCCTTTGCACCTTGAATGACATTCCTGAAGAGAAAGTTCCAAACCAGAGCTTAGAGATCCCCTGTCAAATAGGTTTTAAAGACACTGAGAAGAATGTTATTCTAGGGGGGGCGTCCGCACACAATAAAAATGGGACAAAACTTCAAATAAAACTACCCATTGACTGAAATGGGATTTTAACCCACTGAATGCTAGGGAGTTCTCCAATACATTGTGTTGCAATGCCATGGAGACCTTTAGCTTTCAGAGGGCTAAAAGATTCCATTTAATCCTCAATGTGCCAAAACATATCTAACATGGGGTTAGCCGTGTGTATCTGCACCGGCAAGCTCCTATCGCATATGATCTCAACGCCTGCTTTTTGGCTTGTTACCCCCTTTACACTGATCTATAAATCAGACCTCATCAGAAAGACCCTGAGACCTTCCCTCTTCCTCCCTTGCTAGTGTTCACATACCTCTGTAATGGTGTCCAAATGAACTACACACTGTCATCCTCCTCTTCACTGCATCCCAAACTTCTGGGTAGTGTGGGAGGCTAGGAAAAGCCATCTGATTGCTGATGGCAGCAATTATGTGGCCAGCTTCATCCAGCATGACTCTCAAACTAGAAGGGAGAGATGCCAGTACAGATGTGAAGGGAAATGTGTGGTGTATTCAGTTGCCATTATACACTTCTTACAATTAAGAGTGGTGATCAATACCAGGGGAAACTTCAAGGTGGTCATGATATCCTGACAAGGTCTCTGACTCTGGCTATCCAACAAGACAGTGAAGCCTTGAGATCCTGACAGCGCCAACAGGGCAAGAGTTGCATTGAACGTTGCCTTTCACAAGCCCAGGGTGAGTATCAAAGCTACGATCAGCTACCTGTGAGCTAGTGGATCATAACAATCCATTGGTGTGAGGGGGGGGGGGGAACAGGGTCTCAGTAGACCAATCACTCTTTCCCGTGAATGGAGATACCCTAGGGGACGTTATTGTTGATACCCTGGGGTATTTCACCACGTATGTGTCACACTTTAAATACCACCACATCCATATACGTTGTCAATACTGAATTCTGATAAATGGACAGAGAGCTTGCATTTCAGCCAGCACTATAAAATGTAAAATCGGAAACTCTGATAACGTGTTGTGACCAATTTAGGGTCATGACAATAATATGCTTGTAAACTTATACATATTGGGAATTCATGTACTCAGGAGATCAGTGGCATTTCATATTTGAGCCTGTTTTGTTTACCAAGTTATTAAGATCCTATGGGCCATGGGGGTTTATAGTTTTATTTAAGCAGATGTTTCAGTCAGTTTGGGAATTTTTGGCATGTCTTTTCTAGAAATGTACACCCACAGAATGGGTGCTAAATTGTCACTTTAGTGCAAAAATAGTATATAATCTCAAAATGTGTCAGATGGTAAAGTTGAAATTGCCTTTATGAACGCCTGTTAATTTGGGGTCTCTAGCCCATGTCAGTAACACACAACATATCTGGTATCACGGTACTCAAAGGATGCTGTCCTGTTATACACAATAGAAACTTTCCTACAAACTTCAATTTTTTTGCAATATAAGATAGGATATTGGCAATACATAAATAGGGAAAAAACATTCAGCACCCCCTGAAACATTTATTTAATTTCACATGTGAGTGCGAGTGTGTGCGTTTGGGGGGGAATTGGTTTCTACATATTACTAGAACATTACCGGTACTCCCAGGAATCAAACATGAACAGATGAACGAAATACTGAAAATTCATCTGACCGCCAAAGCTCAACAAATTACTAAAACATCTGGCATCTAAAGAGTTAAACCAGTGGGAATTACCATTTGTTTCCTCTATAGGGCAGTTGCTTTGCCCCAGAATTGCACCTAGTTTACTGAATATGTATAACATAAGAGCAATAGTAAAATGACTCATTATGCCTCGGTAAAGCAGAGCCCTCCCTTCCCTGCTATCTGTAGATTAGAAGTTGGAAACATCTAAAGGTCAGAAACAAGAGTTAAAGGACGGAGCCACACACAGAGATAAACGCCAAAAAGAAGGGATTAAATAAAATCCAAATGCCACAAGCAGTCTGATTAAATCAATTCCACTTTGTAACTATACAGAACATTTCACATGTGCAACACTAACATAGCACAACTGCATTGGTGTTGACACCTATAGTGAAAGGTACAATATGCTGTTCTATTGTGTCTCACCCACAGGCAACTAGTACAGTAGTGTTACATCTTCATTGGATACACACACACACACACACACACACACACACACCCCCCCCCCCCCTCTTTCATACTAATGTTGCGGGAGGTTTTGATTCTCCTCACCTCCTCCTAATGAGTGCCTGAACCATGTGGGTAATAGACAGTAATTTTGTCTGGCCCTCACATAGGCTGGCCATCAGACATGCCTCGCCTATCTCTAGCATTCAAGCGCTCAAATACACAATTCCAATAAATTGTAATTCCCCTCCACCAGGGCTTAGTAGTTTTGATCCAGAATTGAAGCACTAACTGCTACCTCATCTAGTCAAACTGGTTATGTGTGTAGTGTGATAAAGTCTATTCAGTTTTCATCCAAACACTGCTTTCTCAGCTAAGAATTTAGGGCCAAGGTAAGAGCCATGCACACATTACAGTACAGGCAGGCATTATATATGGTGTTCTCCTACACACTGTAGACATAAGGAAGGTGTCAGCTGTAGTCATTCAATGGTAAGGTTGTAATATATTTATCATGAAAAACATGCCAACAGCATGCATTAACCACCAGCACAAATATAAAGGATCAGTAAAGTTTTATTATGGATACATATCCTATTGATTTTCCTGCATTGGAAAACAGGAACAATGACTGCTAAGAGAGTAATCATTCAAATGTTCTTATAGTTCCCAGTGCAACATAGAAGTGGAGACACTAACACATTTGATGGAAATTTGTAGCCAATGCCTCATCGCTCACACAGAATGCAGTAACTAACTCTGAATACTAGGCAGCACTGTTTCTAACAGTTTAAATTATAACAACTTTGGAAGAAAGCATTCCCCAGCAGAGGAAGAACCAATGCAAAAAAAGCCATGCAATTATTTTTTTCCCCTCTAAATCAACAGCAAAGCATTGGAAAATGTGTTCTGAAAAATACTTGCCTCAGGGCCTCTGAAACAGTGCAGCATGCCCAGCTGATGCCACGGATATTGGTGGCATGATGCACTGTTTCAGATACCCTGAAATAAGGGTTTTTAAGAACATTTTCGAAAGCTTTGCTTTTGAATTAAAGGAGCAGTAACCTTTTCTTATGGGGAAAAAAATCATGTGTGGGTTACTTCCCCTGCTGGAAAAGTCTTTGTCCCAAAGTTATTGCAACTTATAACATGTTGTACTAGTTAAACGACTGCCTTATAAGCTTGTGAGACCTCTAAAACATTGCTTTTGTTAGATGCATTAGAGACTTCTGTTGCATTAAAGAGTTAGTAATGTCCAACAAAATGTTTTTTGCATTTAGAAGAGCTTAAAAAGCTGATCTAAATGCAAAAAAAACGTATCTCATACCGCTATGGTTTAAGAGATACAGGCGTTTAAAGTTCACTGTCTCCTACTGACAGCTGTAAAGCTGTCAGCAGGAGATCCGTGTCGGTCGACACGGAGGCGCTTGAGAAGTGCCGTGATCTTGTTACTTACAAGGAATCCCTTCATTGGAATGGTCTAAAACGTGCGCTTGAAAACCAGGCACATGTTTTAGACCATTCCAATGAAGGGATTCCTTGTAAGTAACGAGATCACTGCACTTCTCAAGCACCACCATGTCTACCGACACGAATCTCCTGCTGACAGCTTTACAACTGTCAGTAGGAGACAGCAAACTTTAAACGCCTGTATCTCTTAAACCATAGCGGTTTGAGAGATACATTTTTTTGCATATAGCTCAGCCTTTTAAGCTCTTCTATATGCAAAAAACTTTTTGTTGGACATTACTAACACTTTCAAGGTTAGAAGGCCCATTAAAATGAATCAGAACATTTCTGTTCACTGTTCGGCTTCATATTTTTCTGCATACGGCCCCCATGTCTCTCTTGCCATTGCTTCAGTGTTATAAGGTGCAATTATGTACTGTGCTGTAGAGGACAAATAAACCTTTCGAAAATCCTTATGTAAATGTGGCTTTTAACCAGTGAATGCTAGAGAGGTCTCCAACATGTTGCAAAGTAATTCTTTGGAGTTCTCTAGGGGTGAAAAAAGCATCATTGAAATCAATAGGGATTTGTTTCATCTATACTGGTGGATATTCTCCAGCACTTTACCTCTTTAGCTACCAAAATTGCACCTAAAATGTGACACTGAGCATGCGCCTGCATTTCACCTCAGACTTCCTCACTTCCTGCTTTTGATTTGGTCTCTTCTGGTAAATGAACATTACACATTTAATTAAAAACAGATAAGAATTTCTCAGAAATTCTAACAATGCTTAAGTAAAACTACTAGAATTGTTTGACCACCAGATGAGCTTTCTAGGCATGAATGGGCGATAACTCAGTGCCACAAGGTACCCAACCCATTGGATTAGCACTGAAGGGGTTAATGGAGGAAAAAAAAAAAAGTCAAACTAGAATAAGTTTGAAATTACATTTGACAGCAGTGGGAGTTCCCTTTTGTTTTGTTTGTTTATTTTTGTATTTATTGTGTCCCTTTAACCCCATTGCACAATGCGCCATGGTAACAGATCAAGAACAGGAAGTGAGCAGGTTTGCAATGAAATGAATGAGCATGCTCAGTACTCACTTGCACTGCATCTTTGAGGCAAAGAGAAGAGGTGCAGTACTGTTTAACCTACCTGAGGTTGTGAGCTAACCCTCTTGAAAGCTTGTCTTAACCCCTTAAGGACCTATGACGTGGCAGGACCGTCATGGCTGAACTTGCCAAAATGAGGCCATGACAGTCCTGGCACATCATGTAATTCAGGGCTCCCTGCATGGCTGCACACCATTCAGGGACCCCTAAATCGGACCGTAAAAAATGGATGCCCTGTGGTCTAACTGTCCTTAAGGGTTAATATATAAAAATTTAGAAACACACTCCACCAAGGTCTCCTATTAATTCCAGTTAGTTTTTCTGTTACATTCTAATGGAGAGGAAAGTCAGTGACATACAGTTCTCTGTAGAACGTGACAAACTGTCGAGTCACTTCCTGTCAGAACTATAAGGAAGTAAATTCACTTCCTGATTATTTTAACTATTTACATTTTGAATAAAAACGGACAGGAATGAGACTACCATTTGTTTTACTCCGCAGAGAAAACGCTTTAACATATAGGTTTTCATAAAAAAAAAAAAAAAATTCGCTCTTTCCTATAGTGTACTTGTTTGCTCCATTTCTTTTTTTGACCGTATGATCCTAAGTGATGGTTACAAGTGTTTTTGCAATGAGAAGTAAATACATTAAGCCATGAAACTATTATCTTTTGCATTTCCAGGGAAATCTTTATCTTTTGATATGTTCAGATAATCCTAATGTATATTCAGGCACATATTGAAGTTGTGTATGACTAATGATGGCTTATATTACTTTAACAGTAAATTCTTGTACACTAAACTAATTAAAATGCTGGCTATGTGCCCTGACTACTGCTAACTCTTTGCTGTAGTCTATGGGTGAATACTTGGTGAGTCACACGTGCTCCCCTATTACTAGGAAGACAACGTCTCCACTTCCTGTCTGTTATCGGTGACTGTCTTAAAGGAGCAGTAACTTTTTTTTTTTTAATGAAAACCTAAAGTTACTGCTCCTTTTTTTTTAATTTAAATTGGGACTTAAAGCCCTTTACCCTTTGAGTGCCAGAGGGGTACGCAACGCACTGCAAAGCAATGCGTTGTGTACCCCTCTGGCACTCAATGAGTTAAAGCGGAACTACCACCCCTCAAAGAGTTTCCCCCGATGAATTACCCATCTGGCGACTAGCTGCTCAATAGTACTAGTCAACAGAATTATTACCTCCTTGTAGAGAAATTCTGCTGCTCCGGGGACAGCCAGGAGACCTTCCGGTGCCATACGGTACCTAGCAACACCTCCTAGAGCAGATTGAGACGGACAGCACAGGTGCGCAGACTTCACTATGGAAAGATGTCTGTGCTGCTCCCTGGCTGTCAGGCTCGGGAGCAGCAGAATTTCTCTCTAAGGAGGTAATAAATCTGGTGACTAGTACTACTGAGCAGCTAGTCGCCAGATGGGTAATTCTTTGGGGGAAACTTTTTGTGGGGTGGTATTTCCACTTAAATGTTCGAGAGGTCTCCAATACATTGCAAAGCAATGCCTTGGGAACCTCTCTAGCATTTACTGTACTAAAATGTAGAGCCAAGGGATGTTTTAGGAACTTATTTGTCTCCTATGATGCAGTTCGGTTGCCCCCCCTACTTCTAAACACAGGTCTCTTACTGACACATTGTAGAAAATTGGTTGTGTTATCATTAACCCCTTGAGGACTAGAGGAATGCGCAATGTATTGAGAAGCAGTGCATTACTGTGTACCCCCTTTGATCCTCAAAGGGCTCAATTCATAAAGGACCAGCACATTCTGCAGCACACAAACCTCTAGAAGATGGATTTAGAAAAAAAAAAAAAAAAAACAACAACACAAAACAAAACACGCAGTTATGCAGAACAATGAATGCTCAAAGGAGAGGAACGAAGGCAATATACTAATTAAACCAATATTTTTCAGGTTACATTCCATCCTGTAAATATTTACTTTCGCATTTCTTTGCCTGTGAAGTGCTTTTGAAGGGCTTGTGCGCAGGTAGTTATTTTAACTGTGTAAATGTATGGCTCCCCTAGCAATAGAGCACACATTTTCATGGTTAAATAATACAAGGAGGAAGAAGAAATATTAGACATTTCAGGTGTCTCTGTGACCATTTTCAAGTCTCAATGACTACTCCACCCCATCAAGGAGGGGGAAAAAAAAAAAAAATACAAATAGGATTTGAAAACAATGGCAGTGATATAAACACGTGGCTCATTGCCAGAGTCAATGTGCTGTTCAAGATTTCGCTAGATATGCCATCTCGCAAAGGTATATGTTCAGTTTGGCAACACAATGTTTCCTCTGCCTCAGTCCCAATATAGCCCTAATCCTGCCTCGTCCCATATCAAGTCATTCAAGGATGTATTTTGCAAAATCCCATGTTCTACCCAGTCAGTTCAACAAGGGAATAAATTGTTATTAAGAATGTTAGAGAGATGTGTAGATCGGAGGGGAGGGGGACTGATAAATGACTGCGGGGGCATGTGAAGGGATAAAAGGATGACAAGTCAGTCCTTTAATGGTTCTGCCATTTATCGTGATGGGCTCTAAGTCTCATTATGGGATATGTAATGTGAAATGAATGAGAGGGATATGGAGGCAGCTGCACATGTGACAAGCAGACTAGGATGTGGACATCTACTGTATACACCAGTTACCACTGTGAGGATTACTGGGTACAATTCATGAAACAGTCTACACTTGGGAAGCGCACCCTGTTTAACCCCATAGTTGATCTAGAGTTCTCAAACCCATTGAGAAGCATTGTGCTGGAGATCTCTCACATTCAATGGGGTTTAACAAAGCAGTGTCGGTTAAAGGGATAGTAATGTTTTACAATAAAGGCAGCTCCAATTAATCTTTAGTATTTGTGCCATGGAGAGTCTTATTTCAATACTGTCAGACTTGTAGTTCAAGAGTAATTGAATGATAAAGTATCCCCCTCCCGCCCCTTTTACTGATGTAACACTGCTCACCTCATAGCAGCAACACTGTCCAGATTGATCGCAGAGGGGGACAATCTGCAATTAGCATAAGGGAAAACCTGAAAAATCTGTCAAGAGGGACAGGGCTTTTGTTGTTCTGACAGTAAGAAGATTGTCCCTTGCTGTGATCTGTCTGGTCTATGGACCAGATTCCACATCTGAGGGGAGGTGGCTTACACTAGGTAAAAGGGACGGGAGGGGGTACTTTATCATTCAATTACTCTTGAACTACAACTCTGACAGTATTGAAATAACACACTCCATGGCCCAAATACTATGAAGATTAATTGGAGCTGCTGTTTTTGTGAAACATTACTATCCCTTTAAAGAGGAACAACAGATTTATTATAGAAAAATCATTTTTGTTTAAAGCTGTCAGTGAAAGGTGCTAAATAAATTGCACCAAAGTACTTTAGAGAGTAGTTGCTTCATGGAACAGCCTTCCAGTAGCAATGGAAGGAGATCAAAATACAGGGATTCAAAAACATTCATAACATAAAAAGGAGGAATTCTAGGACAAACTAACTACACCCACAGGGACAAATAATTCCTAGTGAGTTAAAGTGACAACATCCTCCTTTTCAAATGTACACACACAAGTGCACAATAAGCAAAGTCAGACAAAGAAAAATAATGAAATACTCATTTTCACTTAACTTGTATGTCCTTAACAATGAGCTCCACGACTCTGTTTACAGATGGGCTCTCAGGGACACTATCCCAGTTATTTTACATTGCCCTCTCTCTGCAGCAGAAAAACCTGCCTCCACTACAGAACACAGAGGACTCCCTGCTGCACTATATCACTAGCTCAGATTTCACAGGCCCCGACTGGGAGGCCTCTGGAAACAACAACTGAAAAGGTGCAAAGATGAAACAAAATGGCATTCAATGTGTTAAAAGCCCTCATTTAACATGAGAGAAGTCTCTAACGCATCTGAAAGTAATCAAGGTGTTAAAAGCCTTTGAATACCAGAGTTGCATTGCGTACCCCTCTGGCACTGAAAGTATTAAAAGGAATCAATTCCTATGCAGCAGAACGATTCCATGTTGCATTTCTGCATGTTGCTTCAAGTGGCTACCGAAAAGAATGAAGACAATGGGTAGGAAAGATGTGAAATAAATGTCAACTGATGATGCCTGGATAAATGATTTAGAAGTCTATAGCATGATGCCAAGGAATTTAAAGTTTGAGATGGTATTCTAGACCAGTGATTTTGTGTTGAACTGAACATTTAGTAAGTCACAGTGTTCCCTGACTGCCTGTTCAGTAAGCCAAGTAACATCTCTGACTGCTGAATAAGTAAATGTGGAGAGGGAGACTATTTGCAGTCTGGTTTTCTACAATGACTATTTTCCACTTGTGGTTTTACAGTGAAAATGTACAGTGAATGGTTTGTGGTGTTTTCTGTCCGTAGTTGATAAATGACATTTATGAAAGCTTGGGACAGTGGTAAACGTAGATGCTTCCAATAGCAATACGTCTTATGGCACAGGGAAGAGTTTTAGAAAAGCCATGGGGCCTCATGTATAACCCTTTGAGTGCCATGGGGGTTTGCAATGCATTGCGTATCCCCCCTGGCATTCAAAGTGTTAAAAAGGTAGAGTGGAGAAATTCTGAAAGGAAAAAAAAACTGCACTGTAGTCAAAGGGAGAATTACTAAAATTCTTAGACTTAAATGGGACTGTCAACGTCAGATGCATAAGGTGTCCCAAACACATCGCTTTGCTCTTTAGCATTCAAGGGGTTAGGCATTTCAATTATTTCAACATGTCTCATGTGGTGGCAGGGGTCTTCTCCAGACCTGTTCTACTTCCACGTTATATACGAGTCTCTTTGATAAGGATCTATGTTTAAAAGAAAAGTGGAGGAATTCTTGGGGCAAGCCATCCGTACTATTGAAGAAAGTAAAAATCCAGATTTAATATACCATTTTAACCCCTTGAAGGTGAAGCAAAGAAATCAAGGGATTAAAACCCTATTTTATATTAAAATCGACAGGCTTTGATTTTTTCCCCCTTGGGGCAACTGGTTTGCCTCAAAACTCCTCACATTTTTTCACCCTTGCCTTTTTGAGTATACAGCCACTGAGACTGAGAAAATCGGTACAAATATTACTGTGCAATGGTCTTGGGTTATTCCCCTCTGGCATCCAGTGAGTTAAATCAAGCTTTAAACCCCTTGAATGTTAGTGAGACCTCCAACACATTGCTACCATACACTGGAGACCTCACTAGCATTCTATGGATACAATGGGAATTTTCATTTGGTCTCCACTGTGCAGATGGATTGCACCAGAACCACTACTTTTTTCTTAGGACACAAGGCTCCATGAATTGATTGCCCATGGACACACATGACTGGGATTAATCATAAAATGCCCTGGGTCACAATGACATTGTCCTTTTACCCTTCCTAAAGGTGCAGACAAGATTCAGGCAACAGTACAAGCAGTTATATATCATTACTGAATGCTACTGCCTGCCACAAGAACAGGGAGGTGTGTCTGAGAATGACAAACTTGTGAACAAACCTACTGCACCCAGAGGGAAACAAATGTAAATTACTTGAATTCAAGTTTGTTTAAATAGTCTTAACCCCTTGAGTGCCAGTGAAGTCAAACGTATTGCTTCACAAAGCGTTGAAGACTTCTCAGGTATTCAAAAGGCTAAAAAGCCCATTTTTAAATCCATGTACATTTGTATTTGTCCCCTACGGTGCAGCTGGCTTGCTCTAGTACATTAGACATTTGAAACCAGACAAATGCTATACTACTGTCAATTCCATTGCCAAAGAGTGTTTTGTTGTGGGTAATTGTCTCATAATGCTCAACTTCAGGTGTCTGCAGAGATGCAATGGTGCACAGTGGTGCATACCTCACAAGCTGACCACCTTCTACGCTACCTCCCTGGCTGTTGGACATCAAGTATCACCAGTCTCAGAGCTTGAGGGATGTAGGATGTCTACTCCTGTTCGTGCGTAAACAAGAGGTCTCTACTAGGTAGTGCCCAGGGGAACCCTTAATATGTTGGAGAAAAAGTATGTACAAGTTCTAGGCAGTTGATATCGCTACATTCGGTGAGACTTCAATATGCGTAGGTAAGGTTCATTTTAAGGCTGGTTTGAGAACAAATTAAATGAATTGCACAGAGCAATATGAAGCTTAACCCTTTGTGGTTTGGAGGATGACAGCAGGGCTTATGCAAAGAAGTGCAGCAAATCTTAGAATTTTCAAATGCATTGCTTGGCAATATGTTAGCATTTTTTTTTAATTAAATAATTTTTATTACATTTTTTCAATACAATCCATACAACAAACTACAACTCCAAGACAGTTCTTAACATAAAAGGGCGGCTCCTTATATATTTGATTATTTATATCTCCTCTTGCAATGTACAGCCACCGACTACAATCATCTATATCTAATGTATCAAAACTCAATTTCTAGATTCCACACACACATCTACATCCTGAGGTCCTCTATCCTTCAGATCCCAGTTGTCGGATAGAACCAGTGATCCCATATAGTTCAGAGGCATAGCTAGCTTCCATCATATCCTAGTTACTATTCATCAGTGAATTCTAGGGTTTCCGAATACCCTCAAAGGGCCCGTTACACGGGCCACAGTGCCACTGCCAGCCAGTCGCAGGGCAGTCACGTGCAGTAGAGACTGCCCGCGCCGTGTATCAGCCACGGCACGGACAGTCTCTACTGTGCATGACTGCAGCACACGCAGCAGTGTCTACTGCGCATGACTGCATATTTACACGTTTTAGCGAATTATTATTTAGGAATAGCCCTCTCCATGTATCTTTGATGATTTACTTGGATCGATATTTCAGCCCAACTAGGAACTTGTCCAGACTTCCAGTATCTTGCCATACACATCTTCACAGTCATCAAAACGTGAATTATCAGTATACCATTAGCAGGTCTCAAAATTTCCACTCGTCAATAGCTAGTGAAAATTTAGCCCTGGCGAGTAGAAATTCAGCCCTGGTGGGTATGTTATTGGCTTGCAGTGGAGAGTAACTTTTCAGGTCTGGCTAGTAGCAAAGGACTTCAAATTTGAAGCTCTGCCATTAGTTCTTTTAAAGACTGGAAGTTCAATATGAAAGTGGGACATTTGAGGTGAAATCTCTATAGGAAAGTTAGCTTCTCACTTTGCCACCATATATGGAGTTGCGTCCCAATTTTGAGTATTGCATCTACAACACTGGTTTAATGTCCCATTTTGAAACTTAATCTTTCTGGGACTAGGTAACACCTGTGGATACGTTAAAAAAAAAAAAATCTCATAAATCCTTATTGAGTGAATAGATTTAGTGGGTTCAGGGCCTCATTTAAAGCATAACTGCCACCCGACACAATCTTTAGCTTCGCTAAGTCCCCATCTGGTGACTAGCTGCTTAGTAGAGCTAGTCGCCAGAATAAGTACCTTATATAGATTTCTGCTCTCTTCCCCGGCTGACAGGCAGGACGGAGCGTGGACATCTTGCCATTGTGACGTCCATGCCCCAGCGCTGTCAGTCTCAGCCGGAGCCAGATGACTACTAGCAATCCCTACTAGACCCGGCTGGGACTGACAGCGCAGGTGCACGGACGTCACAATGGCAAGATGTCCGTGCTCCGTCCTGTTTGTCAGCCGGGGAAGAGAGCAGAAATCTATTAAATAAGGGTATCTATTCGCGACTAGAGCTACTAAGCAGCTAGATGGGGACTTAGTGAAGCTAAAGATTGTGTTGGGTGGTAGTTTCCCTTTAAATCCCTAAAAATGATTTTTGCTGCCTACAAAGCAGTTTGTTTCACCCAAAATTATTAAATTTTTTACTTGTGCGTGCAATTCAATGTGTTGGGGGTTAACCCTCTATGCGAAAGAAAAGTAACCAAAGCACTGCAAAGCAACATATTTGCTACACCTCTGCCATTCATATAGGTATCTCATTTCCTGACTATTTAAGAAATCTAAAAAGCTCCAGAGACATTGAACTGTTTGCTCTTCTACACAGAAGGCTCTCAATGTGCAGGCAGTGAGGACTGGAAGCGAACTGCTCGAGAACCAGAGGAGTATTGCTCTGTCATGTTCCAACTTCCCCTCCCCAATTGGTTTAAATCCTCCAAACAAACTTAAAACCCCCCACGAAGTATACATTATTGATCTCCTTATGTTGAAAATGTACCTGTTTTGTGTTCTGTAGCAAGAGCATTGCCATGTTGATTATGTGTACAATAATTAACGGTGCTCTCCCTCTGAGGAGATGTCTAGCTTACGCTCTAAGCCTGCCCCCAGGGTTTCTGTTGTGTTGGGGCTGCACGTGGTGCATAGTGTCCTCAGTGTCCACAGCCCTCTGCAACTGGGGGAGTGACAGGATGTGCTGCATATTAGTATGTCTGGCTTGTGGACTGAGCATGGAAGGGATCTGGCAGTGTTGCTCTGGTGGTGGGTGCAGGTTTTGCCCATGCCTCAATTCAGTTGCACTCGAATGGGCTATATCATGGCTGACTCCATTATAATATGGGCACTTGAACAGACGCTTGGGCCAGGACTGGTAAAGGACGTTTAACTCCTTGGGTACTGGAGAGGTTTCCAATGCATTGCTTATGGTATCCTTTTGAAAGGTTGCACACAAAAGAGTGTGCTATCACTTAAGACTTTAACCATGTCGCCTGGATTAAAATGGTCCGATCTAGTAGTTGAGCATGCCATATTTAGTGCGCTTGTGCTAATAGTTGACTAGGTCATGGGTTGTCCAGGGAATATCTTTTGTGATTGCTCCTTTTATGCTAGACTCCTTCAATGGACTTTAACGGAATGCTCTGGAAGCATATACAGCACCAAGGGGACAGGAGAGGAACTGGGTGTCAGGTCTTCAGGTATCGGTGTGACTGGCACACTGGTTCTACCAAAATGTGGATAACAAGAAAGCAAGTGTAATTTCCTTTCCTCCGATCTGCCTGCACATCTGCAGAGATCCACAGGACATTGATTGGAAGAAATACATTTTGTTGAAGCCTAAATAAATATGCTTCTTTAACAGAAAAGCTTATAAATGCAAACAATCTGCTTTTCTGGCGATTCCTGCTGAGTGCTTTATTGCACAATAAAGCAAAAATCCCCAGATTTCACAGACTGGCTGAGAGTGCAGACATGATATGTCATTGGTGGGCAAACAGAGGCCCTCCAGCTGTTCAGAACTACAATTCTGTTCACCCCTAGCCAGAAAGGCTGGGGACAGTGGGAATTGTGTTCCTGAACTGGCGGCCATCAGGGTACTTGGCCATCTCCTATGTAATTCTCATCACTTCAGATGAACATCAATCTCTTTTTTTCTAATGCGGAATGAGTGTGTGATCTCAGATGTATCCTATTCCTAAATCTATGCTCTAACAGAGGTGGCTAATGGAAGGCCATCACTCCAGCTGTTGCTGAACAACAGAACTCTAACAACCCCTCTTCAGCTGGAGGGCCTCACATTACCCACACTTACCCTAGCACCATGCTCTCTGGGGCAACAAACAACTGATTTATTGTGTAACCTTATGGTAGCTGAATATACACTGATTAAATGTGCCTAAAGAACAGTGCAATTGACCGCAATGTTACATGTCAATAAGGGCACCAAAAGACCAAAGGAATCCTAGGGCAAACCAGCAGCACCAAAGAAGACCAATAAATCTTCCAAATTATAAATCATAAGACTTTTAACCCCTTGAATTCTAGAGAGGTCTACAAAGAACAATGTGCTGGAGACCTCTAGAGTTCAAAGAATAGAAATACCCATTTATATAAAAAGGAAGACTGATTTATCCCCTACGGTTAAGCTGGTTTGGACCTGAACTGAACATGGCCTAGACCACAGGGATGGGCAACATGGCTGGTGGGGGATGATGGGGGTTGTCTGGAGGGTCTCACACTGCCCCTTAAAGAACACAAGCCAGGACACTGGGATGTCAGTGTCTGTTCTGTGACTTATGGTCAGATGTTTGTATATACGTTAGCCTGCTGGTAGTCATATCTGATACACATGTATGCACCTTTTAAAACCTATATTAAAATCTGTCTTTAGAGGTATTGCTTTCTAACCCTTTGATTGCCAGACAGGTATCCCAAGCAGTGCAAAACAAGGGGTTAATCCCTTCAGTGTTACAGAGGTCTCTAAGGACCCCTATAGCATCCAATGGAGTGAGATTTGTGTGCATTGCTGGTACAGAGTTACCACTGGTGCAGCAAAAAAGCACCGGAGCCCAGCCAGATTTATAGGTGCACTGGATGTTGAAAATACAACATGTTCCTGCATCTTCAGAGTTTCTAGTGAATTTCCGACACAACAATTATTTTGCACAAGAGCCTTATTTGCTAGATTGCTACCAACAGTATTTAGGTAGCATGCATTATGTTGGCAATTCAAAATGAAAACCTCAGCATAGAGGACAAATATCCCAGGAAATTCCCAATGATTTAATAAAACTAAACCTATATAGTTATCTAGAACTATATAGTTATCTAGAATAGCACGGTCCACAGCAAGATTACCTCACTAGCTTAGCTACTATTAACACCTTAAAGGACCAGAGGCATGAGTAACACATTGCTTCCTGATGCATTGCACATCCTCTGGTCCTTCGGGGGTTAAAAAGAAAACAACTACATTTGTTTGGCAGGAAAAAATACAAAAGATGAGCAGTTGTGGTGCAAACCAAACACCATAGAGAACCAATAAATATCATTATTGATCTAAAAAAGAGCTTTTAACCCCCCGAGTGTTAGAGAGGTCTTCAACACATTGCAATGAAATGGAGACCACTCTAGAATTCAAGGTGTTAAGCCCCATTTAAATGGGAGTGGTGGTATGGGGTTAAAGCTTAAACATGAGTGTTTTAACCCTTTGAATACTAGAGGGCTCCAATAGACTGTGAAGCAAACATCCAGTGTGTAGAAATCCCTATCTGAATCTATTGGGAATTTGGGGAAAGTGTATTTGTCCCCTGTGGCACAGTACGTCTCATAACTGCTCAGCTTCTGTTTAAGGCTCCAAAAGTCTAGCCATTCCATTGTTTATAATAGGAAATAGGCTATGAAGAAGTCCTGAATCAAAATGCAGTGTATTTATACACAAGGGAAAGCTTATTCGAGGGAATAAATGAGTTTGGGAAAAAAAAACAAAAAAAAAAATGCATTGAAACAGGTTTAGAAATGAAAGGGGATGTGTTTGAATTACCCAGAAAAGTAGTAACAGTAGAATGGATTTATTCTGAAACCTTCCACGAGATGAGATTTCCTTTATGAGGGAAATACTTTATGTATGAACCTCAATGACTAAAGACTGTTGGATTCTGTGTGCAGAATACTGGCAGCAGCTCGGAGAATGTCCTGCTCGCTAAATGTTTTCAGTAATACGACAGCTGCATTAAATAACTTGCTCATAGTGATTGATCACAATGGTACTGACTGGCTTACAGACAGCAGGAAATATTTTTATAGCAGTTGGTATTAATCCATAATATGGGACCCAAGAAAACCGATAACAACAAAACTCAGTGAACGTAACGAAGAGGAGCAACTGTAAATTTGAGGAACTGATGTGACCTGCTAAACATCTAATTTCCCAGAATTCTTTACTCTAACTCAGAACTGTCCAAGTTCAGTCTTCCAGGGCTATCAATAGGCCAAGATTTAAGGATCTTCCTGATTAGAGATGAGTCAAAGCAAATGAGCTACCAATCAAACCATAAGGTGCTTGATCAGGGATATATTAGTATTCATGCCCCTATACTGCTTTAAGGACAGATTTGGACACACCTGTAATAAACTTATCAAATGACCCTCATAGAATTAAAGGCAAGTAATACAAAACATTTTTAAAGGATATAAATATAAGACTTTTTTCATGCAAATCAATATACCCATTATATTAAAGTATAATGGACTTCAATAATAACTTGCAAAGCAACTGGATGGAAAACTATAAATCAAGGGGTCAAAAGGCTGCAACAGAATTACTCTACTTTCTATGGCTTTTAGTAGTTGTAATATATATATATATATATATAATTTTTTTTTTTTTTTTACATGTATATGTAAAATAAGAATAATTTCAAAAATAGACATGTTAATAGTTTATATTTATCACTTAACAAAATGTATAGTGAGTGAACAGAAGAAAAATCTAAACCAAATCAATATTTGGTGTGCCCACCCTTTGCCTTCAAAGCAGCATTCATCTAGGCACACTTGCACACAGACAGGGATTTTGTAGGCATATATTCAGATGATGATTAAACAGTTATACCAAACCGGTGCTAATGATCATCAATTTAATATGTAAGTTGAAACACAACTGAAATGGAAACAGCTGTGTTGGAGGAATAAAACTGGATGAGAAACAGCCAAACTCAGCTAACAAGGTGAGGTTGCTGAAGACAATTTAATGTCAAAAGTCATACACCATGGCAAGACTGAGCACAGAAACAAGACTCAAGGTAGTTATCCTGCATCAGCAACGTCTCTCCCACTCAGAAATCTAAAAGCAGACAGGGGTTTCCAGATATGTTGTCCAAGCTCTTTTGAAGCAGCACAAAGAAACAGACAACGCTGAGGACTACAGACTCAGTGGTCGGCCAAGGAACCTTATTGCAGCAGATGAAAGACACATCATACTTACTTCCCTTCGCAATCGGAAGATGTCCAGCAGTGCCATCAGCTCAGAACTGGCAGAAAACAGTGGGATCCTAGTACACCCATCTACTGCCTGGAGAAGTCTGGTCAGAAGTGGTCTTCATGGAAGACTTGCATCCAAAGAGCCATACCTCCAACATGGAAACAAGGCCACAAGGTCAAGAGACTCAATTACGCACAGAATCACAGGAAGTGGGGTGCAGAAAAATGGCATCAGGTGCTCTGGGCTGATTAGTCATAACTTGAAACATCTGGCTGCAGCAGAAGGCAGTTTGTTCGCCGAAGGCTGGAGAGTGGTAAAAGAATGTCTGTCTGCAGGAAACAGTGAAGCACGGTGGAGGCTTCTTGCAAGTTTAGGTCTGCATATGGAGTTGGGCAGAAGTAATATTCTGCTCAATGCGGAGAAGTACAGGCAGATACTTATCCATCATTCAGCATCATCAAGGAGGAATCTGAGTGGCCCCAAATTTATTCTGCAACATGACAATGACACCAATCATACCTCCAAAGTAATTAAAAACTATCTTCAGTGTAAAGAAGAACAATGAGTCCTGGAAGTGATGGTATGGCCCCCACAGAGCCCTTATCTCAACATCACTGAGTGTCTGGGATTACATGAAGACAGAAGCAACGGAGGCTTCCTAAATCCACAGAAGAACTGTGGTTGGTTCTCCAAGATGTTTGAAACAACCTACTGCAGAGTTCCTTACAAAACTGTGTGCAAGTGTACCTAGAAGAACTGATGCTGTTTTGATGGCTTAGTGTGGTCACATCAAATATTGATTTGTTTTAGATTTTTCTTCTGTTCACTCACTATGCATTTTGTTAATTGATGAATATGAACTATTAACCTGTTTTTGAAAGAATTCTTATATGCAGCATTTTTTTTTTCACACCTGCCTAAGACTTTTGCACAGTACTGTATGTGTGTATACATATCCACACATGTGTATCCATACTTCAAGAGAACATAAGATTAAATCACATTTTCATTTGGAGCGGGGGGGGGGGGGGAGGCTAAGAAAATAACACTGTCTTACAGAAAGCAACTGTAACGTAACTATGGGTCTAAGCAAGCTAAAAGCGATAACTGCATTACAGGGCACAATTCTCAAAATTCCAGGTGAATTAAATGGGCCTTTAAAAGAAGCAGAAAGCCTTTTTTTTTATGAAAACCTATATGGTATAGGGCTTTTACCCCTGCTGTCAGTTGTTTTATTCCAATGTTATAACAATTCATATAAACAGGAAGTGACTTTTCAGTGTGTTTACTTCCCAACAGTTCTGACAGCATGATTCAGCAGTTTCTATCACATTCTATGGAAAACTGTCATTGATGTTCCTCTCAAACAGAATGTAACAATTAACTGGAATTTAACCACTAGAGGGCACTGATAATGGAAAAAAAAAGGAAAAAAAAAAAAAAAGTTTCAACTTTAATTTCTCTGAAAAAATGCATCTCAGTAGTTGGAGTACCCTTATTTTACTCACCAGGAAAACCCTTACAATATATATTTTTCTTAACAAAAGTGTATTGCTCCTTTAACCCCCTGGATGCTAGATAGGTGTAAAACATTGAGGCAATGCAATGGAGGCCTCTAGCATTCAAGGGGTTTATTTCCCCTTAAGTAATTGGAAACATGTACACAATGTCATCTCCAGGCAATGGCTATGGGGAACGAGTGGCAAAGGTTGCCTAGCCCTGCCCTAAGTAGAGCCATAGCAAATCTGGACAGATATAAGACCATTATTATTGATACTGTATAATGGACAGTAAAAAGTAGTACCATCCAGACAAGTGTTTGGGCACAGGAGAGCTGAATCAATAACATTTCATTCATTTTAGTCTGGATGCAAAACAGATTCCCTTTTACATGGATTAAAATAGAAGAAATTCTTATGACCATAAAACAAATGCAAAAGGAAAACTTCTTCCAGAGACCCCTGCAAAACAGGTCACAGTACAGATCCCAACTGTCGGTGCCAGAGGTATCCAACGCACTGCAGTGCAATACACTGGATATGGCACATAGGGAGAGCTCTAAGGAATGTAGGAACACGAGCTTCAAGCACAAAAGAAAAAGGGGAAACATTTTAGAGCAAACTGCATCCTAGGGGAGAAATAAAAAGTCACCAAATCTCCACGGATTTAAAGGCAGCATTAACCCCGACAGTGCCAGAGGGGTACACAACGCATTGCAAAGCAAGGCTTTGCGTACCCCTCTGGCACTTAATGGGTTAAACTCTTTGAATGCTAGACATGTATCCAAAATATTGCTTCTTAATGCGCTGGAGACCAAGAATTTAAAGGGTTAAAATGCCAATTAAAAGGGGGGGGGGGAAGCTCCAATTTTCCCTTTTATTGATAAAGCCCTACTATATGCACCAAAAACAAGTGCTGCACTTCTTAGGAAACTAGCTGCTCCCAGGAACAAATACAAATCTCCACTGATTTAATCAGTGATTTTAAACGCTTTAATACTAAAGAGTTCTCCTAAGCACTGCTATGTAAGGAGTCGGAGCAGATTCTAGACAATCTAAGGACTAATGGTGTGTGCAATACATCACAAAAGGGTTGCATTTACCTTAAAACTGTCAATTACCTGCCAATATTATCTAGACAAGACAAAAAAAAAAAAAAATAGTTCCTTTTTTCTCTCTCCGAAAGTGCTTTATTCTTTATCACTTGGTGAAACTGTACAGATGTAGCGCTGGGAGAATCCATTTTGTCCTCACATGAGTTATCTGTGAGTACCACTTGTTAGGTCTTCATGCCCACAGTCTATTGCAAAGGCTGGAAATGTCAGGTGGCGACTAGCTTACTATTCGTTATTTTACCTCTGATTAATAAGCTAGTCGCCACCTGCCTAAGTATTGCTGGACAACTTTAGTGGAAGTGGTAGTTCCGCTTGGGAAAAAAACAAACAATGCCTTAGTCAACATACAGCTGCCTGCAAGGATAAAATGGATGCTCCCAGCACTGCGGCTTCCATAACTCAGCAGGTGATAAATAAAGATGAGGCAAGGTCTGTTGGAGTAGAAGAAAGTAGAAGAGGAAAAAATAATCACCACATCTTGTTTTCAGAGGCTTAATAATATTGGCAGGCAAACACTATTTCAAGATTTGAGGGTATATTCAAAATACAGTATTCTTATGCTGCTGAATTATATACACTCGCATACTAAATATATGACACACACACATATTATATACAGATAGATGTTGGAGGCCTGAAGAACAAGAGATATTGTTCCCCTCCCCCATAAATCTAAAGCAACTAAACCAGACAGATTTGGGTATGATATTGGTTACTGTGACAACCACATGATCAATAGTTCAAGAGAGCTTACAGACTAATTGCTACCTAGTTGCTACTCTCTGACCGGGACTGCTGTGTCTGTTATTAAGGGAGGAAATGTAAATCTAGTAAGAAATTGTATTAACATACCATATAAATGAATCTCAATGATGCCTCTGGTTGCTCAGATTATACAGGGCTTATTTACTAAAGAGCAAATAGGAAATATGTAACAGTAACATAACAGGATATATTAACTACTCACCCATTTATCAAAGGCCATGGAGTAATGCTGAATATTTACAAATTAGTGACTACAAGGATATGCCATGGAAATACACACTTGTACATTACACTGCAAGTGATGCTACCCATGTTAGCCAATATTGTTCATGCATAAGGTTATTTTCCCCAGGTGTAAAATGTTCTAATTGTCTCTTGCTCAAAAGACAAATGACTTAATGGAGCAAACCAACTGTACCAAGGGGAGAAATAAAACTCTTTGTTATACTGTCAGCCAAGCAGGAGGCTGAACGAGGAGTTATTTCAATGTGCTATTCAGGGTACTCCTGAGTGTGCATCCACTAACCTTGCAAAGATAAATAAATCTTCTCAATGAGTTGCACACCATTGCAGATGACACTGCAAATTTCAGGGTGACAGTGATGTCCCCCCCAGTACCGGGCCTAAGGAGCAACTTTTTGCAGCAATAGTTTCGTTGCATTTTAATAATATGACAAGTTTTTTTTCTCCCAAAATACCTCCAATATTAACAGGGTAAAACAGACCTAGATGCAAATAAAATGCATACTACAAGTCAAAGGGCCATAGCTTTTGTCGTTTGTAATGACTTTTCAAAGTACACTGTTGTTGGGATCATTAATATTTCAGAGTGTGTCAGTTGTGATTGGAAATATGTCGTTTGTCCTGACTGAAACGGTTGTATGTAACAAAAAAAAGTCTTACCCAATGACAAAAATGTCTTTAAAAATGTCTTCACCAATGACAAACATGTCCTAACTAAAGACAAAAATTGTCACATTAAGAACACATTACCCCCACTTTTTTCTTAACGTACAAGTTTTGTCTTTTGGAAGACTTTTTTGTCGCTAGTTACGACAAATTTTCTTTTCCTCTATACAACACTGGAGAAGAGTTTCGCCCTGCCCCTTTGCCCGTCAGTTCTGGAGTTGTGTTGTACACAATGGACATTACTAGTTTCTGGTTGTATACTCTATAGAAAATATGTTGTTCATGCATTCAATGACTTCTTTTTGTCTTTCATACGACAATTTTTTGTCGTTATCCCTTTGAACATACGGTCCAAAGTGTGCGAAAGTACTGTTGGTGGAAGGCTGCAGCGTGGCTACATCTACCTGAAACGTGCTACAATAGCTGCCTGTGTAAATAGCACCACACAGAACTAAGATGCCCAACCTGTGCTGTTTACCTGCCTTGTTACTATTGCTATAACATGAGGTTGCTATAGACATCACAACAAACATTCATTTAAGGTCTGCCTTTGGCCAATGTACTGACATTCTTTAATGTACAGTAAGTTTACGGCGTTCCTGAAGGAACAAGTTACAGCACGTTGGACTTTGGTGCATTTTCTCTTGCGTTGCCCATGTGAAAGGTACCATAGGGCAGCATGTTAACTTTCTCAGTGGGTCATATAACAAAAGAAGCATTGCTGTATTGGTGTCGCCCATGTGAAAGGTGCCAAGGACTACAGTACACAAACAATGATCAAAAAAACGAGCAATCATGGCAGTAAACTGGAACAGCTTTAAAAGGGATGGTAATACTTAAAAACTACTATCCCCCATGTTGTAGCCAGTAAAACAAAAAACAAAACTGAGTTAAATGAGACCAGCAGTATCTCTTAAACCTTTATGGTTTTAGAGATACCGCTTTCAAAGTTCCCTCTTTTTGGCTATTCCCCTGATGTCAGCGTTCTAGCAGAGAGCAGGAAAATCCACTCCTGGGATCAGTTGGCGGCATTGCAACAAAGCAGAGATCATGTTAATAAAAAAGAAATCCATTACTAAAAAGGTCTTGTACATGTGCTTGGTTTGCAAGCACACGTAGATGGCCTTTTAAGTTAAGGATTTCATTTTTATTAATGCAGTATTGGCTCTGTTGTAGAGCCTCCAACAATCCTGGGACCGGATTCCCTTGTTGTCAGCTAGAATGCTGATGTCAGGGGAGAGAGAACTTTGAAAGCGGATATCTCTCAAACCACAAAGGTTTGCGAGATGCCGCTGGTGTCCTTTAACTCAGTTTTTTACTGGCTACAACATGGTGGATAGTTTAAAAAAAAAAAAAAAAAAGAAAAAAAAAAAAAAAAAAATTAAGTATTACTATCCCTTTAATCACTTGAATGCTAGAAATGTGTAACAGACATTTTATGCATCCACAAGGTTAATTAGTCCCTATTAAGGTGCATATGAGCTTCAGTTTCCTCTACAGCAATTTTGGAGTTCATTTTCTACTGATCTAGGAGAATAGTAAAGGGTTACACATTTTCCTGAATTGACCAACCACCTCTAAAATTTGGAAGCACTTAATTCTACAGCTCTGCCCCTTTTTTAAGTCTTTCACGGTTCAGCTGCTGTGCAGTATCTCAGTTTATGTGATCTGTATACAAAGGTTATGTTAAAGAGGCAGCCAGGAATCAGTCTGATTACAAGTGCATGCTCTTGGCATCGTTCTACCCAAGGCCCAGCATTACCGCAGGCTCAGAAGGCATATCTTGTTAGCTGCCAGACTGAGCCCAGCTACTGTTCACACATTTCAAGGCACAAATTATAATTTAATAACATAAAAAAAAAACACAAAAAAAATTATATTATATATATATATATACACATATACACACACACACATATACATACACACACACAGGATATAAAAAGTCTACACACCCCTGTTAAAATGCCAGGTTCTTGTGATGTTAAAAAATGAGACAAAGATAAATCATATCAGAACTTTTTCCACCTTTAATGTGACCTAGAACGTGAACAATTCAATTGCAAAACAAACTGAAATCGTTGAGGGGGAAAATAAACTCACAATAACCTGGTTGCATAGGTGTGCACACCATTAAACTAATACTTTGTTGAAGCACCTTTTGATTTTATTACAGAAGTCTTTTTGGGTTGGAGTTTTCTTTAGCATGGCACATCTTGACGTGGCCATATTTGCCCACGCTTCTTTGCAAAAGCGCTCCAAATCTGTCAGATTGCGAGGACATCTCCTGTGCACAGCCCTCTTCAGATCACCCCACAGATGTTCAACTGGATTCAGGTCTGGGCTTTGACTGGGCCATGCTTTTGTGGATTTGGATGTGTGCTTTGGGTAGTTGTCGTGCTGAAAGGTGAACTTCCTCTTCATCTTTCTAACGGATGCCTGAAGGTTTTGTGCCAAAATTGCCTGGTACTTGGAACTGTTCCCAATTCCCTCCACCCTGACTAAGGCCCCGGTTCCAGCTGAGGAAAAACAGCCCCAAAGCATGATGCTGCCACCACCATACTTCACTGTGGGTATGATGTTCTTGGGCTGATGTGCAGTGTTATTTTTGCGCCAAACATACCTTTTGGGATTATGGCCAAAAAAGTTCAGCCTTGGTTTCATCAGACCATGACACATTTTCCCATGTGCTTTTAGGGGACTTGATATTTGTTATTGTAAACTTCAGCCGGACTTAGAAACCTTTTCATATAAAGAAGAACATCCATCTTGCCACCCTACCCCATAGCCCATTCATATGAAGAATACGGGAGATTGTTTTCAAATGTTGCACACAGCCAGTACTTGCCAGAAACTCCTGCAGTTCCTTTAATGTTGCAGTAGGCCTCTTGGAAGCCTCCCTGACCAGTTTTCTTCTCGTCTTCTCATCAATTTTGGAAGGACGTCCAGTTCTCGGTAATGTCTCTGTAATGCCATATTTTCTTCACTTGATGATGACTGTCTACAATGTGTTCCATGGTATATCTAATGCTTTGGAAATTCTTTTGTACCCTTCTCCTGACTGATATCTTTCAACAATGAGATCCGTCTGATGCTTTGGAAGCTCTCTGTGGACCATGGCTTTTGCTGTGAGATGCAACTAACAAAATGTCAGGAAAATCCTACTAGAACAGCTGAACTTTATTTAATCAGAGTCACTTTAAATGATGGCAGGTGTATAATGACATCTATTTAATATGAGACTGAATGTGATTGGTTAATTCTGAACACAGCCACATCCCCACACCTATGCAACCAGGTTATTGTGAGTTTTTTTATGCTTTCCCCCTCAACGATTTCAGTTTGTTTTGCAATTGAATTGTTCACATTATAGGTCACATTAACCCCTTAAGGACCGGGAAAATCTGATGTCGTTTTCCCTTAAGGACCGGAGCAATTTTGACTTTTTTGACTATGTCTTTGTTCAACCATATTTTCTCTTTAATTCCTTTTGTGCACCCACATAAATTATATACTGTTTTTTTAAGCACAAGTAGGGCTTTCTTTTGATACCACAATTATATGAATACCTCATTGTTTAATTTGATTAAAATAGAAAAAAAGAGGAAAAAAATTGAAAAAAAAACAACATTTTGCTTACATTTTTCTGTCAGGATTTGCATACTATTAGTTAATGAAAAAAAAATACCCCTAAATATATTCATTTGCTTCTCCTGAATATAAGAATACCCCATATGCCTAGTATTTTAGTCCTTTACTCACATTTACAAGGTAAATATTACAAGATGGACGCCGTTATTTCCAACTTGTGATTTTTCAACAATTGGCATGTGAGCATCATAGCTTAGCTGACGGTGCCAGAACCAAAAATGTCCCACAAAGGTATATGTTTCTGAAAACTACACAACATAAGGTAAATAATCAGGAGAATTTTGGAGTTTTTCATGCAGCTATTTTTCCAGAAAAAAATTTCAAAATTGTGGTAATATTTTGTTTTTTTTGCAGTTTTCACACTTACATTTCAATACTACTGTTGATATCAAGCACATGATAGGTGAAGATTTTTAAAAATGCATTGTTTAGTGTTCAGCTCCTTCTTCTGAGTACGGCAATACCCCATATGCATAGGTTTCTCAAGGTTTGGGAGAGCTACGGGGCCCAAATTGGAACATGCGTGTTTCCAGTTTCACACTTTGTATTTTCACAGCTTGCATCACTGGTGCCATGTCTCATTTGGGGCTGTGTAACAGTGCTCCACTCTAAGAGTTCCCCCCAAAAGTATATATTTTTGGAAAGTAGACACTCCAGGCTTTCATTTTATGTATGTTTTCAATTTTTTTACGCAGCCATTTTACCACCAATCGCTCGTAAATCTTGACGTAAGTTAAAAAAACAGCGTTTTTCACACTTGCACTTCAATGTTGATGTGAATTTCAAGCACATGATAGGTGAAGATTTTTAAAAATGCATTGTTTAGTGTTCAGCTTCTTCTTCTGAGTACGGCAATACCCCATATGCATAGGTTTCTCAAGGTTTGGGGGAGCTACGGGGCCCAATTTTGAACAAATATTGAATTTTCACATCTTGCTTCTCTGGTGCCATTTCTCATTTGGGGCTATGTTCCAGTGCTCCACTTTAAGATGTCCCCCCAAAAGTGTATATTTTTGGAATGTAGACACCCCCAGCTTTCATTTTAGGTGTGTTTTCAAATTTTTTACACAGCCATTTTACCACCACTTTCTCGTAAACTTGACGTAAGTAAAAAAAACAGCGTTTTTCACACTTTGCCTTCAATGTTGATGTGAATTTCAAGCACAGAATAGGTGAAGATTTTATAAACTGAATTGATTAGTGTTCAGCTCCTTCTTCTGAGTACGGCAATACCCCATATGCATAGCTTTCTCATGGTTTGGGGGAGCTACGGGGGCCAAATTGGAACATGCGCGTTTCCAGGTTCACACTTTGTATCTTCACAGCTTGCGTTACTGGTGCCATGTCTCATTTGGGGCTGTGTAACAGTGCTCTTTTTTAAGATTTCCCCCCAAATGTGTATATTTTTGGAAAGTAGACACCCCAGGCTCTCGTTTTAGGTGTGTTTTCCAATTTTATACACAGCCATTTTACCACCAATCCTGTGAAAATTTGACGTAAGTAAAAAAAATTCAGCATTTTTCACACTTTGTCTGCAATGTTGATGTGAATTTCAAGCACAGAATAGGTGAAGATTTTATAAACTGAATTGATTAGTGTTCAGCTCCTTCTTCTGAGTACGGCAATACCCCATATGCATAGCTTTCTCATGGTTTGGGGGAGCTACGGGGGCCAAATTGGAACATGCTCGTTTCCAGGTTCAGCTTGCGTTACTGGTGCCATGTCTCATTTGGGGCTGTGTAACAGTGCTCTTTTTTAAGATTTCCCCCCAAAAGTGTATATTTTTGGAAAGTAGACACCCCAGGCTCTCGTTTTAGGTGTGTTTTCCAATTTTATACACAGCCATTTTACCACCAATCCTGTGAAAATTTGACGTAAGTAAAAAAAATTCAGCATTTTTCACACTTTGCCTTCAATGTTGATGTGAATTTCAAGCACAGAATAGGTGAAGATTTTATAAACTGAATTGATTAGTGTTCAGCTCCTTCTTCTGAGTACGGCAATACCCCATATGCATAGCTTTCTCATGTTTTGGGGGAGCTACGGGGGCCAAATTGGAACATGCGCGTTTCCAGGTTCACACTTTGAATGTTCACAGCTTGCATTACTGGTGCCATGTCTCATTTGGGGCTGTGTAACAGTGCTCTTTTTTAAGATTTCCCCCCAAAAGTGTATATTTTTGGAAAGTAGACACCCCAGGCTCTCGTTTTAGGTGTGTTTTCCAATTTTATACACAGCCATTTTACCACCAATCCCTCGTAAAACATGACGTAAGTAAAAAAAAAAAAACATTGTTTTTCCACACTTAGGGTTGGCGGCAGTATACTGGGCTGCATACAAATTGGTTTGGGACACAATTTCACCTAAAATGTCTTCCCCCAAAAACAAATAAAAAAAAATGATCATGGGTAAATCCTTCCACATCAATTTGAATCCCTGGGTTGCCTGTGAATTCTGAGATTTGTGGTCATAAATTGATACCCATTCATTAGGATCCGGAGTGGCAGGTGTTGGGGCATTTCTTTGGGCAGGTCTTTGGGCAGATCTTTTGGCAGGTGCTGGGGCAGTTGCCAGGGCAGCTCTTGGGGCAGCACTTGTGGCATTTCTTAGGGCAGGTATTTTGGTAGATCTTTGGGCAGATCTTTTGGCAGGTGCTGGGGCAGTTGCCAGGGCAGCTCTTGGGGCATTTCTTTGGGCAGGTATTTTGGTAGGTCTTTGGGCAGTTCTTTTGGCAGGTGCTGGGGCAGTTGCCAGAGCAGCTCTTGGGGCAGTGCGTCTTTTCTTGACAGAAGGCCCAGCGTCATCACTAGAGCTGCTCTCACTTTCTGAAAACTGCGCTATGTCAAAATCTGACGCAGTGTCTGTTGCCTCAGAGTCAGACGCCAAAAAGGCATATGCCTCTTCAACGCTGTACCTGCGCTGCATTTTGCCCACTAAAAAAACTTTTTTTTTTTCTTACGCTATCCCTAAACCTAAATCTAACCCTAAAACTTACCCTAGCCTACGTATATCCTGAACCTACCTAACCCAAGTGAACTACCTATCTAAACTGCACTTATTATATATATTTTTTGGGGGGGTTTGGGGGGGTTTTTTTGGGTTTGTCTTTTCTTACGCTATCCCTAAACCTAAATCTAACCCTAAAACTTACCCTAACCTATGTATATCCTGAACCTATCTAACCCAATTGAACTACCTATCTAAGCTGCGCTTATTATATATATATATATTTTTTTTTTTTTTTTTTGGGGGGGGGGGGGGGTTTCCCCTAAACCTAAATCTATCCCTAACACACGTCTACACTAAACCTACCCAACTACCTACCAAAATACCTAAACTATATTTACTATTAAAAAAAAAAAAAAAAATTAAAACATTTTTTAAAAAAATCTAAAAAAAATTCAAGGGCGATGGGGGGTGTCCCACAGATCAGAAAACACTGATCTGCAGCAAATGGCCCTTAATGTGTTAGTAATGTATATTTACAAGTAGTTTGCAGAGTCTTCTGTATATTAACCCCTTTAAGGCCCGGCACTTAAAGGGATAGTAATGTTTCATAATAAAAGCGGCTCTAATTAACCCCTTAAGGACCGAAGGTTATGGAACATTTCCATCCCATAACGACCGCATAGGGGCACTTTGACGCGCCGGTACACGTGACCTGTCACGTGTATCGGCGCGTCACTATGGGGATTGAAAGAGATCGCTCCGATCTTGGAGCGGTCTATTTCATGCCTTATTTTTACTTACAGCGCTCCCGGTAGAGCGCTGTAAGTAAAAAGTACGTGACGTACCATGACCGTCATCGGTCCTTGAGTAGTTCAAGGACCGTGACGGTCCTGGTACGTCAAGGGTCCCTAAGGGGTTAATCAAAGTATTTGGACTTTGGAGAGTGTTATATCAGTACTGTCAGATTGTAGTTCAAGAGTAATTCAATGACAAAGTATCCCCCTCCCGTCCCTTTTACTGATGTCACACTGTTCAGCCAGATCAGAAGGGAGGTGCCCAGGTAGCCTGCAGAGAGGGACAATCTTCAATTAAGATAAGGGAAAAAACCTGAAAAACTTGTCAAGGGGGCCAGGGCTTTCATTGTTCTCATAGGAAGAAGATTGTCCCCTGCTGTTATCGGTCTATGGACTGCATTCCACATCTGAGAAGAGATGGTTTACAGTAGGTAAAGGGGGCGGGAGGGGAAACTTTGCTTGTGAATCTCTCTCAAACCATAAAGGTTTGAGAGATAAGACTTATATCGTTCATGTTTTTTTAACGCCTACAAAATAAAAGATAAAATGAAGTATTACTATCCCTTCAAGGACCACAAACTTTTTTTTTTTTTTCCTTCCTCCATTCGGATTCAGGTCAACCAGAACGGAGGGCAGCCATGCAGGAAGCCCGGAATTCCATGACATACATGTATGTCCTTGGTCCTTCAGGGTCCTACATGTATGTCATGGGTTGTTAAGGGGTTAAAATTAACAGGTTGCACTAACACCTTACTTTTGTGTCATTTGAAAGATATGAGGAGATTTTTTTTTTTTTTTTTTTTTTCCAACATCTTAAATGTTAGAGGTCACCAATGCAACATAAAACCATGTTCTGGAAATCTCTGGCATTACATTTTAATAAATGTGAATATTGGGGATTTTTCTTTTGCGGTTTGGCCTAGAATTGTGCCAGGTTTTTTTTTTTGTTACACCTAAGACCCTTGGAGTGCTTTAGCACATCATAAGTCTAAGTACATAAAGGCGTTTCTTACCCTGCACTAAAAGCATGAAACTATGCATCACTGAGGTACATTGAGGGTAGGGGCTGCCTGCAGATCATTCATATGCATGAATGACTGTGACGCACCTATCTAAACAATGGTGTCTCACTTGTCTGTCAGCCAGTCATGTCTGGTGGATATCCACATGGGCCAGCAACTAGTTACACCTCTGCAATGCTTTGCAAACACCTCTAATATTCAAGGAAATTCTGGCGATTTGTATTTGTTCCCTATGATGCGGATGGTTTGATCTAGAATTTTACCTTATTACTTGTCAAATCTGATCTCAAGGGCCTTATGTACAAAAGGTGCAAATCTGGAGCAAACCAACTGCAATACAGGAGATGAATAAAAAAATTCCCCCAAATCCCATATATTTAAACCCCTCTAGGATTCAAGGCATTCAAACACCCATTTTAAGGAACACAACAAAAATAATCTAGGGATATAGATACAAATACCTTATACTCCGTGCTAGCCTCAAACAGATGTTTTCTGAGGCCTAAAATCTAGTCTTCTATCCATTCTCTTGGGGCTTCCATTACAATAGTAATCTTGATGGAAGTGATTTAGTTTTATTGTCTGTTAATAAGCTTGAGATAAGATATCAGCTTTTCTAAACAGAAGAGCAGAGGGTATTAATCTCAATATATAAACAGCATGAGGGTTGCACAATTAACCAAACTGCAGACGTAATGCGTGTTTGCACATTAACCCTTGGAGTGCCACAGTGAGTATTCAACAAATTGTGAAATTTGCTTTTAGAATTTAGGGGTCCAACGTAAAATAATAATATAGATGCCAGCTGGAAGTACATGATCATTAAAGTTCTATAATCCAATTTCCTTTCCTGGTGTTACCGTCTCTTTAAATCAGTGAGGATTGATATTTGCCCCTTATGGCGCAGTTTGCCAGATGCAGAATTGCACTTCTAGGTCACTGAATTCATCCCAACGCGTTTGCACACTAACAGCAGCATAGGGGACAAATACAGATTCCCCCAAATCTCATTGATTTAAATTAGGCTTTTAACCCCTTGAATGCTGGAAAGGTCACCAACAAGGTGTTAAAAGACCTATTTAAGTCAATCATTTTTATTTGTCCCTTATGGTACAGTTAGTTTGATCCAGAATTACGCCTTTTCTTTTGTGAAAAATGTCCCCAAGCACACAGTCAATATTGACTCAATATACAATTACTGTACTGAATATGTGGAAGTTCTAACCTGCATACATAGTGAAAGAACAGATCCTAGCAGTGAGTGTCACACATTGCAGACATACTACCTCATAAAAAGTAGTGGTGGGCTTATAGCATAACCTCCCAGCAGGGGTGTCAAGTGGCACATAGAGCAATCAAAGTGAAATATTTGTGACAGGGCAGAATACGTATGCAAGACTGTTCTCCAATGCTGCCATGTGAGTACACAATACATTTAAAGCAGACTGAATTAATGCTTGTGGGAATATTTGGCAGAAGCAGTTTAAACTGGGCAACAGTAAGCAGAGGTTTACCATTGGGACTGCAATGAATAATTTTACGCTAAGCTGTGCCCGGCCCATGCAGTAATTGGTCATAAGAGCTTTAACCTTGCAGTTCAGGTTAATACAGAAAAAGGAAAGAGCTGGCAAGTCTGTCTTCGGGATCCATCTCTCATGCTGTCTTTTGTGCTAAGGTGAGAAGGTGCATGATGAGTGTAAGTAGGCTGTCTGTCAGCTCTCAGCAGTACTTCCCAGGATGAGGTCAGCAGGCACAGGACATAATCTGGGTAGTCGATGGAAGTGAGGGAGCGCAGGGTGATGGAAGGTCATCTATGCAACTACATAGGATAACAATGGACTAACCCAATGGGATCAGGCTTGTAATCCATAATGTGAAAGTGTATATATGCATTAATATACTGCATCAGCTGTGTGCGAAGCAGAATATTAAACATGGAATACACAAGATCCAAGTTAAAGCAACAAGGACACCTAAACATGAAATTAGGTTGTAAAAGATGTAACTTCCAGATAGCATCTGTAAAATTTGGTTAGAGCCCTAAAATCTAATCCTAAAGCTGCATTTTGTATACATGTATATTATCCAATATACACATGGTTTGGTTTATTGTTTTATGCAGCAATGATGTTAATTTTATTAGCACCATCTTCTATTCAGTACTGAGTGTGTGGGTGGGTGTTGGGGGGGCTCCCGCCATTCCTGGGAACTTTCCATTGATATCCACCAGCAGCAGGGGGTGAGAATAATGACGTGAACCGCATCAAAAAGGGATGGGGATTGACACGCGCCAGGGGAGAGGGCTTAAAGGTGTGAGACAGAGTTCAAAAGAAGGCTGGGGAAGGAGTTACAATGGGGGAAACAGCAGGAGTGGGTAGACTTTCAACAGAAACTCTCCACATCCAGAGGAATCAACCTCTGCCCCAGAGACCCAGTAAAAAAGTGTCAAAACCGGAGTCTCCAGGGCAAATCCAGAGAGTTCCCAGGTATGGCTCCCGTACGTGTATGGCGTGAGAGATAGGCCCTTGTCTGTGTGTGGTGAGAGAGAGAGAAAGAAAGAGTGCCTGTGTGTATGGGGGGGAGTGCCCATAAGCGAGCACGTGTGTGTATGTGCGGTGTGGGAGCACGTGTGCGTAGGTGCGGGGGAGTGCGTGGTGAGGGTAGCGCCCATGTGTGTGTGTGGTGTTAGGAGAGTGGCTGTGTGTGGGAGGGTGTATATGTGGGGTGTGAGGAGTATGTGCATGTGGTGTGGGTGTGTGTGATTGTAGCGCCAATGTGTACGTGTGGAGTGAGGGTAGCATCCGTGAGTGTCAGTTCGTGTGTGTGATGTGGTATGAAGGGAGCACCGTGTGAGTGTGTGTGCGCACAATATTTCAATGACCTGGAATATACAGTTGCACTGTTGCTACACCATCCTATGGACAGCTCTGGTTAGTTGGCCATAAACCTCTGTATGATAGTGTAGCAACAGCACCACTAGCATTCCAAGCCATTGACATAGTGCATCTAAAAATAATCTAGTTTGAGCTGGAATAACTTTTGCATAAAACACTTCAACAGTGGGAGTATCTTTGTTTTACTCAAGAGGATAAACCCTACCATATATATATTTTTGCATATTAAGTGTTACAATCCCTTTCACCCTGTGTGCAACAGAGGGGGGTGCCCAACACATTTTGAAGCAATGTGTTGGGCATCCCTTCAGGCACTTAAAGGATTAAATCAATAGATTAGCTAGCATTCTGACTAGATTATGGTAGACAGCTTTAAATATATAATCAGTAATATGGGAATGTATTTTGGGTAACAGTTCCATTTTACGTATGGGGTTATGTCATTTGGATTTCAAATTTTATTAACAGTGGAAAAGGAAAACATTCTGTTACATAAAACGTGCAGTTTAGACTTAACCCGTTAATGTCCAGTGATCCTAGGGTTGGAACCACCTTAACGAGTACAGACTTCCTTCATCAAGCTGGCACACTTGAGTGATCACAGGTACCAGCTCGCTGAACGAGAATCTGAATCTAACCACTCCGATCAGTCAATGTCAGACTCCCTAGTGTTAGCACTAGCGAACACAATACCCATCACTGGTCCTTAAGGCACGGACACAGGTGATGTGTCAAGATAAGGAGTTAATGACTGCATGATTGTCAACTTTTGTCCACACAGGATTCTGTACATATGTTGAAGGTACAAAGAAACAGAAAACCACAGAGTCTGATGTACTAAAAAGAACTAGAGCAAAGCAACTGTACCACAGGGACAAATTCCCAAAATTCCCACCGATTTAAGCTGAACTTTTTACCCCTTGAATGCTAAGGGTCTCCAATGTATTACAAAGAAATGACTGGAGACTTGGAGTTCAAGGGATTAAAATCGCCATTTAATTAACTGGATATTTTTTATGTTTTGGCTTGAGGGACAGTTGACTTGATACAAAATTACTCCAGTTCTTAGTACAGCAGCCCCATGATAAACTAAAGCTACACGAATTCTAATGTATGTGGATCTGTCACCTTAACCCAGTGACTCAACATTAGTTGTCGGAACACACCAGTGGTTCATGGTCTCAAGGACTCTGCTTGGTCTCGTGTGGGAAATCAGAGGCTCAATCATGTTGTACTAGCCAGAGAAATTAATTATACGTTGCTGGCACAGTCTGGCACTATGCCAATTGGCATCTGTGCTCTGCCAGTCTAGGCAGAGCCCCCACACACAGGAAGCAAAGCATTAACTTTGGCACTGATCATAACTTTTGCCATTCTGTACACTGAATTAGCATAGAGTGCCATACTGAGCCACAAAAACAAACAAAACATCTTTTACAGGAAAATTACTAGTACACCATATAGGATTATTAACTCTCTGCAAAACAAACTGAATGGCTCCTTTCCATGACAGGTCCATTTTAACTTCATGAATATTAGAGGTCTCCAATGTATTGCTGCCAGGTGGATGTTCATTATTACTTGTATTTAGATTTCTCCCCATGGTGGCTTGTTTGCCCCCAGAATTTCTACACTTTTGTGCAAATGGTCTCTGGTATACAAAGAGTAAATACAAGTCTGTTAGTATAAAGACATTTAAAGGGATAGTAATACTTCATTTTATCTTTATTTTATTTTGCAGGCATTAAAAAAAAAACATGAAGAACAATATCAGTCTTATCTCTCAAACCTTTATGGTTTGAGAGATATTCACAAGCAAAGTTTCCCCTCCCGCCCCTTTTACCTAGTGTAAACAATCTCTTCTCAGATGTGGAATGCAGTCCATAGACCAGACAGATAACAGCAGGGGACAATCTTCTTCCTATGAAAACAATGAAAGCCCCCCCCCCCCCCTTGACAAGTTTTTCAGGTTTTTCCCTTATCTTAATTGAAATTTGTCCCTCTGTGCAATCTACCTGTAAACCTCTCTTCTGCTCTGGCTGAACAGTGTTACATCAGTAAAAGGGGAGGGAGGGGCACAATTTGTTATTGAATTACTCTAGAACTATAACTCTGACAGTATTGAAATAATACTCTCCAAAGTCCAAATACTATGATGATTAGAGCTGCTTTTATTATGAAACATTACTATCCCTTTAAGTGTCTTAGTCACCAAGACTACCACATGCTCACATTTATCTCTGAGTGCTTTGCAATGCGTTCTGTACCCCTATGGCACTGTAAGGGTTAAACAAGTTGTCTGAAGGTTTTTTTTTTTTTTAAACATCTTAAGGACCAAACGGCCAGGGTACTTTTACCTAAAGGACCATATAGAGAACATATGGGGAGTCAGCACATGTGAGTGGCAGACTCCCCGCATGATCACAGCCCACCCACAGGAGCGTTTTCAGTAAAAAAAAATGGATGTGCCAGGGCCATCACCGTTCCTGGCATGTCACTGGTGCGTAACTGGTTAAGAGTCCACGAGGTCATTTACATGTGAAGCCTTGTTAGTGTCAGCTCAAGAAAACAAACCTATATTAAAGTTTTAGAGAGACCAGTGGTTCTCTACCAGGGTGCCGTGGCACTAGGTCCAGGTGCAACTTTATTCTGTGAAGACCTGGAAACTTTACATTCACTGGTTTGCACACAAAGCTTTTTTTTCCCATTCTGATCATGGGACCTCAAAGTATATATTTATGAGTGTGTTCCATTCAATAGACATAGAATTAAAGAACATTAGAGGTGCGCAGAAAGTTCCGGATTGAGTGTAGGTGCACTGGGGGGCGCACAAAAGCACATTTAACCTTTTGAGAGCAATAGGCGTGGGACACCATGTTTGACACAAGGGTTAAGTTGTACCAGTGGAGCAGTTCTGGGGCACACACTAAGAGTTTAGAGAGAGAAAAAAAAGTGTCCCAACACTCCCATACATTAAAAGGGGAGCGTTAACCCCTTGAATGCTATACACTCTCCAATGCATTGCAAAGCAATCTAGTATTGTGGCTTAACCCCTTATGGAACAAGGGTTGAGCAACGCAATGTGTTGCACAACTCTGATCCTTAAGGGGTTAAAAACCTTCCCATGGGATTGACTGTCCCTACGGTTCAGCTGGATTGCACCAGAATTGCTCCAGTTCTTAGTACATTAGCGTCACTGAGTGCAAAGTGGTACTGACCGCTGTATATCAATATTTGCTAAAATTAGAACGGTGTTAACCTATGTACAGAACAGAACCAAAGCAAACTGGGTCACTATTTGGCCTTTTCCACGCTGGGGAGATTGACAGAAGCACTGCATTATAGCTTACAGTTATTAAATGAGAAAATCAACTCTGAGATGTTCCCCCACACACTGCTGGAAAATCAATGGCTTTAACTAGACAGACAATGGGTGAGCAGAGGAGGGAGGGGATGACTGACTGCTTCCTGCCCAGCCTCCTCGCCTCACTTGGAATGCAGCTGCCATCTCTGAGCAGTGGGCCCTGTGCCCAGCCTTTGAGAGCCTTCAGCAGTAAGGGTTTGGGCTCTCCTAAGCCCCCTAAATGACAGGATACAAAGAAAACCCAGCAATGTTAATTCACCTGGTATTAGATTCAGGTAATAGTTGTTTTGTGATATCCCAATGTTGCACATTTGTACCACTGGACATTAACAGCTGGCAGCCACTCAAGTCATAAGCATGTAATTATGCCTAGAATCTGTTTTGTGACATTCTGCATCCAAAACCTCATGGCAGATCCCAGAGCATAGACTTGGGGGTAGACAAACCAATGTGTGATAAAGGAGATAATATTGTTTCCATAGAATAATATAGGTACTGGGGTGGTTCTCACTAGAGAAGTTCTCCCCTCTATCAGTTGTCCTGTTGTACCTTCGTTGGCTGGGTGAGATTTAGTCTTCAACAGCTGGAGATCCGATTATTGATAACTGCTTCCTTAGCCCATCTCCACCAGGAATGGGTAATCTGTGGTGCTCCAGCTGTTTGAATACAAATTCAATCCTCCTCACACCCAATGATACTATAAGCAGGATGGGAACTACAGTCCAAAAAACAGCTAGAGAAGGGACAATCTGCACAACAGCAAATATTTGTTCATTAAGGTTCTAAAGCTTTGTCTTTTTCTAATCTGATAGGGCAGAAGAGTCAAAGAGGTTTCTGTACAACTTGATAACCCCTTCTTGCTTTGCCATTGTGTGGTGTCAAGAGTCAGCTGGATGAAGAAACCTTGATACATGTAACTGGAAGGGGAGGGCGCAGTCTCACAACAACCAACAAGTCGAAAGTAATCATAAAGAGGGAAAAAAGTCTATTAATTCCACTCGCATACGCAGGGATAAGCATGGCAGGCGTTGGCAGGATAAAATCAAGCAGAACATTTAAAAGTGTAAGAATAGTTTCTAATCATGAGGAAATCAATACCACTTATGTTTATGACTTCTTTTTAAATACAGCATTCAGGATCGTACGGCTCCTTTGTTGAAATTGGTATTTTGGGACTTTTAATTTGGCAACTTTTCAAGGATTGGAGATATACTAACCGTGGCAGAGCACCGATTACAGTCACATGATCTGATGGTGCGCTAACAGACAAAGGAATGATTACAAGTGTTAACCCTTTGAATGCCGGTAGAGTATGCAACACATTACTAGGAAATGAGCTGTGTACCCCTCCGGAACGCATAGGGTTAAGAGCTGGAGGACAATTCTGTATCTGAACTGAGAAAAAGGAAACCCACTGATTTAACCCCTTAAGCACTACGGCACTTTTTTTTTTTTTTTTAAACAGATGCATTCTGGGATGGTATCACTGTGTGCAGATGCGCTGCCATTCCCAGAATTCCATGTGGTGCCATGACCATCACCAGTCCTGGCACATTAAATGGGGCTTCCAATTCCTTGGATGCTAGAATGGTCTCAAATACATTACTTTTCAATACATTGGAGATCTCTAGCATTCAGAAGGTTAATCTTCACTTAGGCACAATGGTAACTTGTCTGTACTTTAAAGTAAAGATTGGTTGCTCCAGAATTGTATCACTTTACTGAGTAGAATATACTTTACCTCATCTAATTGTGTGCATGTGGGTCCCTTTAACCCTGTGAGTGCCAGAGGGGCATCCAAAGCATTGCTTTGCAATGTGCTCGATACCTCCTCTGGTACTCAAAGGGTTAATGATCTCATTTACCCTGATTTAAAGGCTTTTTTAATAACTGCTTAGAAAACAACTGCCCAATTGGTTCCATTACTAGGGGGATATTGTGAATGTTTAAAATTCATGCCTTTTCACACATCAGCAATCATAGAACAAAAGGTGAGCAAGCACAAATCCCACCCTATAAACCACAGCTCTGTAGAATACGGCTATCACCTGATAATCCTCCCCTAATACACATCACCAATGCCTAGAGCCCACTGGAAATGCCTAGAGAATGTCATACTACTAGGAATGGAGTCTGTGCTGTATGGGAAGAAATATACCAACACTTATCAGAGCTATACCTTCCATTATGGTAAGGAGTAATAGCTTTGTAAAGATACGCAAAAAAGTATATAGTAAATCTACTTATATGCTGTATACAAAGGTATGTGCATCCAGGGACTTCTTTCAGTTTAGGAGTAATGTATAGACTCATTCCTATTCCTTTGCATAGCGCACAGATCCTATATAATAGAACGCTAGAATGTTTGTCCGATGCAGTCATGCGCCGCAGAGACTGTCCAAACGCACAGAATGCTTGGAGTTCTGTGCTGGGAGCATTCTGTGTGTTTGGGCAGTCTATACAGTGCATGACTGCATTGCGTGGAGGCAGTACGCAGAGCAGGACCGTCCTCTTAACCCTTTGAGTACCAGTGCAAAGCAATGCGTTGCGTACCCCTCTGGCACTTAAAGGGTTATCACCCGGACCTTGGCCCATGTACACAGGCTTTTACACTAGTCTAGTTACATATTTTTGCAGAACATTAAAGAAAGTCCAACACATGGCCATTTAGAATTAAAAAAAAAAAAAAAAAAACAAAGTCTCAAGATAGTAAAATGTCCATATTCAGCCAACTACAAAATAGAAAAATATAGACTACTGTATCAGTTACAAACCTAGTCAGATCCATAAGGACTGCAGGGTGTGTGGTAAGCACATTAAGGAGACATTTTTCAATGGTATCATTGTTCCCCTTCAAAAGGCTGATTTTTAACTTATTTTTTATTTTATTACTTGCCCTTTAACCGAGGGCAAAGGTAATGAGCAACCCTGGTTCTCAAAGGATTAGGAACAGGTTTTGCATCCATCTCCAAAAATTCCATTCTAAAAAGAATAATGAGAATTTTATACATGTATAAAAGTAAAATCTGCAGCTCCAGGGAACACAGGTGTGGTTCCTATCAACACTGCAATCATTTAGTAAACTTGCTGACAACAGGAAGCTCTATATGTGGTAATGTTACATTTAGGAAACGCCATACATGTACAGTAGTCAATGGAAACGTGTGGGCCTCAAGCTGTTCAGGATTACAATTCCCATGATCCTCAACCAGCCAAGAGGGGCATGACAGGATCTATAAGCAGCTGGAGAACCTTGGGTTGTTCTCCCCTGGTGGACAGCATAAAGATGGGCTCTGCTGTGCCATGAGACTTTGCCACATATTACAGATGGAAGATTTCGGAGCTCTGAGAAACAATGCTGGCAAGCAGAAATTCTGGCTGGCAGCTAGTACAAAACCATTAGCATGCCACTGTGTCTATGAATATCTACTACACTGGAGCGGAACACGGGCCTGGAGCAGACAGCCTCCCAAGAAGGCATTACAGAGGGTCGGTACACAGGATTACGCCCCACAGTTTGAAGCTCATTAACCCAGCGGCTGCCAAACCTGCTGACTAGATCAGATTTCCAAAACTCCATTTGTGTCTTACTAATAATGCTGGTTCATAAAATGCAGTGTTACACTCGGAAAGATTGCTCCCATTCCTGTATGTTAACACCTTCAGAGCCAGAGGGGGTATGCAATGGGCACTGAAACGGTTAAAGAGACATGCAAAAGATTAGCATATTAGATGAACATGTTATTGGCTAAATTGAATAATTTTATTATGTCTATATTGGCTGTATGTAAATACAAAGTCTGACATGTTTACAATCTGCTTGAACTAAACAGACATTTATTCTGCATCTACAGATTTTTCTATTCATAAATTTGTAGTACATGACTCAAATATGTGTATTGGTTGCAGCCATTTCATGGACAGATATTTATACACTGCTGGAAAAATATAAAATGATGGGACCGGACAGGGAAGAAAAAAAAAAAAAAAAAATCCTGCAGCAGAAACAGTTACTGCCATTTTCCCAGGAAAAAAAAAAAAATATAAAATTTATTTATTTTTTGCCGAAACGGAAATTCCCATGAAAACTTAGCCAATTTCCACCTATGCTTATTATGGCAACAAAAACTCCTATTGCCGTTACTACTGCTGCAGAAGACTGAAGTGGAGAAACCCACAGTTGAAGTAAACGTTACAGACCGAGTCCTGTGGCAACATAAGACCTGAAAATGTGTTAACAAGCCAAGACTAGGGTCAGAGAAGAGGCACAGTGATCGGATTTGTCTTAGGGACAGTTTCTCATTGTCAACAAACCTTCTCATATGAGGTTTCCTGCCCTTTGCCAACATCTAAAAACCTGTTTGTACAACTCTGGCACAGCCTTCCTTGAAAAAATAATTGTGGCTTGTGTTATGCCAATGGGTGCCACACATGAAACCAGTTTTTTTTTTTTATCACCTCCTTTTTCTACAAAAAAGTAGCACAGCACTTGGCCAACACTGTGAAGTTTGGCATTCTGCAGGTGTACTTTTGGTTAATTTCTGTGCATTTTATGAATTCTAAGGACTCAATCTATATGCTGCAGGCCAACAGTTAGTATGCAACAATTTCTTTAACAGGCTGGTGGATGTAGTTGTGGGAAATCTGGTTGTTGTCACTTCCAACTAATTTCGTAATCCTGCTCTGTGCATTTGCACATAAGTATCAGTATTGTTATAGAGGACACTTATATCCTACTTACATCCCACACTAGTATTATGAGCCCCTGGGCATCATGAATGATTAGGAGTGTTTTACTGCTGCTAGCCATTCACACCTCTGATGTGTTGCTGGTGTGTCTCTAAATCTCTCAGAGTCTGGCAAAAGGAATATCTATCCTTTCCAGTTTCGTTTCAGCTAATTTTTTGGTCATACCATCATCACTGTCACTCTACTTCACCTGTAGCAAATGAAGGGGAGGGCAGTAAAGAGAAATTCTTTATTGTCCTCATGAATAATTAAGTCATCAGCTGCAGCACCTACTTCTTCCTCACTTCTGTCATTCTTGTAGGTTTTATAAAGTCCAACAAAATGTTTCTGTTCTTCCTTAGGGGAACTTACAGTACATTAACCACTAGGTTGCATTCTGCAGTCACTGATGCAGCATTTGGTCTCACTACTAAATCCTACTCTCCTCTTTGTCAGCAGTATTAGAATGCAGCTTGTCATCTTTAGTTTTGTTAATAGGTTAAATACCACAGTGGTTGAACTTTTCAGGTCATTTTTACAGGCTACTAAGGACAAGGAAGATCATAACCATGGCTGTAGTCTGTTTTTGAAGTACCACTTCACTACCACGAGCACATCCATGCACTTCTACTCTTTCTTTTAAACATGCCCCTAGCATGATTGGTGGACAAAATACACAGCAGAGCTTAAAATACAGATATGTTTTGCCTAGAAATAATTAGTGTGTATGTATAAAAAAAAACAAAAACAAACAAACACTAACATAACATTTTAATCCAAGGGTGGAAGGTGTTAAGTCCAATTTAAATCAAACCCCACCCCCCATGGTGCAATTGGTTTGCTTAAGAATTGCACATCTAGCTTGATGAATATGGGCCAGATTGCCAATCCTGTGTCATCTCAATTAACGGTCATTCTGTGCTCTCAAATGCTTTGACAAGTTCATAACCAGGGGCATGGTAAGGTCCAGTCAGAGTCTAAAACCCCAGGTCTCATTCTTAAAGCCCCAGGTCTGCTTACCAGCTTGGCTTAGTACTGTGTCAATCTCCCTTAAAAAGCAGATGGTGAAATTGGTAAGCACAGTGCACAAATGTGTTCTGGTGTCTTAAGCCTCGGGTCTTTTGGGCAACTGTTTATGCCAATCTCCCATAAAGTAACAGTGAAATTGGGAGTCACAGACTACTAATGGCTACACCCCAGCCTGGTCCTATGGAGCCTATAAAGACTTTCCTGCTTTGATAGTTGCCTTACATGTTTAGCTTAAAGTAGCTCTGCAAAAACGTGTCATTTAAAAAAAAAAAAAAAAAAAAAAAAAAAAAAAAAAAAAAAAAAAAAAAAAACAGAAGTATGCAAAAATTTCACAAAATCAAAGATGACTGAACATTCGCAGTGACATCCAGTTTTGCCTCTTTATAAGTACAAGTCTGAGGTTGGGTGTGCAAATACAGATGTTTTAATACATAAGGCCTTGAGCACAAAACAACCAACGAGCTGTTCTAGGGCAAAAACACTGCCTCTTGGGGACAAAAACTTTTGCATAGTTTTAAATAGGGTTTTACAATACACTGGATACCTCTCTAGCACTGAGAGGTTTATAAAAACTTAAATCTATGGTGATTTAGAACTTTTTGCCTGTCTCCTTTGGTGCAGTTGACTTGATCTCAAACTGCTCCTTTTTGTATAGAAGGCTTATACCACCAGACACTGTGTGTGTGTGTGTGTGTGTGTGTGTGTGTGTGTGTGTGTGTGTGTGTGTGTGTGTGTGTGTGTGTGTGTGTGTGTGTGTGTGTGTGTGTGTGTGTGTGTGTGTGTGTGTGTGTGTGTGTGTGTGTGTGTGTGTGTGTGTGTGTGTGTGCGTTCACTGGACAGCATGCTCCACAGACTCACAAAACCATTACCGACTAGAAGTCACAAAGATTAGTTCTTACTATACTGACAAACTGTTTGATAAATACTCACCAAGTGCCTAAACAACGACCCATGTCAGACTGTATGAAACCAAGTGCAGATTATAAATAACCTATTCCATTCTAAGAAATAAGTATGTCTGTACACCGATAATGAAGTACTCTGTTCTGAACAACAATGATAAATTAATATATAATGACTCGCACAACTGTGAGAGACTCCAAGTGCATATAAACTCATGACCCGTCCTCTGAATACTTAAATATTCATCAAGACTCATTCTGCTATATGCAGGGATTTAAAGGGCTGTATACATCATGTTCAAGATTAAACCAACTGCACCATGGGGGTGGGACAGATAAGACTCCCCATAGATTCAAACTGGACTTTTAAACCTGTGCATATTAGATGGGTCTCAAACTCAAACACATTGCCTCTCAGTGTGCTAGTTACCTCTTGCGTTCAAAAGGTCAAAGTTTCACTGAATCAATGGGAATTTTTTATTGCACCTATACATTGTTATTGTTCATAATGATGCCAAGTGCTTCAAGACAATGACCCATGCTACTCTACATAACCATGCTAAGTATCTATACTGACATAATTACCCATTATGCTCTGATTATTATGCCAGTTGCCTATACTTTCATAATGACCCACTTTCCTCTACAGAACTCTAAATGCCAGTATACATTAAATTTCTCCCCATACACTGACTAATGGAATTGCATGCCTATACACAGATGAAATACCATAATACTCAGTATAATGACTGTCAATACAGTGACACGCTCAGTGGTCTGTATAATGATGCCGGTTGTCAATACACGGATAACAACACACACTATTCTATGTATGGAACAATTCTGTGCAATTATAACACATGATTAAATACCTCAACACAGAAGCCTTTTTCCGCTCTGTCTTGTGAATTGATTGCATTTTTTTCAACCAACAGCAGCTTAAACATATACATATACCCACACAGAAATACAATTTACAAACAAACTAGAATATCTTGAATCTTGGCAAAGTTGTCCAGTTTAATATATCACCATTCTGATTCGACCCTTGATATCCTGGGAATCCACTGCATGGATTAAAAGTGCTATAGCATTCTTTGTACTCCTAAACTGTGTTTTAACATTTGTCCTTGGGGCACACTGACAAGTCAATTTAACCCTTTGAGTGCCAGAGGGGTACGGAATGCATTGCTTTGCAATGCATTCCGTACCCCTCTGGCACTCAACAGGTTAAACAGATTATTAGTCAGTGGCTCATTTGTTGTGATTGAGATGGCTTAGCTGAAAACCTGACCTGTTGACATGCCATGAGGACTGGAGCAGATAACCAATGTCCTAAACAGTTTGACGCCTTTTCTGTGCTATGCAGTTCTAAACTTGATACAAGTTTGGCCAGGGCTGTGTATATAGTAGACATTCAAGAACAATGATGAACGCCCACCCGCTGTTACGTCCCTGTATGGTTTGAGAGATAGGGGAGTGGGAACTTTGAAAGTGGCTGACATCAGCGTTGTAGCTGACTGCAGGCGAATCTGGGACCGGGACCGGCGGAGGCTCTGCAGCAGAGCCAAGATCGTGTTATAGAAACAGAAATCCTTCATTGAAACAGTCTTCTACGTGTTCTTGCAAACCAAGCACATGTAGAAGACCGTTTCAGTGAAGGATTTCGGTTTCTAGAACACGATCTTGGCTCTGCTGCAGAGCCTCCGCCGGTCCCGGTCCCAGATTCGCCTGCAGTCAGCTACAACGCTGATGTCAGGGGAGTGGGAACTTTGAAAGCGGCTAGCTCTCAAACCATACAGGTTTGAGAGATGCAGCAGGGCTCATTGAATTTGGATTTTTTAGGGCTACATGATTAATTAAAGTTAATTTGAAGTAATACTATCCCTTTAAATTCACACAAACTGGAAGTTACATTCCGTCCGGTTTCTGTGAATTTAAAAAGACAAAGATACACTATGATTTTAATGGGGTATTTAACAGCTGGAATATTCTAATGCAATGCTGAATGGGGAACTTTCATTTTCTATCATACTACTGCTGTTTTAGTTTATGGTTAGCTTAATACTGCTATTCAGCCAGAGACTAACCAAACATATGAACAAATCCTTAAGTTCAAACTAAAAATAAAAGCAAAAATATTCCCTATATAATTGGGATTTGGCAATGTGAACATGTCCCCTATGATGCAGTTGCTTTGCTGCAGTTCTTAGTACACCAACCTCAATGCAGGTTTTAGGTATACAGTCACTGAAGTAACAAAGTTAGTTGGACAAAGACAGTGTGCTCAAATGAGGATGTTCCTAAAACCTGCACACCTGGGGAGACTTAACATAACTGGTATAAACCCAAGTACTCAGTGGAGTCTTTAGCATAAACACATGTACATGATGGTATCTGCAGGATAAAAACATTAGTCAAGTGTATAAAATCAGGGGCGCTTCCGTTCTATTCACTTGTTGGGTGCTACCAGGTTGAGTGACTGTGTAAAGATAATGGTGTGTGGGTAGTCTGGTCAGTAAGGGAACCGAGGGGGGAGTTGTTCCATACCAAGAGATGGAAATTATAGCTATACACTAGTCAGTGGCTAGTAAAAAAAAAAAAAAAAAAAAAAATATAAATAAATAAATAAATAAATCTAGAAGAGGAATAAAAAATGATGCTTCTCTCCGATACTGGGTGGACTCTACTTCATCTCTGGACTCTTTCCCTGACTGGTGAGCCTAGATATTTTTCCAGCCCCGTCAACTTAAAAAAGCCTGTGATATCATAGCAGAACAGAATTCAAGAGCCAGAAGGAACGGAGCTCTAATGATACTCACAATACAGTAGTGTAAATGAGAAGAGCCTGGTGGCTGCTCCCTGACCCCACTACACCACTCCCTAAGCCTTACATGTGCCCTCCAGATCTGACTTCCACTGCGTTAATACAGTTTGACATCTTTGATGATAGAGTAACACTTTGCTAAGCATTGTGTTGGAGACCTCATCAACATCCAATAAGTTACATCGTTCTATACCAGAATCGATGTTGGTTAACAACTGTGGGAAAAGTTCCAATTCTCATGCTTCAATTCCAGAGTCTGTTTGTCAGCTTGAGACATAAGCCAATATCCCTACTTGTAAATATGCAGCTTGGCTGTACACTGCATTAATAATGCTTTAGGCTGGCCCAAGCCCTGGGTCTCTTAAGAACCTAACAACTCCCCTGACAACACTGTGGGACTTGCAAGAAGATTCTCTAAACCTTATATTCAAGGATAAACAGTGAAAAATTAAGCCGAAAACCTTTAAGACAATTTTAAAGGATAACCACCACCTTTACTATGTCCAGAAAATTCCAGTCACTCAATGAACTCTGCCCTTGTGCCTTTGTTGAAGAGTTCACGTCCAATTCAGTCCTGGATCTCACGGCCATGGAGGACAACACAACATTTGCTTTCAAGCTGAAGCAGGCAAATTATATGAACCTACTTAACACCAGTGAGGTGCACAAGACATTGTAAAGCACACACCTCTACCCTTAAAGGGTTAAGGTTACCAACTGCAGTGAGCAGAATTTGAGGTCCTGTGGTTCTGCTAGCAGCTGTCATGTCTGCCTCAATGGACTAACTGAAGAGGTTCTCTATTGAACAAAGGAACAAGGAAAAAATTCATAAGGCCATTAGGATTTTCTGACCATGGTAAGGTAAGTCAGGGATCATTATTTTTCCTTTAATACTCTGTACATCCCCATTAACGGAACCACCAAGTGATTAAAGGATCTATGTGGCCCTGAGGGCCTGCAACTTAACACTATGAAAAAGATGACTGGAGAGCGAAATTTTTTTTTTAAAAATTGAAAATGTCACTGCAGTTTTCCCAGGATTGCCAACCTCTGTTTGGAACCCTGAATGCTGACAGTGCCTTATAATTTATTAATTTTTTGTGGCAGTATTTTAAGGCTTTTAAGAAGCAGATGAATTCACCTCATGTGGATTTTTCTCTTCAAACTCTGAACTTTAATATTTTACCATGAAAAAAAGGGAAGGGAAGGCATACTGTCAATGAGAATAGATTCGTTATGAATATACCATTCCTGTGGCCCAGTAAAGGCACTGATGTAATCAATCGCTATACCGACATTCATTTTCTGTGAAACTGTTCGATCAAACACTAGGCTTTTATACCCTGCCAACGTGTTGTGCAACAGGATCTTTTATGGAAAGTGTGTGCTGGGCTTTACATTCTATTTTGCATTAAGTGACAAAAGGCAGCCAAGAGCTTTGCATGTAGCCTTTACACACTGTACAGTAATTCACACCAGGTTGAGATACTTTATAACTGACCAGTAGGATTTAGAAATTATTCTAAAGCAGTCTAAAGCAAGGTTACCAGCTCCTGCCTTTAAAACTGAACACATGAAACACATGCTGCAAGGCTGCAATGGTTTCCCTTGGTTTTAAGGGATTAATAACCCTTCATGAAGGTGGGCAGGGTTTTACTTATACTGATAGACAGAAGATTGTCCCTTGTTGTGATCTATCCTGTCCTCTGACCCGATTCCAGATCTGAGGGGAAGCATTGTGAGGTATTGGAAAGGAGCAGGAGGGAGACACTTTAAAGTCAAATTAACAGAATACAATGTTAAGGTCATAGACTGGTACGTTTAGCTATAAAAAACAAAACAAAAAACAAGTATAATGAATAAGACAATGAATTAATACTCATATTACTATCTGTTTACATCTAGGTCAGCGTTCTAAAAGCTATGGGAATGGAGTTCTCAAAACACCCTAATCTTCCTTGCAGATCATGGTGATCTGCACGGGTGGGTGACATCAGCAACTCATTCTGAACTCAATGATGATTGGTCTCTTTGCTACAGAAGCCCATTGATGCCAAATTCACCAACATGCTATCCTGTGTGAGGATAGCATCTCCCATAAGCACAGTAAGAAGCTGTTGTCACTTACTCTTGCAGATCACCTATCTACTAGGCGAACGGGAGGTAAACAGAGAAGTTTTGAGCTATGGGAACACTGTTTCCATTGCTTTTGCTACACAGTCAAGGATTTTAAAGGGCCCTATATGGTGCCTATACCACCCCTTTAAAACCCCATTCAGATCAATTGGAATTTTAATTTGTTCCCTATGATGCAGCTGGTTTGCTCCAGTTTGTCTATTACATCAACCTCAGTGTGTGAGGAGTTCTGTGACATCAGTGGACATGTGGGATATAAGACATGATTATATTTTAAACTTTATGCTATTTTAATTCAAATTAGCATTCAATACAAGTGATAGCGAAACCATATCAAACAAAGGGTTAAAAACCATTTGTTAGGGTTCCACTGAGATTTCTTGTGAAACAAAGGTACCAAACCATCACATGTAGGACCGTATACACAAAAGAGCAAATCTATAGTAAAGATCCTGTTCCATCTATGAAAAAAACTCTCAATTCAGTTAAATGGGTTTTTAACCCCTTCAGTGGTCTAAAGGTCTCCAGTGCATTGCTTTGAATGAACAGTGCATACAATATTCAAGCTGTTAAAAGCCATTTAAAGGGATGCACATCAGAGGCAAGATCATGCTTTATCACTGTACATATGATTTGAGATTTAAGTGACACTGCGGTTTCTCCTTGGGTCTTTGCCAAGAGGCTTTCTAGTATTTTACAGTGGTGTAAAGATGCCCCAAACAGTTGAAAACCACAGCTGGAGCCAAGAGGCAGTCTACATGTATGTGTATATATATATATATATATATATATATATATATATATATATATATATATATATATATATATATATATATATAAAAAAGGTAGTCTGAGGACAATATGGACTGAAACGCAAGATACATTTTCCCCATACCACTTCCAGATGGCAATTTTCACACTGCTTCAGAGATTCTTAATTGATTGCTGTAAGAAGGGAGAAATGCAATGTGCCCAGAGGTTGTCTGTTTACAGTAATACAGTGCCCGTCATATAAAGATAATTAGATTCCCCCTGTGTGGTTCTCCTAGCGTGGGAACAACTGTGAATGAACAGACACAGGGGCCACTGAGTAATGAAAGGAAAAGGTATTGTAGGTAGGACTACTGCCATTCTGCATTAAACAGACATGTTAACCTCTTGAGGGGCAAACAGGCTTTTCAGACAGATGTTGCCAAGACAAAGTATGCAATGGCATACTTATAGTAAAGGAGCAGTACACTGGAAAGGACTAAGCCTTAACCCTCTGAGCAACAGATGTATTAAATACATTGCGTTACAACTTGTTGGATACCTTTCTGCCACTCAAAAGTGTTAACTGACAAGATGAAGTCCAGTAGGGCTCTTACTGCAGTGCGTTTAGAGATAAGTGTATATGTATTCATAATCTATATGACCTCAGTCCTATCTACGGGTACTTTCTTGGAGACTGGGTGAGTCCACTTAGAGCTGGTTTTACACGGAGGATGCACACGTATGGTTTTTCAATTGGTGCATATGAAAAGTATTTTCCAGTCAATTCTGTGCTGGTCTGGAATTACATTTCTAACATGCCATAGTCTATCTGAAACATTAGGGACAACAGGGGCAGACTACAGTAAGTATGAAGAGTACAACTGCAGGAAAAAAAACATGTCCTTATGGTTCCAGCTCGTTTTAAAGGAAACATCAGTCAATCTGCTGTAGTTTTCTAAAAGACCAAGAAGATAAAGACTCTGTACAGAAGTGAAACTACGAGGTGTGTCCAAAAGTCCAACAAGTTCAAATTATGCCTCTGAAAATATATTTTGTGATGGGGTCCCAAAATGTTTGCATTGCAGCCTTCCAATGACTAGTTATGCTGCTGTCTATGATCAACATTATAAATGATTTTAAATGCAGTTAACGGTGGATTTTTTCTTCTTTAAAAGGGCAGTAAAGGGTCACGGAAAGGGGGCTTCTAACTACTGGTAGTTAATTCTTGGTTAAAAATCACCCAAGTCATTACAAACAGTTGGTACCAGTAATCCTTTGAGTGCCAGAGAGGTACTCAAAGTAATGTGCTGCATGCCCCTCTGGCACTCAAAGGGTTAAAACAAACCCATTCACTATCACTCTCCCTGGTGTTAGATCCCTTGTTATGCTTATTTCCAATTTTACCGGTTTCTCCTTTGATTTCTCCCGCCGTTCGGTGTTTACTTCGACACATGCTTTTTCATGCCAGACATATGATCCCAAAGCATTGGAAATCAGCCTCTCCCCCATCTCTTGATACTTGGAAGCTAGAGGTCCATAGGTCGTACGAGCTGGAGAAGGTGCATGCCCGTTGCATGGGTACGCAGGTGTCTTTTGGGAAGTCGTGCTCACTTTGGGAAAAATTTTGGAATTCGAGAGCGGAGGTATCCGGGGAAACCTAGTTTGTTAAATTAGACAGCCCATAATAATTGCTACCTTCATGACAGAGCCCAAAATGTTTTTCGTTAGGGTCCTCTGGGTAGCTTCTGCTGTGGTGTCCCCTTCTCGTCCCCCCCCTCCCCCCGCGGTCCCTCTCTATGGAGGAACATCTATTGGCAGATGAACCTCTGCTTTTCTTCTTTCTGTATTTCTTTTTCTACTGACTACATTTCCTTCTTTTTGGTTGTCTTTCCTTTTCACACATATGGTAATACCGAGCATTCTATCAATTTTATTCAAACGCCACCTTTATTGCACAATTCTGCATGGAATGGATATCTGCAATATTTGCTTGCTTTCAGACTCTTTCTGGTACCTTCTAGTAGATGATTTTCTCAATGCACATCATTCTGTACTTACACAGTTTGTTTCCTAATCTTCATTTTCTGTAAATGTATGTTTTGATCAATAAAGCTTTTGAATATAAAAAAAACAAAAACAAAAAAAAAACATTCAATCATTGATCACACTGTCATCCAGACCTGTAGATCGGAGATCTACAATCAGTATCACTCTGTGCTTATAGGAGATCTCTCCTCTACTAAGACCCTGTTGGCATGCTACCAGACATGGGGCTTCAGCGGAGTGAATGGCAATACTGCTTCGTCACCCCCTGCAAGTGATAAGGGAGAAGATGACACCAAACCCTGAAGATCACAGAGATCTGCAGGAGATCTGTGAAGGAACGACCGTGTTTTAAGCTATGGAAACTCTACATGAAGTAACCTCAGTGTTAAGGGGACAGTTAAGTGGTTCGTAAGTATTACACTTTACTGAACCCCACATATACACACACCCCTTAACAATTTACAGTTTTCAGAGAGGGAATTTTTTCATAACTAGCCAAACCTATGTTAGAGAAATATAACTTGACAACTACATGTTCTTATAAGTACCGACACCTCCAGCAAGGCTTAGGGGTTAGTCTAATGAGAGCAACAGACCAAGGAAGGACAATTTGTTGGCCAGTAGAAAAAAAAAAAAAATCGATCATTTTAAATGGATTTAATCACTTACATTAACCCCTTAGTAACCAGCCACGCGTCCGGCACTTAACGCACAAACTTGTTTTTATTTTTTAAAAATTCCAGGACGTACATGTACGTCCGCTGTCCACAAGGGTCATTCGCTCGGGATGTACATGTACGTCCTCGAGAAGTAAGGGGGTTAAAAAAAGTATCCGCAATAAAAAAACAAACAAAAATAAAACACTTAAATCTTACATTTATTTTGCCAATATGTTATTAAGCTTTGATGAGATGTCCTACACAATTATTACAGGCACCTCAGTAATACTGTACCACTCTGGGGAAGTGGCTCTCATAACCAATGGAAACTAGTACTTGGTGCCAGTCTTCCTAATTACATTGATATTTTGTTATTGGCAACATATTATGGCATGTATGCATGCTAACTTCACTCTATAATAGGGTTGTTTAGGATCCATAAAGTGATGTGAAAGGAATGCCTAATTAGCGGCACGGGGTACAGAAGGGTGCATATTTAACCCCACGAAGGACAAAGGGACCTAATTTAAGGAACAACAACAATATGTCCTATAACCCTCACTATTCTTAATCTGGGAATGAAAATCCTAATGACCACTATGAATTGATACTGTGTGGACTGGTTCCCCAAATGCTGTGGCACTATGGTGTGTCCCACATATCCACTTAGGGTGGCCTTAATTTCTATGAAAAGTGACAAAAATAAGAATGGGGAGTTTTAAATGCATATGCATGGACATTGTTATGCATAATGTGTTAATTTTTCTTATGACTGATGACCTACTAATAACTGAATATTTATGCATTGAGGGTACCCAACAGCTGGAGGGTCAAAGGTTGCACACTTAAGTTAACGAAACTACACATTCTGTAACCTCAATCTGTGTAATAGTCACAAAAAAGCACCAAATTGGACACATCTAGGCACTCATAATATTTATGTTTAAATTTGGTAAAATTTTTATAGGGTTTTACTAAGGACAATCATAAGTCATATTACATACAGTAATAATGAATGCAATACATATACTAATGCTACTTCAATAGATATCGTTAGTGAAGTTTTATTCCTAGTCACATTTAATTAGAAGGCAATCTAAACTGCAGAATCCCAGTATCCCTCCCAGCTGTCAAGGTTTCCAGACTGGAAGGTGGTGATTGGCAAGTCTAGGAGGGCAGAGGCACAGGCAAGTGACCTGCCAGGGAGAAGTGAGCTGGGGCTCTCCTCTAACCAAATATGGCATGATGAATTACCTAGCTCAGCCGATCATTTTTCTCCCTGTCACTTTAATCAATAAGGGAAAAGGTGAATTGCTATTGATCCTCCCAACACCTTGCGAGAGAACTACACAAATTACAGAAAAGTCACAGAGGCAAGCTTGGATGTTCATGGGAGGGGTGGTGGGAGACACTGTACACCTTCGTACTGCTGTGGAGAACCCATGACCGGAGAAGTTCTAATCAAATTGTCAGCAGTGATGCATCTGAGGCAGGAAAAGCAATCTGGAGACAACTCGCATCATCCCCCAACCTGTTGTGGATTATGGGAGTTGTCTACAAAAACAAATGGAGTGGTAACAGGTTGTCTGCCCCTGCTCTAAGGCAGCCCTGAAAGATTTAGAGAAGACTCGCTGGCTTACAGCTACTGAAGTGTTAAACTGGCCCTCTGAGTGAAATTAGGGAGTGAATGGATATTTTACTTGTTCCCCATTTTACCCTTTTTGCGAAGATACTTATTTGCCAGATCTTGCAAGGTTGATGGAATTTTTTTAACCTGTCATTAAAAAGACCAGCAGAGCGCGTCACTATCCTATTCCGCATGTGGGGCAAAACACAATTTTGAGTAGTTATGATGTATATTCTCCATTTTTTTTTATATAAAACCAAAATTACCTCTGGCACTTAGTGAGAAGGGTTTTTGCAGATTTCAGCTGGACTAAACACGGCATATAAACCAAATATAAGCAATGGAAGAGTATCTGTAAGCAGAGCAACGTGTCCAGAGGCAATAGGGTCTCATTTCTAGGAAACAATTTTTGGGCAAAAAGTAATCAGATGTTTGCAAAAGAACGGTGAACTGACTTTTCAGGGACCAGAACTGTATAAACCATACCATTGGCTTTGTAAGCTGCTAAATACCCTCTTCAGGGCACACTGCAATAGGACAGATGTCCAATCCAGTTCTGCAGTATGGATTTTTACATAAATGTCCACTAGGCAAGATAGATGAGAGATACTCTGTGTTACGGTGCTTACCCACAAGGTATTACTAGACTCCCATCATCCTTTGCTGGACATTGTTAATGGTTTGATTATATTTAGGGGGTTTATGTTACAAGGCTATTCTGAGATAAATATAACAGAAAACTGTACAGTTTAACCCTTTGAGTGCCAGGATTATGCAATGAATTGCGTACCCCTCTGGCACTCAAAGGGTTAAAATCATCCCGTCTTCCAAAATCACACAGGTATCTCCAAACACCACATATATTTTGTGTGTCCCTAACTACTACTTGCATTTGCACCACTGAACCCTCTGCTTCTTCAAGAACCTTGAGTTTTCATGGAACACACAGAACCAATAGACAAGGAGATTAAATGACCTGTTAGTAGCCAGTTTATATACTTACACACATGTGCTCATGTGCTTTGCGAAGAGTGTGCTTTTCATTTTGAAACCATTAGTGTAAATAAACAATGAATGAACAATTTACTAAACGGTTTAACCACTTAGCACATCTCCCTTAAGTCTATTAAGATGTGGTTTTACCAAGCTGTAGAGTCTAGGTTGCAGTGCAATGAAACACACTGTAAATCCAAATGTGGCTACTTGCAGAATTCTGGTGACAAACAGGCAATACCCTTTGAGCTCCCTGAGTGTAGTAAACAGGAGAATATAAGGAGTCCTGTCTGTTTATGGCTTTCATGTGGACAAGGGTCATGTGTTACTGCTCATTAGCGGAAGGGGCCTGGCAGGCTGTAGAAGTACAATTGAAGTCAGATTATTTGTTCCAGTTGGTGCATTTGGTTTGCCTCAGAATCAATGAGAATTTTTCCCAGAAATGCTGAACTTGATAATGTCCAGAATGTTTAACATAATAAAGTAGGTTGATTTGTATAGGTCAATTTAGGTCAGAAATGTTTATGACAACTTGGGGACCTTTCACACGTGTGACCCCAATGCAGTAATGCTGCACTGAAGATATTCATAATACTGGGCTAAGGTATCCCTCATACAGGTGACTATTACCTCTTGTGAAGGCAGTCTAGCATACTGCAACTTCACTGCATTCCCTCAGTAACACAGCAAGGATGCATAAAGTAAGGTTTAAGCTGCCCACAGACCTTTCATGTGAGCATTGTTGGAGGTTGTGATGCTACTGTTACTTCCGATAACTGGCTGACCCACGTGGGTGCCAGAAAATTACATGGGAAAACTGTCAAATACATTCCTCCTGTGTCTGGATCATAGGTGGAACATAGAGGTGGAGTGTGAAAGACCATTGGCAACATAATCGTAGCTGTTACAGTTCTGTTGCTTATGTGAGAACCCTTAAAGAGATAGCAATGTTTAATTATTACAGCAAGCTGAATTCATTTTTTTTAACAAATTGCATCATAAAGTTGTGATGTTCATTTTATTTAAATTAAAAGTGTCCCTATAAACACCACTTTTCCATATGTAACTACCTCCCCTCAGAACAGCAAGCCGGTCGCAACGAGGGACAATCTTTCATCAGCATAAGGAAAAACCTGTCCTCCTTCATATCAAGGGAGGAAGGGTTTTTTCTTATGCTGATAGAAAGAAGATTGTCCCTCGTTGCAATCTGTCCAGTCAAATTACCAGATTTTAGATGTGAGGGGAAGTAGCGTTACATATTCTATATCTTTACCCCTCAACATCCGCCGTGCGCACTCGCAGTTGGCACTTTAGGACCACGGGACTTTTTTTTTTTTTTTTTTCTAATATCCGATTCAGGGCTGCACACCACTTAGGAAGCCCTGAATTCAGTTACATGCCAGAACCATCACTTGTCCTTAAGTGCCGGACACCCGAGACAGCCCAGGCATGGCATTGCACGTTACGGGGTTAAGACCAGTGTGTTTTTTTTTTGTTTTGTTTTTTTTTTTTGTTTTTTTTTTTTGAGGCACCTCTAACACAAAGTCCAGAATTTTAAGGGCAAACCTAACATTTTAAACATCATTTTCACAAGAAAGAATGCGAGAGAGAACGTGCAAGCGAGAATGAGCAAGAGCGCGCACTATCGCAAGAGACCTCTAGTGCAAGAGAGCGCGTGTGCAAGACAGTGCAAGCAAAAGTGAGTGCTAGCAAAATAGTGAGCTAAAGAGGGAGAGTGCAACAGTCTGAAGTGAAACCTAAATTAGTTTTGACTTCTGGTTTTGTAAGGTATGTGCTCTGTTACCGAGTTTTTACCACTCCTCCCCGCCTTCTACCTCTCCGGCAGCCAAAGGGTTCATGAAAATAAAATTTTTCAAATAGGAAAATTAAAGTCCTGTAAAACTTTCCACCCCATATCTCCACTCAGAACTGCTCCACTTCTACTTTGTGTTTTAAGGGCCGTATGCACAATCATCTGCAAACAAAACAGTAGAGTCCAGTTAAACTGAACTAGTAAGATCGGCCCAAATATTGACTGGATTGGATTCAAATATCACATTACCCTTGTGGAATCCGTACAAAACGACATTCCAGGTTTCTATTCTGTTGAACTGGGGAGGATATTCTCACAATCAATCATTTCACAGTCTAACTAGCACACAGAAAGTGGATTTTGCTAATGGGATATATCTGAATGCACAACATAACATCAGTATGCGAAAGGCTACAACCACATGTTTGATCAACATTTCAGCTTACAGAGGAGCCTTTCTAGTAGAGGTAAGTAACTGTGGTGCTCCAAGGGAAAAAAAAAAAAAGAAGATCTCAGGATTTCCCTAAAAGGGAACAGGCAGAACAATGAGCGAGCCACCAAATGATCAGCCTGGGCCCGAGACAGGATAGCCAGCAAAGCTACACTGTTAGAGGGTCCTGGTGGTCAGAACTGCCTACCCATAACTCTAAAACAGGGAGTGTCACTATTTGGACTGCCAACCATTTGGGACCACAACTCCTATTATCCCTAATCAGCTTACTGAATACGGCCCTTGATACCTAGCCTGCAGTGTCTTTTCTGGTTTGCATGAGATGCTTGCAAATTGAAATGGTTAACAGCAGTATTCACTCCAACGCTGGGTGGCTGATTTGCTTTGGATCTCATGTGCTCGTGCTATTCTACCATTTACAACAAGTAAACTCTCATTAATCTCTCATTTGGTCTTGAAGCTGGGCACAGCCAGAAGGCTTTTGCTAATAAATATGGTTAGAGCACATTATGAACAGCAGGGCTCCAAGACACATAGCAGAAGGCCCACTCTACCCATTATACGAGCATCCTTGTCCTGGCCAAATCCAATGCGCTGTGAGTGGATCTAAACAATTTAATATATCCTAATTCCATTTTGTATTAGACATTTTTTTACTTTGATTACTAGATAATGGTAATTAAGGCATGCTGTGCAGGCACTTCCTATCTTAACCCTACAACCTCCCCTACTCACTGACTGACACAAAGGTTAAGTGTCAGTGAGAGGAGGAAGTAATCCATGGCTATGAAAGTGCCCGTGATTGCTGCCTTTCCTTGTCAGTTACCTGTAGGGGGCTCTCCATTGGCTGCCTGCTTTCAGCTCGCTCTGTATTCCCTATTTAAACTGAGCTTGGGCACCCTTTGGTTGCCCTTTCGTGTTGTCTCTATGCTGCCTGTGCGTGCATTGGGTTCCTGAGCTTCCTGGGTCATTCTGTTCCTGCTCGTCTGTGATCGCCTGAGTTCCTGTTTGCCAGCTTTCCTGGTTCCAGCATCCGTTCCTGATCTGGTTGGGGTTGCTGTCCTTGCTGCTGTTTCCTGCTGCCATCCTGATCCGGTTGACTACCAGTAGATTCGTTTCCTGTCCATCTCGACTGTGTTCCAGCTCCTGGTTCGCCCGCAGTGTGTACCTCTCCTCCAGTTGCCCTGGTGACATTTTCATTCACTTGTGTTTCACTCCCCACTATGCGGGTACTGGTTCGCTCCACTGACAACCGGTTGCACGTGCAATGGTAGAGATCTAGGTTACCCCAGTACGCGGGTACTGGTTCGCTCCCTGTAACCGGCTGCTTAGTGTTATCGTGTCAGCACCGGTGGTGGTTTGGTTTCTCCAGTACGCGGGTACTGGTTCACTCCATGTACTAACCGGTTGCTTGTTGCACCAGTAGTGATTCAGTCTCTCCAGTACGCAGGTACTGGTTCGCTCTATGTTTAACCGGCTGCTCGTTGCACCGGTAGAGGTTCAGTCTCCCCAGTACGTGGGTACTGGTTTGCTCCATGTATTAACTGGCTGCTGTTCAGTCCTAGACAGTACCGGTGAAGTATCAGTGACTCCAGTACATGGGTACTGGTATGCTCCACGTGTTAACCGGTTGCTTGCCATACATCTCTCCGCACCGGTGGAGATTGTTCCCTCCAGTACGCGGGTACTGGTCCGCTCCATGTATTAACTGGCTGCTGTTCAGTCCTAGACAGCGCCAGTAGAGTTTCCGTTTCTCCAGTACACGGATACTGGTTTGCTCCTTGGGTCACCGGTGGCGTATCTCTCAGCACCGGTAGATTTTGGTTACTCCAATACGCGGGTACTGGTTCACTCCATGTACTAACCGGTTGCTTGCCGCACCGGCCGAGATTGTATAGTCCAGTACACGGGTACTGGTTCGCTCCAGCATTATATGGTGCCTATACCATCCTGTCTATCCAGTGGGCCTCAGTCGGTCCATCTCATGAGACTGGTCTATTACACCTCAAGACAGTTACTGAGGTAACCATTGCTGCTATCCAGTACTTGCAGTCCAGGCTGCCCTGCCCGGTATATTGGTAAGGCCGGTAGAACCTATTCCTCATTGTACCAACTTAAGGTTGCCTTACCTGGTATTGTCAGGGCCAGTAGAGCCTATTATTTGCTGTCTTGGTCTCCAGGCTGCCTTTCCCGGTATATTGGCAGGCCGGTAGAGCCCTACGTTCTCGTAGTACCAGTTTCTAGGTCGCCTTGCCCGGTATATTGGCAGGGTCAGTAGAGCCTATTTCTATTCGTTGTACCTGTCTCAGGCTGCCTTGCCAGATATATTGGCAAGGCCGGTAGAGCCTCCTTTTCCTACATTACTAGTCCAGGGCTGCCTTGCCCAGTATATTGGTAAGGTTGGTAGAACCTATTCCACCTTGTGCCACCTAGGTTGCCTTACCTGGTATTGGCAAGGCCGGTAGAGCCTGTATCACATTCTGTGTACCACTATTCATGCTACTATGTATGATCACTAATGTTATATGTGTATGCTACCCACAAGGGTTATCTTAAACTTTTCAATAATGTTGTGTTTTTATCTATACTCTGTGTCAGAGTCATAACAAGCCGTGACAGCCCACATGGCATGCCATGAACAGGATAATACGTAAATTTAAATAACTGAAAAACTAGATGTCAGAATAGCAAACAGGGATTTTGAAAGTCATAATGAGCCAGTGTGGAATAAAATAGAATATATAATAAAATAAAATAATAAAAAAAAAAATCTTTGTTATTTAGATTATTTTACTCATGTTTATTTTAATGAAATGCTTTTGGAGGAAAATCTATCTAAAGATAGTTTTCTATTTAAGATGCATTCTAGTTCAAAGGTTATTCAGCATGAAATAGAGCTTATTTATGTAGCACGAGGCTGTATATTCATGCAATAATTACATTTTTGGTAAATTCAATTAATCTAAGTTATCCAAGCTGAGATAACATGCAGTTTTTCACAGTAAAAATGGTATAAAATAAACAAAGTCCAGGAAAAGACCTTAATCCCATTGTTTTGCAAATCTACGTACAAACTATGAAAACATTACCTTAAAGGCATAGCAATACTTTGTTTTATATTTTATTTTGTAGGCATTAAAAAAACATGAAGAACGATATTAAGTCTTATCTCTCAAACCTTTGTGGTTTGAGAGATATCCACAAGCAAAGTTTCCCCTCCCGCCCCTTTTACCTAGTGTAAGCCATCTCTTCTCAGATGTGAATCTGGTTGTAAGACCAGACAGATAACAGAAGGGGACAATCTTCTTTATATGAAAACAACGAAAGCCCTGCCCCCCTTGACAAGTTTTTCAGGTTTTTCCTTTATCTTAATTGAAGATTGTCCCTCTCTGCAATCTACCTGGGCACCTCCCTTCTGCTCTGGCTGAGCAGTGTTACATCAGTAAAAGGGGTGGGAGGGGGATACTTTGTCACTGAATTACTCTTGAACTACAGCTCTGACAGAATTGAAAGAACGCTCTATGGCCCAAATACTATGATTATTAATTAGAGCTGCTTTTATTATGAAACATTACTATCCCTTTAAGTGCTAGGTTTCAAGATTGTTTGGAGTGAAATACATCTGTACCAGGCTGTAAGTGTGAGGAGGGAGGGGCAAGCAATAAAAATGAAAGTGAAACCTTCTGAGCAGTTTACAAACCTTGGGATCTTTGTGCACATAGCATGACGTTCGTTCTCCCTTAACAACCCATGACATACATGTACATCACGAGGTGGATGTCCCTAAAGGACCAAGGACATACATTTACGTCATGGTATTCCAGACGCGGGTGCATGCCGTTCAGGGAGCCCGGAAGCGGATGAGGGGAGAAAAAAAAAAAAAAAAAAAAAAAAAAAAAAAAAAGATCTGTGGTCCTTAATCCCTTCAGGACCTTTAAGGACCAGACTGAAAACTTTGACGTGCCTGTATGGGGGACTGAAAGATCGCTCTGGTCTTGAAGCGATCAATTTCAGCCCCTGCTATTACTCACAGCGCTCCTGCAGGAGCACTGTGAGTAAAAAGTATGTGACATGCCAGGATCGTCACTTGTCCTTAAGTGCCGGACAGCTGTGACGGTCCTGGCACGTCAGTGGATGGGAAGTTAAGGTCACTTAAAGACTACAGAGCATTTTTTTTTTTTTTTTTTTTTAAATACGATTCCGGACTTCGACCCCCTGGATCGTAGAGGTCTCAAGATCTCTCTAGCAAACAAGGTGTTTCACATTCACTATCAGGGTAACTGAAGTTAGGAAATATCTTAAAGGGATAGTAATGTTTCAAAATAAAATCAGCTCAAATTAATCTTCATAGTATTTGGGCCATTTCAATACTGTGCGAGTTGTAGTTCAAAAGTAATTGAATGATAAAGTATCCCCCTCCCTCCCCCTTTTACTGATGTAAAACTGCTCACCTCAGAGCAGCAAGACTGTCCAGATGGACTGCAGAGAGGGACAATCTTCAGGGGGCAGGGTTTTCATTGTTCTCACAGTAAGAAGATTGTCCCTTGCTATGATCTATCAGGTCAAGAGACCAGATTCCACACCTGAGTGGAGGTGTCAGACTAGGTATAAATGGAGGGAGGGAGATACTTTATCATTCAATTACTCTTAATTACAACTCTGGCAGTATTGCAGTAAATCTCCATGGCTCAAAAACTATGAAGATTAATTGGAGATGCTTTTATTGTGAAACATTACTATCCCTTTAAGTGTGAGCATGGTTATATAGTATTCTTAGCTGGTGTTGTATCATTCAAAGCCACTGGATGTGTCAGATTCCATTGTGAAGGAGGAGTAACACACAGAACAGCTGATCACAGCACATCTGCATTTAACAATTAAAACCCAACAGCGCAGTGATCCAACACAAAGTGCCTGCTGTCAGGGATTTCTGCAAACATTTTTAATCCCACAAAGAAGCCAGGCTGACCACACAAACAAGACAAGCAGAAAATACAGCTAAATTCACACACTATAAAAATATGATCAAGGAATAAAACTGCTAAAAGGCAAAAATGCATCTCACGCTTTGTGAGATTTTGGCTTTCAGTGTTAAAGGGATAGTAATGTTTAATTATTGAAGTAAAATAGAGTCTTTTTTATTCTTTTTTATAATGATTTGTATCAAGAAACAGTTATTAAACGATGCAGTTTTTCATTTATAGTCTAAAAGATTCCCCCTCCCGCCCCTTCAGACTGGCTTGCTGAGGCTGCTGACGTAAGTTGGACAGAATGCGATGAGTGACAATCTTCTTCCAGCATTAGGAAAAACCTGCCCACCTTCATCAATGGGGCAGGCTTTCCCTTATACTGAAAGTGCAAAGATTGTCCCTCGATGCAACCCGTCCAGTCCGCGGACCGGATTCCAAATATGAGGGGGGCTGAGAAATAGAAGGGGCAGGAGGGGAAAACGTTATTAGACTATAAATGAAAAATGGCAGCGTTTAATAACTTCTTGATACACATCATTATATTTTACTTCAGTAATTAAATATTACTATCCCTTTTATCATCTGACAAGTATTTATAAGGGGAAGCTAAAGAGAATAAAAACGGGGAGATCACAAATTGGGAAGCTCACAGCACTGCTGTTATCCAGATTACCAGTATCCTGTACAGTGTTATGCCGCTGTTTCGAAGGGTATTTGGCCTGTCAATATATAGGCCACAGAAAAGAGAAGAAACGGGTGCATTCCCTGAGACAGGTCAGATTAAATAAAGTTCAGTAAAATCCCATTAAATGGACTACTTTAAAAAGCTTTTCTCTTTAAACAAGATTAAAAAGGTGAAATATTACCTGATTTAATTCCCAGCTATCATTTCATGTAGCACTCCAGAGACTGATTATGAAGTGCAGACAAGAGCTATATAAAACTCGTTCAATGAGGCTTGAGTTGGGCAGTATGATTTTCGCCCCATATACAATGCTTTCATTTTGTATTATGAATACATCAACTGTGTTTAATAAATCAGAATGATGGGATTTACTTTATTTTCTTACCTGAACTCTCTCAGGAAATGTGTGCATTAGCATCATATACACATAGGAAAAGTTTTTCTATAGCGATTATGCTGTAGTCCTATATATACGAATAGCAGTGAGCTATTTCCAATATGGATCTTTTTAGCAGTGATACAAAAGAAAACTTTATTCTTACAAAGTGCAGCGTTATAGGTCTAGTGATAGGTTCAATGTTGATCATGTCAATGAAAAATACTGATGTTTTTCAGAAAGCCATTTGAGCTCTTTAAGGTAGTGCCAAAATGGTGGTTAGGCTTTACAGGCTCACTAGTTCACATATGCTAAATAACTAGGTTAACCCAGAATGCCAGAGGGGTATGCAAAGCAATGCACTCAAAGGATGTTTCACAAAAAAAAAAAAAAAAAACAAAACAAAAAAAAAAAAAAAAAACCTAAAAAGTCTTGACAGACACACTCTGAGGTCAGGCGGGCTGCATCTGGCCCATCCGGCAGGATGCCAGACGCACATTATCCAAGTCTCTGTGTGCAGACAGATGTAAATGGTCAGCAGATTCGGTAGGGGAGGTGCAAGTCTGTAAGCTTAAAAGAAGTGCAGTACTAGAGCAACATAAGAGAAATACAATTTTCCATTAATGGGATTGTAACTTTCACAAAAAAGCAGCTCCAATTAATCTTCATAGTATTTGGACAGTGGAGAACATTATTTAAATACTGTCAGAGTTGTAAGTCAATTGTAATTGAATGATAAAGTATCCCCCTCCCACCCCTTTTACCTAGTGTAAGCCACCTCCCCTCAGATGTGGAATCTGGTCCTGGGACCAGACAGGTCACAGCAAGGGGCAATCTTCTTACTGTGAGAACAATGAAAACCCTGCACCCTTGGCAGGGTTTTCCTTCTGCTCACTGAAGATTGTCCCTGTCTGTGATCCATCAGGACAGTCTTGCTGCTCTGATGTGAGCAGTGTTACATCAGTAAAATGGGTGGGAGAGGGATACTTTATTATTCAATTACTCTTGAACTACAACGCCAACAGTATTGAAATAACACTCTCCAGGGATCATATACTATGAAGATTAATTGGAGCCGATGTTTTTGTGAAACATTACTATCCCTTTAATTTTCATGGGTTTTTTTAATCTCAAATGCAAAAGGTGGTCTCCAGTGCATTGGAGATTGCTCTGGAATTAAACATATAGTTTAAATGCAGCCTTGGATGTACATTTGGTAGCATTTCAGCTGGATAAACTACACCTAAGCTCCAGAGGAAGGAGATGTACAAGGCAGCAGACAAACTGTTGGACTGTTGCTTTCAGATTTCACATAAGTAGAAAAGGTCAATGGAATACAGCAGATTGCATAAACACTAACAAAAAGGTTAAGTCCAGCACTGTCCCTTAAGGGTTTTACAGCCTATAGTTTGGGCATCTCTTGTAGTGTCTCTCCAGGTATATGCAGACATAAATTAACTAATAACATCTAGGGCAACAGGACATGGAAGGTAACCTCAAAATACCTAATGGAAAGGCAAAATATTCGGGGAAAACTATACTAAAACAAGCATCTAAAGGTGCAATTTAACACAATTCTGAAGCAAACCAATTGTAGTCCAGACGTGAAATAGAAATTCCCATTGATTTAACCCCTTGAATTTTAGAGAGCCCTCAAACGTCTGGGAGCAAATTAGTTGTTTATGCTTTTGAATTTTCATTTGTCCCATAAAGTGAAGTGGTTTTCCCCCAGAATTGCTCTAAATTTTGTCTTTTTTTTTTATATAACTCCAAGGGCCTTAAAGCAGAACTTTCACTACAATAACATAGCGCTGCAAATGATAGTTACATTAGCGATCTGCACACACTTTTATTGAGGCAGGCACCGGAGAACAGCGCAGACATCTTGCAGAGCCGGCATCTGTGCCTGCGCTGTCTGTCCCCTTCAACTCCACGACTGGAGAGTTCAATGCCACTGTGTTAAAGGCACCGGAAGGTACCGACAGTGCAGGCGCAGAGAGCGCCTACTGCAAGATCCCTGCCTGCATAGGTGGTTATATTTTTGTTAAAGGAGCAATTATACTAGAAAATAAAAAGTGTGTGCATATCGCTAATATAATCATTTGTGGAGCTATGTTATCGTAGTGACAGTTCTCCTTTAAGAGGCACAGTTCTACAGCCTTCCACCTGCACCATAAGAGACAAAAATCCCACAAACTCCCACTACTCTAAGGAGCATTTTAACCCATTTACTGCACTGGGGAACATTCAAGGGTTTAAAAGCCACATTAAAACCAATGGGGTGGTCTATATAGCCCAAGCAGGGCCTTAGATTTGCTTTCCTAAGCACAGAGTGGTAGGAGACAAATGCACAGATTTATAGACGAAAACTGGAATTATTCGGGACTAAACCAACTGAACCATAGAGGACAAATAAAAATACCTGGTAAATTGGTTTTTAACCCCTTGAATGCTCTATTCACTTGCAAGAGAATTTAGGAATATTTGCGTGTCTCCTATAGTGCTGCTGGTTTTGTCCAGAATAACGCCTTTTATAAATATGGGCCAAAAAGTGTGACTGATTTAGCTTACAGTCCTGTTGACAGGAATTGGTTCTACAGCACAAGATCTGAAGAAACGAGAACTAGTTATTTTCTGGGCCTCAAAGGATACTCTTTCGCTGATGGTAGCAGATTACAGTAAAATGAGAGAAAAAAGCTAAGACTCTTTGGCATAAAACAGTCTATATAATTAGCTTGTGACTAATCAGCTTCTGCCTGAAACAGCGAGATTCTACACTGGCTGCTCCCGCAACAGCTTACAGCCTAGAACCTACTGCCAGAACAGGGTTTTCTTTACAGGCCGTCCATATGAATGAAACCAATGGCACCAAAGGGGGCAAATAGGCATCCCTAAAACTTCACATATGTTGGAGATCAACATGTCAGGTGTATATTTAAAAAAAAAAAAAAAAAAAATGTAAGTCAACGTGAAGTTGTATTTGTCCCCTGCAGAGAAGTTTATTTGCCCCAGAATTGCTCCTCTTTCTTTATACAAAAGGATTTAAGTCGAACTTCACACAGGAGAGATGTGAGGCAAAAGGAACACAGGAGGAAGTGGAAAAAGACAGAATATATAAGTAGGAAGAGGTAGATCACAGATGGATAGAGGGAGCAGTGCTAGATCGGGAACGTGTAACCTTGCAAATCTCCCTTATCTTTGATGCAACTTCCATCATCTGCAGCCAGCATTGGATTTCCCAATAGGCAGAGTAGGAAGCTTCTTAAAGTTCCAGATTTTGATGGGAGCCTCTGCTGTTGGCCACACCCACACTCTAAATTGTGGGTGTGGCTAGAACAATCTCAATGTCCCTGTAGCAGTTTTATACTGCTTTACAGGTTAATATTTAACCCCCTGGCTGATAGAGAGATCACAAACACATTGCACAGATCTACATACCACAACTTAGATCACAGATGTCTAACATGCTGTCAACTGGCCAAATACAGTCCACCTGACCCCCGGGTGCAGAATACCTGGTTTGAAGCTGCTTAACTAGCAGGCCTAGCCACCTTACTGCTGCCTTTCATTTAAAGAATAGCTTTGAAGGATTTAAAATCACTATTAAAATCCCAAAGGAATTTGGAGTTTTTCCTCTGTGGAGCAGTCGGCATGTTCCAGAATTGTACCTGTTTTCTGTATACAACATTAAACTTGTTACAATATATTAATGTGTGAGTGTGTGTGTGTGAATGCCTGGGTGAATGTGAGCACTGAAAAGTCAATGAAAGGGCATGTAAGAACACTAAAAGTAGGGGGGGGGGGGTTCAGGTATTTGTACTGGCATGTGTGCAGTCAGAAAACTTGGGTCTGGGATTCTATAGCAGCTAATGGAAGTGTCTCAGAGCAGAGACCGTCAATGACTTACCTTTGAAGTAAATATCAAAACTTTGATAGGAATAAATATATTTACTATAGTTGAATGAGCAGTGCACAGATAGATTTTTTGTACTTCTGGTGAATAATGTGCCTTTTGTTGGTGACTGGAGGAGGGTCAAGCCCTTTGTAGATCTAACCTTGGGAATGTAGCCTCAGTGTCATACAGGGGTTTGGAGGTCACTCAATATGCCTTGTACTGAGCTTCCACAAAGCATGTCTGCCATTTTCAAAATTGAAGAAATGTTTTATGTATGTTTGAAAGCACACTTGGGACACAGTTATTTCTAACTTGCAACAGATCAATTCTATTGATTGGAGTAAACACTAAAACATTGCAACCTCCCAACACTGAACCGCAAGTAATAGACCACCACCTCCCTCCAGCTGTCTGTGCTGTGAATGACACAATAAGGGGAGGACTAGGACCATGGCCCATAAAGACAACACACTGGGCATGAAAACGTTTCCAGATATATTGGCGTCAATACTGTTAATTTTTAAAGGGATAGCAATACTTAAAATGTAAAAAATAAATAAATAAATATTGTAGGGCTTATCCCCCTGAGTAGAATAAGGGAACTCCCACTGCTGAAAGGTGTTTTATTCAAAAGTTATTACAGCTTAAAGCTGATTTTTTTTTAGGTGCAATATCAGTGGCCTGAAATTGTACAGTGACACTGTTGCTACACCATCCTATGGACAGCTCTGGTCCCGGGACAATAAATCTCCATAGGATGATGTATCAACAGCGTCACTGTACAATTTCAGGCCACTGATATTGCACAAAAAAAAAAAAAAAAAAAAAAAAAAAAAAATCAACTTTAAGCTGTAATAACTTTTGAATAAAACACCTTTCAGCATTGGGAGTTCCTTTGTTTTACTCAGGGGGATAAAACCTACAACATATATTTTTTTTACATTTTAAGTATTACTCTCTCTTTAAATGAAAATTTCCTAAAATATTTAAGGCACTCCTATCTGCATATAGAACAGCAAACTGGAAAAAACTTGCCCTACAGTGGAAAAAGTGTTCCGAGTGCCAGCGGGGTACGGAACACATTGCTCTGCAATGTGTTCCGTACCCCTCTGGCACTCAAAGGGTTAAACAAGGTTTTTATTTCCTTGAATGTGTAGAAGACTTGCCAAGCATTGATACAGTTAAAAGCACTATTTAAAGTGGCCTGCCTCGTCAGCCTTCCTCCTTATCCCCTCATTCTCTCCTACCAGTATATCTCCTCTCTCTACATCATCTCTATCAGTCTCTTTCCTTTCTTACCTCTTTCAATTACATTACTCATCTTTACTTAAAGGAGCAGTAAACTTTTTTTTATGAAGACACAAATTTTACAGAGATTTTCCTGCTGAATAAAACAAGGGTACTCCCATCGCTGTCAAATGTTTTATTCAAAGTTTATAGTGGTTTAATAATCAGGAAATGAATTTACTGTGTTTACTTCCTGATAGTTCTAACTGACAAGAAGTGACAGGCAGTTTCTATCACATTCTATGGAGAACTGTAGGTCTCTGACTTCTCTCCATTAGAATCTAACAGGAAATCTAATTAGAATTTGACCACTAGAGGGCACTGCAAATGTAAAAAAACATGGGTTTAAACTGTAATAACTCTGGAAATATAAATCTCTCTGCAGTTGGAGTACCCTTAGTTTACTCAATAAGAAAATCCCTACAATATATATTTTTTCATAAAAAAAGTTTACTGCTCCTTTAAGTATAATGGTTCATGAGCAGATCATGTGTAGCAGCTCTTCATTTACTATCTTACTGTTGAAACATGCCTGTATCAGGACTGTACTCTATATTGTTATTTATAACCATTATGTTCATGTCCTTCACATTGTTCTATAGGATGTATACATTTTTTTCAACATCGCTTTTGCAAAGAAATAAAAAACACTATTTAATATCTATAGGAATTATCTATCACTTCTAGTGGTCCATTTGCCCCACTTGTACATCAGTCTCACTATTCCTGTAGAGCCACGTGACATTTTATTTTTCCAAAACAAGAGGAAGTGATGACTAATCGTGTTTGGGTAAATAGCACAAACAGTGGATACACCTTAAATAAATGTTCCTATTAATTCAGTGCATGCAAGACTACAGATAAGAAGCTATCAGAATGATTGTCAAAAGACTGTGTGGGCATCAAAATCCTTACAATGCAATTGTGTTTCTCCCTCTCTCATTTTTGTGCATTTGCACAAAGGTACTCCCACACCCTTGGGAGATTCTTCATTCAAAACACACCAGACACACAAACCCACCACACAAATACCCCCACGCATACATACCCACACAAACATACTGAGGGGAAAAAACATTAAACACTAGACTGTTTATCTCATTGACACTGACTGTACACCCTTACATTGCCTGGGTTTGTACAGGAGTGATGCTTACTGTTGTGTCTGTACTGATTTTGCAGGTTTTTATTATTTATACTGTAATGTATGTAGGTTCTGGCTCTTAAAGGGTTAGCATCGGCTTCAAATGGTGTAAAAAAGGCACTTGTTTAACCCCTTGGTGATCAGGGTTTTGTTTTTACACTCTAGAAGACGGGAGAAATTTGGCCATTTCAGCATGCATTTTCCCAAGTATATTTTCCTCCAATTCATTTAGTACACCCACACAAATTATATACTTTTTAAAACATAAGTAGGGCTTTCTTTTGATACAAGTTATATTGATAATCCACCATTTAATTTGGTAATATATAAAAACAACACACACAAGAAAAAAATGAATACATTTATAGGTTTTTCTGTGATAATTTGTGCTCAATTAGGACTAGATAAAAGGTGTGTGTGTGTATGTGTATATAATCACATTGTTCCACAGCAAAAAAAAAAAACCCTTACATTAAGTTTGTTTAAACTTCAGTATGTGTTTATAAATCATACTGTGCAAATAAAATACTTTGTATTACTGAATATATTATTTAGAGCAAGATGTGGCAATAGGTCATCAGGTAACCAAACCTGCTCTAACTCTTGTCCTGCTACCAGCACCATCAATTAAAATAAAAATGGCCACCTCTTGGGCCATTTAAAGGGATAGCAATGTTTCAAAATAAAAGCAGGTCCAATTAATCTTCATAGTATTTGGTCAGTGAAGAGTGTTATTTCAATACTGTCAGAGATGTAGTTCAAGAGTAATTGAATGAAAGTATCCCCCTCCCACCCCTTTTACTGATATAACACTGCTCGCCTCAGAGCAGCAAGACTGTCCGGATGGATTGCAGAGAGGGGGCAATCTTCAGTGATCATAAGGAAAAACCTGAAAAACCTGTCAAGTGGGACAGGGTTTTCCTTATGCTCCCAGTAAGAAGATTGTCCCTTGCTGTGACCTGTCTGGTCTTAAGACCAGATTCCACATCTGAGGGGAGTTGGCTTACACTAGGTAAAAGGGGTGGGAGGGGGATACTTTATCAATCACTCTTGAACTACAACTCTGACAGTATTGAAATAACACCCTCCAAGGCCCAAATACTATGAAGATTAATTGGAGCGGCTGTTTTTGTGAAACATTACTATTCCTTGAATATGCTGGAAGCTCTGTTTTCTTATTCTTTCTTCCTCACAATCGCAGTGAAGAGGAGAGAGACAGAACACTGACAATTCAATATATATTTACATTGCCTTTATCATGTGGTACATTGGCTCATGATCGTTGTAGCAGCGATCACATGTGCTGAGCCACTGGTGAAAGGCTGAAACTGACTGCTACTGTCCAGTCAGTTACAGCCCCCCTCAATGATTACAGTGTGCCCTGAAGCTCACTGCGATCATTAACACCTGACATGCCAGGACAATCAGCTGTTCTTAAAGGATGGATTCCAGTGACTGTCCTGGCCTGTCTTCTGGTGTTAACGGGTTAACATTTACTATATGGGAAATCTTGAGTCAGATAATGGCTTTTAATAGTAAGCAATAGGAACAGTAGCACCATAATGTGGCCATGATACAATGTTGCAGCTTAATTAGGAGAAAATATTTGAGCTGCAATAACTTTCAAATGAAAACTCACAGCAGTGGGTGTTTTAATCAGCAGGAAAATAGCAAACTTTTTCACATCCTTAAAGGGACAGTAATGTCTCAATTTGCAGCTGTGATTCTTCTTTAAGCTTTTTATAACACCTAGCGCTATGTTTAATTACTTATACTTCTGTAGTTCATAAGATATTCAAGGGGAAAGAATCCCCCTCCTGCCCATTCCCCTGCATCACACTGCCAGTAAGCTTGATTAGGATGGAGCGCGGCAAGGGACAATCTTCAAGCTGAACTATCACACAAATTAAAGTTACCCCCTAATCATTATGCACATAACAGTATGCATATCCATACTAGTATCCTAAATTCCAGCGTACTTGAAAAATTCAACTTGTTCCAAAACAAACAAGTGGCATCAGCAGACATCTTGCCCAAGAGACATCTGTGCACCTGCTCTGTCCGTCCCGATTCGCCTCTATGAGCCATTGCATTGTACTTTAAGGTACAGGAAGGGAATGATGGCGCAGGAGCACAGATGCTAGTATAGCAAGATGCCTGCTTGTGCTTCTCAGAATGAGCTGGATTTCTCAAAAACACCAGACTTATACAGGATAATACTAGCCTGAATACAAGTATCGCTATGTGCATAATTATTTGGGGGTAACTTTAATGTGTGTGATAGTTCTGCTTTCAGTAAGCAAAGGATAATCCTGCTCTCCATCAAGGGGGTCAGGGGTTTCCTTATACTTACTGTATGAAGTTTGTCCCTTGCTGCAGCTGTCCAGTCACACGACCGGATTGCAGCTCTAACGGGAGGTGGCCAGAATGGGTGGGAGTGGGATCCTTTTAGCTTCAATATCTTTTCAACTACAGAACTGTAAGTATTTAAACATAGCACTAGGTGTTCTATGCTTAAAAAAGAATTTGAGCTGCAATTTCATAGAAACATTACTATCACTTTAAAGCCAAAAACAGTCAAAGGTCTCCGATTTTCTCGTATAGCCATGCTTAACCTTAGTAGGAAAAAAAAAAAAAAAAAAATCACTGTTAAACTACTCATTAACTCTCTTGACATGCTTTGTTAAGAGCAACACACAAACCTATGCTTATCTTCTACCTCCTCTTCTGGGAAAGGGATGTACAGAACTGTCAAGTCAAGGTTATCCAAGGAGATACAGAAGTCACATGGATTTGTTAAGAAATTAATTACATTGCAGCCTCTCACATATTTACAAGCTAATGTACTGTATCAGATTTTCTCTCTTTCACCATTTACAATACACACTAAAGATTTCCTGTATGTTTCTATAGATCACATATTCATTAATCTAACAAAAGACTATTCACAGACTAGCCTGTACAAGGTAGGGTTGGAAAAGGCCACCTCGGTTAAGATAAAAAAAAAAAAAAAAAAAGACCATACGGACAAAGGAAGTGGGGCACTTTTTTGGGCAAACTGCACCAAAAAAATAAAAAAAAATTCCCAAAGTACTCAAGGATTTAAAAAGAGGTCATTTAATCCCCTGAATGCTAGAGTTCTAAATGAAGATTGAAAATTGTGGACCTCATATTTCAAGAAGAAAATAAATAAATCCTTGGGAATTATTTTTGTACTTTGTGGCAAGTATGGCATGCTCCAAATATCCTTTTTTTTTTTTTTATTTGTTCATATGGTACTCAGACCCACAGCAGCAGCTATGGATGCAAGCAGATTCTGCTTTGGTACAACAGCGACTAAACTAATTAACAGCATCAATTAGAACTGTGTGGAACGTTGTGTGATGCAGGGCATGTCCTACCTCTCTCTGCAAAACCAATTCCTTTGTGTAGAGCATGGCTTCCTCGCTGAAAGGTTCTCCTTCCTGAACTCCACTGGGCATGTTCCGGGCTCCTCGTGGACATTCAATACCTGGGTTAATTTAAGAAAGAAAAAAAAAAAATAAAATCTCCGGTGAGACTCTGCTACTTTGAAACATTCTCATATGCAGAGAAAAGAACCAAATTTCCAACATACCCCAAGTATATTCATGTTCATGCATGCTGTCAGTTATTTGAAAGGAATAGTAACCCTTAATTATGACTTTACATATGCAGAATATGTCAGACAAAACTGCGTACCCCCCCCCCAATATCTCCAACCACAGATTTACAGTTACACCCCTGACATTGAACTCCGTGGATTTTTCTCAAAATTGCTTTAAATCAGGGACTCTCAAAGTACAGTGATACAATGAAAAGAAATAGCATACAGAGCACTCTGTGCTGCAGGGGATAACATTACACCGCATCACATGATGGGACAGTCAGGGACAGAAAAGTGTAAATTAATACAAAAAGGAGAATACAAAAAGTATAGGCAATTTGTCTTTTAAGGCAACGCATCAGATCATCATAATATTCAGTTAGGGAACTTAAGTTTAACAAAGTAAGACATGCAGCAAGGAATGAGGGGAGACTCCACAATCCCCATGTTAGAGAGACCAGAAAGACAATCCTGCACTACTTCATATACATGATATATTCTGCAAGTATGCATGTTTAAAGTAACAATGGGTTACTGTAGATTTAAAGAACTCCAACATCTAAAATTCCCAATTAAATTAAGTGATGGTCACAATCAATTTTGTGTGAAATAATTCTCCAAAATCCATTTTTTTTAATTAGTTCTGACCATTATATCCATGGAGGAGGAAAGGATTCTCTGTTGCCAGACTAAAAAAGCAGAAACTCAGACTTTAGTGTGAAGAGTCTGGGGTCTTGAACTTCAAAAAACAAGGAATCCTATTCAACTCCATGGACATAATTGCCAGGACCAATTAAAGGGATAGTAATGTTTCACAAAAACAGCCGCTCCAATTAATCTTCATAGTATTTGGGCTATGGAGAGTTATTTCAATACAGAGGTGTAGTTCAAGAGTAATTGAATGATCAACTATCCCGCCCCTTTTACCTAGTGTAAGCCACCTCCCCTCAGATGTGGAATCTGGTTACTTGACCAGACAGGTCACAGCAAGGGACAGTCTTCTTACTGTGAGCATAAGGAAAACCCGGCCCCCCTTGACAGGTTTTTCCCTTATACTAATTAAAGACTGTACCTCTCTGCAGTCCATCCAGACAGTCTTGCTGCTCTAGACAGCGCCCCCTCAAGACGGTATTCTCTACAGACAGCCCTGGTATATGCCTTATAGGTTGAATGGAAGCTGCACTCCTCAATTATGTCAACATGAGGAGCCGGCCTCTCAGGCCAAACTGATGCATATATACTGCAGCATTGCATGCTGGGAGAGACCTTGTGGATGCAGACATAGAAATTCTTGGATACACCAGTTTATTAAAAGCATATACCAGGCGGTATATCTAAATCACTAGATGCACGCTGTCACGTCTCTCCCAGCATCCATTGCTGCAGTACATATGCATCTGATTGGCTGGAGGGTACGGCTCCTCATTTTGAAGTAATTGAGGAGAAGCACTGCCATCCAGCCAATAAGGCCCATATTAGAAATGAAGAGGGTGGGTTTGTTGACCATTTGATTGCCAGAGGGGTATACAATACATTGATCTGCAATGCTTGGCATACCCCTCTGGCACTCAGAGGGTTAAGAATGTGGCTGCCATCCAGAGCTGTCTGATGTACAGTCTGTGTTGCAGAAGTGAAGTAATCAGGCGTAAGATAGCAGGTGGTCCACATCTGAAATGGGTATCATAATACCGTAGTAACAGAGACTTGTGTTTCCCACTCTCTTCCATTCTTAATAATATAGGGAATCATACTCCTTTCCAGTGCTTCTATGCATGTACAGTAGCCCCTTGATGATGTAGATGTATCCAGCACTTTGAAATTAATTAACAAAGGTGAGATGATATGAATGAATGAACAGAGTATGAAGATGGAGGTATGACGAACATCACAGTCTCCTTAAATTCAGCATATTTTTTTTTTTTTTTTTTTTAAAGTAACCTAACAAAAGTTGAGGGGTAGCCTTATATTCAAGCAAATACGGTAGCAGGACATTTAGTGTTCATTAAGCATATAAACAGAATTGGCTGTATTCCCTCCTAAACCCCACACCCAATATCTATCTCCAACACAGCTGATAATTCTGCCATCCACTCAGTATCCAAAGTGTGCAGTCTTGGTGTCATACTCCATTCTATCTGGATATTCTCCCCCCATATGCAAGCTGCCACCAAAACCTGCCACTTCTTCCTTAAACGTATAGGCAAAATACAACCCTTCCTCTGTATGTCAACTGAAAACCTCTCACTTAGGCCCTCATTCTCTCTAGACCTGATTATTGTAATATTCTACTCTCTGGTCTTCCGGGCTTTCATATTTCCCCAATGTCAGTCTGTTCTCAATTCAGCTACAATAACTACCCTTGCTCCCAGATTTCTTCCCTCATCTGCTCCTTATATCCCATTTCTGGCTACCCATAAGGTCTCTTATCTCTTACAAAAGTCTTCTTTCCTTTAAGTTACTTTCTTCTTTGGCACCCTATTACATTTCTGCTCCATATCTCTCTACACCCCTTCTGGTCACCTACTTTCTTCTCAAGGGCTCTTTCTGTCCTCTCCTTGCACAACTCGTGCCATCTCTAGGCTGCAGTCATTTTCACCGACTGCCCCTTGACTTTGGCAAATGGTGATAGGGAGAGCATTCCAATCATCCACACATCACTTTCAAGCATCTCCTAACCCATATGTTCAAGGAGGCATCGCAGTAACAATATTCGCCTTGTGCATAGTAACAGTCACATTAGACTAATTCTGCATTTTTACTGAAGCCTTGTACTAGCATTTATGATCCTCCTCCTCCTGTCTCTGTATATTGTCATGATCAATTAGATTGTAAGCTCCTTGGGGCAGGGTCCCCTTCACAATGTAGGATTCCCTTTGCTGCACTTTTACCCCGCTAATATTTAGACGATCGCACTTTAGCCTGATGCTCCTAACCCTGTCTGTACTACTACCATTTCTGTAAGGCGCTGTGTACATGTGTGGTGCTATATAGAGATACAAACATACATAATACACTGGTGAGATATCAGGTGGATAAAAAACAGATTCTATTTCAGGAAATGGAACAGTGAAGAAAAAAATGCAGAGAACCATAGAACATATTTTAGTAGTATAAATTACTTGCAAGTGACAAGTAATCAGCTTCATTTCTGTTTAATTATTAGAAAAAAAAATGAGTGATAAATATCCTCCTTGTTTAATTCAATTAAGAGACCACATTTCTCTAGTGATAATTATCTACTTAACAGGGGAATTTTCAGTGTGCTGTATTTAACACAAACATCTGGCCTGGTGCAAGTACACTAAACAGAGGGAGCTGCCCCCTGTAGGAAACCGTGCACCAATAGAGAAGGACAACACAACAACAAGATGAGAAAATGTTATGTACATTTATATACCCTGTAATCAGTGACATTGCCAAGTACAAGCTGAATGGGCTAAGGCCATAGGTCTTGTTGGCAAGTTAGCAATGGTGAACGTGGGCTGCAAGGTGTACGAAGGGTGTTATGTTCAAAAGGAAAGCAGAGCATTCTGGAGCATTTCAAATGCACAACTGGGAGGGGGCATGGGAAAATTGGTATTTTGCCCTCATTGTCATTGGTATGCTCCAGAATTCCTCCTCACAAAGAATTAAGCTGGAACAAGCTCTGAGAATCCAGGAAACTAGCCCTAGAATATAGTTATAGCAATGTGCTGCACACCCCTCTAGCACTCAAAAAGACTTAAAAATAAAGCAATCAGTTCTGTGGAACCCCTTTGTATTTCTGTAGGGAATCCAGGGTTCCACAGAACATGTTAACAAGCTCTGTTGTAGGACACTAACATGCTGTCAGAGTATTTACTCATCACTTTGTGAGCATTAATGTGCACACATACAATGGGCTGTGAGAAGACAATGGTCAGGTTACCGGGACAGGAAGAAGAAAGGTCAGTGGAGGTCTCTAATGACAGATGAGATCTAGGGAAGTGTAATTTCAAGTAGGTAGTATTCACAGGGTAGACAGCAGAGAATCCAGGGGTAGAAATCAGAGAATCCAGGGGTAGAAATCAGAGAATCCAGCAGACAGAGGGATAAGTATTGTTTAGGAGAAACTCAGCACTAGCAATAGGAGGAAATTGAATGAAGTCGCCTAGTTATCAAAATCACCAGTGGTGTAAGATAGGATAGGGACATAAAACAAGGTTTGTAAGTAAGAGGGTATGCATGTTCTGTGGGAACAATCAATTTACAGGAATACACAAGGGAAGAAATAGAAGCTGCCAGACTGGAATCCAAGACAATGGGTTGTGGAACATGTATTTGAAGGACTGAATATTTAATGTTTTGACTGCCAAGAGTATGCAACATTTTGGACAATCAATAAGCGCTCTTCTCCAAGCCCTTAGCTTTTTTAAAATGTAGTCAAGATTGCCAGAAGTCAGCAGGTTGCATTTGTGCCTTTGGCATTAAAAATAAGGAGATGGTGGAGTGAATTATTTATAGCCAATGGCTAGTTGGGGATGATGGGTGTTGTAGTCTAACAGCTGGAAAGACAAAGGTTGCCCACCACTGGGTTAGATAATTGGCAGTGTTACACAAGGCAGAATGAGAATTAGATCATTGTAATAAACTAAGAAAGAATGGGCAATTTTGGCACAAATTTAAACATGCACACTTCTTTAAAATGGGATTTTAACTCAATGAATGTTAGTGTCTTGGGAGACCTGCAGCATTCAAGAGACAAAAAAAACAACAAAATGATGTAGTTGGCTTCTCCAGAATAGCTCATTTATTCTTAGTACATGAGCCTCTGTAACTTTTATTAGAGCAAGTGATAGCTACACAGTAACCCCGACCCCATCACACCATCCAGCTGCATGCAGGAAGGACCTATGGAGTTTATGTGTAAAAGATAACTGGAGCAGTTCTGGGGAAAAACATCTGCACAAGAGGGGAGAAAAACATTCCTCCAAATTTACACACATTTAAATGAGGCTTTGGTCTTCCATTCAAGGGAGTTACAACCACCTTTTAGATTAATGGGAATATTTTTGTTCCCTCTGGGGCAGTTGGTTTGCCTCAGGATTGTTACAGTATGTATCTGTACATAAGGCAATAAGGCCCATATTTATAAAAGCAAACTGGAGTTTGTTTACTCCAGAATAAAACCAGTTTGCTTTTATAAATATGGACCATTCCAAACAAGAATGGAAGAGTTCTTGGGCAACCAAAAATTCATTGAGTTAAATGGAATCACCCCACTCAGAATTCTAAAGAGGCATCACAATGTAATGGAGAACCCCAGCATTCAGGAGGTCAAAAATATTTGAAAAAAAAAAAATTAAATGGGATTTTTTTTTTTTTCTTCTTTTAAATAATTTTAGCTCCTTGATTCAGTTTGCCAAAATATCTCCAATTTTCAGTTGAACATAAGGCCCCAAGAGCGGAATGTAAGAAACATGCACAATCTCTATTTACAATGCACTTTTGACTGAGAAAGGAATGACAAAATGTTACCAAGATGGGCATATGTTTTATGAATTAGCAATTTTTATTTTTTGAGAATTCACTCATAAAAGGGGGTTGAGCTAAAATGCCCCCCACTTTGTAAGAAGATTTGCAATTGCACCTAATTCAGCAAAGCAGTTAACACTCATGTTTATATATCTGGCTAACTCTGCAGTTCATTCAGAAGCATGTGGTATTCAACATAAAGTATGTTTCTTATACCAAAACTCGAGCACTCACAGATAGTAGATACATTTCTGGCTTTCAAAAAAAAAAAAAAAAAAAAAAAAAGCTAACGCTCCACTTTCTTGCATTCCACCACAAGTCCTACAAATGTACAGTTATACTTTTTCTTATTTACTATTCTTACTATGAATAAAAATACAACTTAAAGCAGAACGCCGCTAACAAACAATGTCTGTAATAATTCCCGATCTGGCGACAGGCAGGATGGAGCGCAGACATCTTACCCTAGTGACGTCCGCACGCCTGCGATGTCAGTCCCAGGCGGCTGTAGGAGGTGTTGCTAGGAGCCATTTGGCTCTGGAAGGGACCGACAGCGCAGGCACGCGGATGTCACTAGGGCAAGATGTCCGCGCTCCGTCCTGCCTTTCAGCAGAGGATCACTTCAGATTTCTTCATGAAGAGGTAATAATTCTGGCGACTAGCGCTACTAAGCAGGTAGTCGCCAGATAGGGAATTATTACAGACAATGTTTGTTAGCGGTGTTAGTTCCGCTTTAAGATAAGCAAAAAGGATCTGGGAAGGAGCTGAACTGTTGAACACATCTTAACATTTTGGCCATGATTTGCTAAAATAAAAATATATTTAAAAAAAATAAATAAATAAAAATGCAATTTTCCTCCTCTCCCAGTGGAATTTTACAAGTAGTAGGGCTGGTTCTAGTATATGGGTATAAACACTGCACGTCCTGGCGCAAATCCCTCTGTTATTAATCTGAATGTTGTACTCAAGGACCATAATTTAACCATCTACCCTAGATCCCAAGTATATGTGATTAATAAGTCACTTTAGGAGCCAACCAAAATATCTGGGAGCAAAAGAAAGGGTTTATGTCCAAAGGTATATACACAACACTCCGAACATTTAGAAGACAGCAGAGCAGTTTTAGGCAGGGCCTTATTTCTCATAAGGCAGAGTAGGCATCTGCCTACAGGCACACCCCATAGAAGGGAGTCTGTCATTGGGACCCCTTTTTTTTTTTTTTTTTTTTTTTTTTTTTTAATTATCCTTGCTACGGGCACTAACGGCACAGTCCTGTAGCTGGTGAGCTCTTTAATAATGCAGAGTTCTGGAAGATGACATCTTCCAGCGCTCTGCATTCCTGAAGAGACAACCGCGGGGGAGCAACAGCAGCTACAGGTCTGTGCAGGAGGCAGCCCAGACCTCTCCTGCCATGCCGCTGGACCACCAGGAAGGTGGTAGGAAACGGGGGTAGGCGCAATGTGAGGGTAATATGGAGCTGATGGGGGGCCAGTTGGAGTTCATGGGGGGCAGTGTGAGGGCAAATTGGAGCTGATAGGGGTCAAGTTGGAGCTGATGGGGCAATCTGAAGCTGATGGGATGAATGTGGAGATAATGGAGACAATGTGAGGGTAATATGGAGCAGATAGGGGGCAATATGGAGCTGATGGCTGGTATTGTGAAGGCAATATGGAGATGACGGGGGCAATATGGAGCTGATGGGGGGCAATGTAAGAGCAATATGGAGATGGGGAAACGTGGAGATGATGGGGGCAATGTGAGTGCAATATAGAGCTGATGGAGGGCAATATGGAGCTGATGGGGGGCAATATGGAGATGATGGGGGGCAATATGGAGATGATGGGGGGCAATATGGAGATTAGGAGCGTTGTGGAGGTGTCCAGTGGAGATGGCCAATGGGGGGGGAGCTTCAGATTTCTGTTCCTACAGGCTCCTGAGATGTAAATCCGGCCCTGGTTTTAGGACAAGATGGTAGTCAGATGGCTCTAGACTTGTGCCTTGATAAAGTAGTGTGAGACATGAAACAGACACAGTTTGGTCCACACCAGTTAGTGTTTGCCTTAGCCACTCTCAGTTGGTACACTGTGAAATTTTATAGGCCTGGATTTCTAAGCTTATTTGATTTTTCTGCTCTCAAATTGCACCTTTTTGGTGCTTCAAACAGGGTGTCAGGGTGACATCTGAAAACCAAAGTATTTTTTCTTTGCACAGCTGGCTGCCAGACTCTCACCCATTCATTGAGAAACCCCATTCCCTACTGTTTTTTCTTTAGAACCGTTCATATATCGGATTGCCTTAGAGATTGTTCTAGGAATACACCAGATAATCCTCCACCCCCTAGCCACATATGCCTGCAGCGTTGAGTATCTTGGTGATATGGGCCAGGAAGATGTTAACCCGCTGGATGCTAGACATTTCCAGACCTTTGCTTCACCATGTGATGAAGATATCTAGCATACAAGGGTTAAGAAAGATCACTTGCTTCCAGTATTCAGATCATGTAGCATGTATGCCAGCGGCATAGTAATTACACTTACAGGGTACTGAAAACTTCCATTTCAGGTCCACAGAAAGAAAAAGGCAGCACTCTAGTGATTGTTGCACCAGAGATGTGAAACATACAGAGCTTTAGATGTGCAGGCTGCTCCACTACAGGACATTAACACGTTATTAAGCAGTTTCTATTCGTTTTTATAAGAGCACCTGAAATGAAAGCCATTGATTTATGGTCTAGCCTTTCGAGAATATGAAGGATAATTTAAAGGTCAGAGAGGGGGTGTGAACACAACTGAGGATTGTTATGAGCTCGTATGGATTTGGTTTCTAGTGCACATTGATGGGATTCAGTAGTAAAGGAATCTATATCAGGGTGTTTTTTTTTTTTTTTTTTTTTTTTTTTTAAAGTACTGCATGCCCCCCCCCCCCCCCCCGAAAAACAAAAATCCTGCAGGGTAACAGGAGGTCCACTAGTTGCTGTTTGACAAAATTACATCATCCTAAGGCAGCCAAAGGGAGTTGTAATAGAGCAACAGGCAGCGCTCCGAATGTGACCCATCCATGACCTACATTGTATTTTTAGAGGGGGGGGGGGGGTGTTTGAATTTTTCCAGCTGCTTTGCCCCTGAATTTTTCCATTTTTGTTTTCTTCAGCCAACTATTCCATAGCGGATGTTCTAGTTGCAGGCAGTGGTATATATGTACAAATAAGCTGTGTCTGGATGCCTTCTGCAGGTGAACATGTGTGTGTGGGATGAGCTTCTGTGGAGCGCTCGTAAAGTATTTAACTACGCCTGATGCTTACGCATTAAAGCGGATCCAAGACGCAATAGTCACTTTGGATGCAGGTCTCCCTGCCCTGGGGCCCTCAGGAATGATGAACAGCGCGTCAGACTGTCTAATTGACTCAGTGAGATGTACATAAAACTTAAGAAACCACACCTAACAAGAGGAGATCCTGCTCCTGGTCAGAGGTAGGGTCAGGGCAGAAAGGCGGCACCACAATCTCCTGATTAATGTGGAACTCAGAGACCACCTTCGGGAGAAACTCCTGCGAAGTGTGAAGCACCGCCTTCTCTTTGTGAAACACCAAAAAAGGGTGGTCCACAAGACAGAGCCTGTAACTCCGACAAGGAAGCCGGAATGGCTCCGCCACTGACAGATCCAGAAGCTCTGGAAACCACGCCTGTCGAGGACAGTACGGAGCAATCAGAATGACTGGACAGCGCTCCAGTCTCAATTTCCGTAACACCCTGTGCAACATGGAAAGGGGAGCAAAGATGCAAGCCAGAGGAAATAACCAAGGAATGGACATGGCATCCACCGCTAGAGCTAGGAGGATCCCTCCAGCGAGAAAAGAACATTAGAACCTTCCGGTTGTGTCTTGTCGCCATCAGGTTGATACAAGGAACACCCCATTTCTGAACAATGAGGGAGAACACCTCTGGGTGCAGTTCCCACTCTCCACTGTCCACCGTTTGTCGACTGAGGAAGTCTTCCATGACATCTATGTCAGGAATATGCACTGCGGATATGGCAGGAACATATTCTGCTGCTCAGGACAAAATAGCCTTGACCTCTAACCAAGCAGCGTTGACTTCTTGTTCTGCCCTGCTTGTTGATGTAAACCATGGCTGTGGCATTGTCAGACTGGACCCGGACTGGGCATTCTTCCAGCTGGGGTGTCCAATGATGAAGGGCAAGAAATATTGCCCAAAACTCCAACACGTTGATGGGAAGGAGATTCCTCCGGAGACCACCGACCCTGAGAACTCAGGCGTCCCAGGACCGCTCCCCAGCCGGAAAGGCTGGCATTCGTCGTCACCGTGGTCCAGGAGGATACCAAGAAGGACTTGCCCTTAAGCAGATTGGAGAGGTTGAGCCTCCACGACAAACTCCGTTCCACATGAAGGAGGGATACTGACTTCAGAAGGTCAGGCTGACACCTGGATCACAAACCTCTGGAGTTCCCTGGTGAGAGCCATGGCAAATGGGACAGTTTCCATGGTGGAGATGAATTTCCCCACTAGAGAGGACAGTTTCTTGGCTGGAACTGGTCCGTGAGCCAGAACAGCAGAACTCTGTGGGTGATCTGGTGAGCCACCTCATTCATTAGAACACCATGCGCTGCTGCGTGTCGAAGAGAAGGCCCAGGAAGACCAGACACTGGGATGGGACAAGATCTGACTTGTCCATGTTGATGATCCACCCGTGATGGGTGAGAGCATGAATGCAGTCCTGAACCTGCTGATGAAGAAGTTCCGCAGGAGGGGTTTTCAGAAGCAGGCCGTCCATGTATGGAGTAACTCTGATGCCGTCCCGATGGAGGACAGATACCAAAGCTCCCAGGGCACGGTTGAAGACTTTTGGAGCTGTAGTCAGACCAAAGGGAGGAGCTGAAAACTGAAAGTGCCCTTGGTCGCAGGCAAATCTGAGATACTGCAGACACACTGGATGAATGGCAACGTGTAGATACGCGTCCTGAAGATCCAGAGAGGCAAGGAATTCCCCAGGGGACATAGCAGCAATCACTGTCCTTAGGGACTCCTGGTGATAATGAGTCTTGATCACAAAGGAATTGAGATCCATCAAATCCAAAATGGGACGACAGCCGCCGTCCTTCTTGGAGACCACAGAGAGGTTTGAGTAAAAACCCATACCTCTATCCCGAATTGAAATAGGTTCCAGAACATCCTTGTCCAGAAGGCCTGGATAGCACCATTAAACAGACAGAGTATGAGAGGGGGGAAAAAAAACAAAAAGGAGGAAGAGAGGCGAAAGGGATCTTGTATCCTTCCGCCGTTACCTGTAAAACCAACGGGTCCGCCACTAAATCCTCCCAGACGCTGTGGTAGTGATGCAGGTGGCCACCCACAGCCGAGTGGGGACCTGGGTTCAGCGAGTCATGCCGAAGAAGGCTTGGAAGAGACCTTGGGCTTCCATTGCTCTTTGGGTTTGGAGGAGGAACGCGGAGCTGAGGGAACAGCCTGGTTTGCCGGACGTGTCTCAGTCTGGAAGTAACGAAAAAGCCAATTATGCTTGAGAGGCGACTTTCTCCTGGGGACCATAGGCAGAAGGGTACTCTTGCCCCCTGTGGCCTCACTAATCAGATCCTTAAGATCTGGTCCAAACAAAGAGGTGCCTTGAAAAGGCAATGAGAGCAAAGCTTTCTTGGAAGCAGTGTCATCAGACCAAATCTTGAGCCAAAGAGCTCGTCTGGCAACCACAGACATGGTAGAACCCCTTGCCACCAAAAGGATGGCATCAAATAAGGAAGCAGAAAAATAGTGCTGGGCCTCAAATGTTGGCAAGAAGCTGCAACATATCTGAAGTAGGAGCACCCTGATGGACTGCCAGGGTGAGATGTTCAGTTCAGATCGCAATGGCCCGGTTCACCCATGCCGCAGCAAACGTTGGACTCATGGCAGTACCAAAAAAGGACTTGAGGGAGACCTAAAATTTCTTGTCAGTCCAGTCTTCCAGAGAGGAAGCATCAGCAACTGGCAAGGCAGTGGACTTAGATAGCCTGGAGACAGGAGCATCCACTTTGGGGGGATGAACCCACTGAGCAAGCGCCGCCTCAGAGAAGGTGTAAAGCTTGGCAAATTTCTTGGAAACAGGTAGTTTCCTGTCCGGAGAGTTCCACTGATTAGACACAAGGTGGTCCAGAGTGGGGTGAGGTGGAAAAACAAGTATAGGGCCTTTTAGGCTCCTGAAATACATCAGAGGGATCTAAAGAAACCTCCTGAACTAAGGGAATATTTAAGGTAGTTAAGACTGCTCTGATCAAGCCCTCAGCCGAGGGATCAGGATCAGCCTCAAAGGGGTCCCCAAAAAAACAGAGAAGCCCACAGCAGAACATTCCTCAACATCCGAATCCACCAACAGTTCCTCCTCAGAGGAATCTGATACATCAGGTACTTCCTGCGGTTTCGGCAAGGAAGATCTGACAGAAGAAGGGATCTGCCAGGAGTGGAAGACCCCCTGTAACTGGGATGGAAAGAGTTGCAATGTAGACCGGAGGTCTCTAGTAGCGGCCTTGAACTCTTGCACCCAAACTGGCTCTAATACATGGCTGGAGGTCCCTAGGAGAGACTTAGGGACATCGGAACATGCTGGGCATAACGATCTGAGAATTCTCTAGGTAACCCTAAATGACATGAGGAGCAATGTGTAATAGGGGACACAGAGACCCCAGCGTCATTAGTCTTAGACCTGGCCCCAAGTACTAACGGATTAGACATTCTCACAGTGTCAAAATGTTTAAAGTATAAGGAATCACCCATATACAGTGTGTAAGATTAAAATTTCACCCCGGAAATCACTAAAATGCACTTATCTGGCAAGCAAAGGGTTAATCTGCAGAGAAGAGCCCAAGTCCTGCGTAGGATACTCATTCAGGAAAGGCATAAAATGGCTGCCGTAGCAGGAGCCAATCAAAAACGAGCGTGCGAAGCAAGCGCTCATGGGAAATGTACTTTTCCCAGAAAAAGTACCCCAACAGTGCCCAAAGCCCCCTGAGCCCCCCAAACACACATAAAATGTTAACCGGATGACAGAGCAAGGGCAGACAATTAAAATGAGCCATCTCAAAAGTTGCTACGTTGAGCGGTTGCAGAGATATGTCCCAAACTGTACTGGCGTCTATACGGTAAAGCTCTCCTTTACACAAATTTTGCATAGTTGAAACTGTGAATTAAAATTACATGATGCATCACTAGGACATGTTAGCAGACCCAAAACACACTGAACCCGGTAGGGAAAGTGCCAATAAACCCCCAAAAGATGCAAAACCAGCAGCTAAAGGGTTAAGTTGCCACAGAAACTTGCTCCAAAATACCCAGACATACAGATAAACCCAATGAGTGCAGGAGTGTGCAATAGGAACTCCAAAGAAAAACCCCTGTGCGGAGGGGGCACTGTGGGACATGTGGACCTGCAGCACTCAAAGGGTTGCTCACTTTTCCTGCAGATCTTCTGTCTTCAGATTACCATGTATTAAGAAGAAGCCTCAGTGAGCTACTCCTGAGGAAAGAACTTGAACCCAAGATTTTCCCCCCAGAGCTTAAGGTTCACAAAAGTACCTGGATACTGAGCTAGCCACATCTAAGGGCATTGTCAGTTATGGTAATCCGCCTAATGGTGGAATTCCATATTTAATAGAAAAATAAAAAATTAGCTAAAGCTATAGCAGAACTGTTCTCTTGCTTGTGTCTTCACCAAGGAACAAATGTTAATGGAGCTGATTGGCTAGCTGCAGCCAAGGAGGGAAGGTAGGCTGCACCCCTGCATTCACTTCTAGAATTGTTCCTGCCTACTTAAAGGGGCGGATCACCTTACCAAAGTTACCAGTAACCTGTATTGGACGACAGAAAATTCCTATGCTTCTTATCAATATATCCCATCCCCTGGGGAAAACTGCACTACCAGTCCAAGAAGGTGGAGAAGAGTGATTTTCTGGACATGCAAGTCATTAATTATGCAGCTATCTGACCAGTTCTAAGAACAAAGCTCTGCTGAGATTAGATTCCCCAACCTTTAACCCTCAGTGTCAGATGTATGAAACGCAATTTGGATACCTTTCTGCCGCACAAAGGGTTCAATAAAATATATCAAAGCTTTGCGAAGCATTGTGTTACACACCCCTCTGTTGTAGGCCATGCCCCTTTTTCATAAGCTTGATATAATTTTATTTGCTCTACGCATTATTCCTGTTTGGATATATTTCTCCAGCCATAATAGGGTTACAATGTCTTTACAGGTCTTTCTAACTCTTGGACTGTAAGACAGTTGCCAAAAGGAAAAGACTAGCCAAACCACAAACCACACAGCCTAGCCTTATGTGTAGGCAAGGTCGTCCACCTGCTACTGTTAAACCAGGAACTTTGCGAAGGAAGTGAATACCACATTGACCATTTGTACAGGCCAAACATGATGTCATTCCTTGAGGATATAGGCGATATTAAGCCCAGTGGTTGGTTCTGCTTGGCCAGTCTAAGCCCCATGACACCTCAGGTGCTCAAAGGGTTAACCAGAATGGCAAACAAAAAGCTCAAGTTATAGACAGCTAACGATATATTTAAAGAGGCATTAAAATCACCTAATAAACCTCTGCCTACCATAACATGGCCAGAAAATCTTAATGGTGCATATGAATGTTGACCTTGGGCCTTTTAATATTACATCTTTGGGATTATACACTAAGGAATGCTATTACTTCTCCAGTTGCCATGTTCTTCTGTGCCAATGCACTAAGATTTCTCCATCTTTGTAGTATTACAAAGGAACCGGAGAAGTGATAACAATGGAGTAGTCATCTCCACTGTATCACCCCCGACTATCGCCCCACAATTGCTTATGTTTGTGTCTTTATACATATAGCCCTGTATTTTGGACACGCTCTATGGGGCCCTTATACAGGAGTTCAAACAGGTGTAGTTCTGGGGCCAAACAACAGCAACACGAAGGGAAGGGGAGAAATCTCCACAGACCTATTTTTTTTTTTTTTTTTTACGCGTTGAATGTGAAGCAGTGTGTTGGCAACCTATCCAGCAATCAAGGAGTTAAAAACTGTTTAAATCTATGGGTATTGGAATGCATCCCCCTGTGGTTTAGTTATTTGCTCCAGTATTGAATGTATTTAGCTACCTGCATGAAGCCAATATGTAGCTTCCCCCATCTCTGCAGCTGGCTTGATCTCTATCCACTAGAAATGCATTTCAGTTTTCCTTCCGCTTCTCTTCCGCAAGCACAAAGACAAGTGCAAGCTATCGGGAAGTCATTTACCATCTTCTTTATTTCATTTCTCTGTCCCGTGTCCTCTGTTTTCCCTCACAAGAGTTGCTGCTGATTCCCAATCACATCTCTGTGTGCAGCCAGGTTACAGGAATCAATGTGCAGCTTCTCCCGCGCTCCCCTCAGACAGGCTTACATGAATAGGAGATGTGAGGGAAACGGAGCACACAAAGAGCCGTGTGTGCAAAAGAAAAGTGGAGTACTACGGCAAACCATTTGCACTATAGGGCAGATTTAAATTATTAAATGGTCATTTTAACCCCTTGAGTGGTAGAGAGGTCTCCAACACATTGCAAAGCATTGTAGCATGAAAGGGATTAACATCCCCAATTAAATCAATGGGAATTTTTAGTTCTCTCCTATAGTGCAAATGGTTTGCCCCACAACTCCTCCACTTTTCTTTCGACCATATGGGCCAAAAGTGTGCGTTTTTACTGTTAGCAGGTTTCTGTCAGAGGTTGTTCAAATCAATACACACTGCAGGTTTGCGACAGCAATACAATTTCTCATGATTACAAGCTCATGTCATTTTATATTTAACCTTTTAATGACCAGTGACCTGCCAGGACAGTCTGTACAGACATTAAGCCCTGGCACGTCACAGAAGTTTGTGATCACAGAGCAGGGTGATGACAGAACGTGCGGGTAAAAAAAAAAAAAAAAAAAAAAAAAAAAAAAAAGTGCTGTCCTCTAGAGCGCCCCACCCCAGGTCTTTAACCACTTCAGTGCCAACAGGGTATGCAACACATTGGGATAAGCATAAAGCATATCACACTTTCAGTGCAGCTGACTATTAACAACTCAATGAGGAACAGTAATATGCAATAACCTAGTGTTAAAGTGGTCCTCTCACCTTACTGGCTTCTGTCCAATGTTAAGTCTACGGACTAGTAGCCCCTACAATGCCAGATAGGTCTCCAATGCACTGCTTTGCAATGCTTCGAGACCTCAATAGCATTCAAGAGGTTAATAGTCCAGTTTAAATTAACGGAGAGGTTTATTTTTTCCCCTATGGTGCAGCTGGCTTATTCCAGAATAACTCCAATTTGCTTTTATAAATATGGGTCACTGTTTCTTTGTGGATAAAACATGCGGTGACAGTTTTCCATCTTGTAGCTCTGCTAGACAGACCTGTAGGCCAAGGGAAGAAAAACAGATCAGCCCAAAGGCCAAGTTTTGCTAATCTCTGGCACAGATAAAACATATATGATGAGACTAGTTGAACAGCCCGTTACACGGGCCACAGTACCACTGTCACTTGGTCGCGGGGCAGTCACGCGCAGTGGAGACTGCCCGCGCCGCGGCTGATACAGAGCTGGACGCTCCTTCGGAGCACCCAGCTCTGTATCAGCCGTGGCGCGGGCAGTCTCTACTGCGCATGACTGCAACACGCGCAGCAGTGTCTACTGCGCATGTCATGCGTTACACACAAATTAGCGAATTATTATATAGGATGTGAAACCCAGACAATCTGATATGCACTAACACAAGCAAGTCCAGTACTCAAGGGCCACCAACAGGGCAGTATGTAAGGATTTCCCTTATTAAGCACAGGCGAGTTGTGGTGGCTCATTCATTGTGACTGACTCACCTTTACTTAATGAGGAAAATCCTTATATCCTGGCCTGTTGGTGGCCCCTGAGGACTGGTCTTGGACACCCCAGCACTAACCAGATGCCTGGGAAAACAGGCAAGTCCACCAGTGCTGGGACTTCTCTGATGAACAGACATTCTATTGAACAATTATCAATGTAGGGGTACACTCCTTATAATACAGTCTGTACTGTACATAAGGCCAACCTGTTTATCCCTTTCAGTGTTAGAGGAGCTGTATACATCTCTGGCACTCAAAGGGCTAAAATAAGTAAATATACCTCATACATAAGTGCCCAGTTAGAAGCTTAGCACTGGCCACAATTTTGATCAAGTCCATGAGAATACTGGTATTTAACAGACTGGACTGTTTGAGAACTGCAATGATTTATCAGTTATATACTGTAGCTGCATGCACATATAGGGCCCTAAGCAGTGGCGTAACTACCATGTTCGCAAGGGCTGACACTGCAATCGGACCCTCATGCCAGGGGGCCCAGCCTCCTGGTCAACCCCTGCCGACACCATGGTATGCATCCTTCCACCCCTCTGAAGAGAGTTCTTTGACTGCGCATGAGCAGGACATAGGAACAAGAAGAGTGCATAAGTAGTACAGCGCTGCTCTGTCAGCCCCGGGGCCCAACTGAATGGAGTTAGACATTAATGGAGATACAATGCGGGCAATGTAGAAGTGGAAATGGACAATTGGGCCAAGGTGGAAATGGACAATTGGGCCAAGGTGGACAGTGGGCAACTGGGGCATACAATGTGGAAGTGGACAATGGGGGCATTGTGGAGGTGGACAATGGGTAAGTGGCATTTCTGAGGTGGAGTTGCATGGTGGGGTTGGGGGGCCCCAATGGCAATTTTCACACCAGGGCCCTGTGGTTTCTAGTTACGCCTCTGACCCTAAGTCCTATGTGTAGGATGAATATGTAGATATGAACTGCATCTTCGCTCTAGCACAAGTCCTGACACAAGGAACATGAGGTGTTATAATCTCATTTTTTTCCTCACTACTAAACAGCCAGAGATCTGGCTCCTGCTTGTAATTATTATTATAACTCAAAAAAGTGAATGTCTGTTTGCTGTACACAGAAAGTAATGATCATTATATACTAATGGGCTACACATGTGATAGCAGAGAGGCCACTTAGTTCCCTTCTACTGTAACCTCCGGGGCACCCACTGGACGTCACAGCAAACTAACATCTGACAGTCATGCTGGCCTTCTGAGTGGTTAAGATGGGAGACTCTGTAGAGAAAAGCAATCGGACCCCTCCTGCTATACAACTAATCTGTGTACTGCAATGTTTACATCAGCAGCACAGAGCAGGAACACACTGTGCTAATAACCAGGACAGCCTGGGGCTCGTGTCTGGAAAGGCTTCAAGATCTTTTCTGATAATGAATGTAAAAAATCAAGAGCCGCTTAACAGTTAAAAACATTTTTTTTTTTTAAATATTTATTATATATATATATATATATATATATATATATATAAATATATCACACACAAGATGACTGAGTAACAAAGGTATTATCACATACTGCAATAGTAGCTACTGTGTGAGTGATATATATATATATATATATATATATATATATATATATATATATATATATATATATATATATATATATATATATATATATATATTATTACACTAGTTTAAAAGCCCGTGCACACGGGCCACAGTGCCACCCAGCAGTCTTGGCTGGTGCCTGGAGCCTCTCTGCCCGTGCTGCAGTCATGCGCAGTACAGAGTGCCCAAATGCACAGCGGCTGATACGGAGCGGGACACTCCAAATTCCGACCGGAGTCCTCTCTGTGCACCTTCCTGGAACCAAGCTGTCCCAGGAAGGTGCACAGAGTGGACTCCGGTCTGAATTCAGAGTGCCCCATTCCGTATAAGCCACAGTGCGTTCGGGCACTCTGTACTGCACATGACTGCTGCGCTCACAGTCTACTGCGCATGACTGCTTCTGACAAACATACTAGCGAATTATTATATAGGATACATACATACATACACACACACACACACACACACACACACACACACACACACAAAGAGATAAACACAAATTACTCAAAAGAAAAAGGTATCCCAGAAGCTACACTTGCCCTCTGGTCCTCACAGGGTTATCTTATTTTAGTAGCAGTTTACCTCTTTCTGCATGTGTACAACGAATCGGCCATTTCAGTCTCTCTCTTTTCCAGTCTGTACATGAAGTTCAAAACAATTGAATCTGCAAAGCATCATAACCAAGGGTCGCACTATTCTCTTCTCAGCTAAATCAATGGTATACTCAAATACTAATAAAGTTCTCATGATTGATTGTATGCAGTTGTCACACATACCATTTTTAAGGACAGCAGGTGGTGGGAGCACACAAAACTGTGGAAGAGAGGAACATTTTATAGGAAATTGAAGCCAGCTATGCCTGATGAGTAAATCAAATAGACCCCCACTGCTGGCAGATGTGTTATTCCAAAGTCATTCCAGTTTTTGTTTTTAATGATAAAGCCCAACAGTCCCTCTGGTGGTCAGACAGCTATTGCATTCTGTGGGGAGGTGACCCACAGACAACAGTGTGAAATAACTTTAGAATAAGGTAACCGACAGCATTAGGAGTACCACAGTTATACTAATCATGGAAGAGGAAAAAATACTTGTCCTGAAACGGAGTGCCAGAGGAGTAACCACTGGATGGTTTACGCAAAGGGTAAATCTTTGGAACTCTAATCTTTGACGTATACAGCCCCGCATAATAAGTGACCAACAGCTGGCTGAAGATGATGGGAGTTGCAGTCCACTGCTTTAAGCAGTTTTAAACCAGTCACTCTCCCATGTGTTATTATAGTGGTTATGGGTCTTGCCATGTCCCATTCCTACACGACAAGGTCTATAATTAAACACATTAGGAGCAATTCTGGAGTAACCAACTAAACCCACAGAAAAATAAAACTTTCCATTGACTTAATTGGGGTGTTTAACTCTTTGAATGCTAGAGGGGTCTACAACACATTACTTATGTATTTCTCCCCTATGGTGCAATTTGCTCTAGACTTGCTCCTCATTTGTTTAGTTATTACAGCCCTCTAAGGGCGATTCGTTAGATTCCATCCTTTTTGATGTACAGCATTAGTTGTATTGGCTAGTATCACACCTATAATCCTTCTTGGACCAAAGGTTTGAACAGTGTCACAGGGAGGGAACCTGGCTGGCTGGCAAAGGGTCTGTCACGAAACAGACTAGCCCTTTTCTCCTAGAGAAGGTACTGTTTCTTCTGGCACCAGGCCACCCCATTACCATTAGGGAAACCAAGAATTTAGCTGACTAAGGCTTATAGAAGTAAACATAATAAAAGACTTTTCCCTTCCATCTCTCGCAGATCAAGTCATATGAAGTTGTCAGCCAGCCAAGCGGCTCCGGGCATCAGATACACAATTTGTTGACTTGCCACTTTCAAATCATGCGATGAGCAGCAGGTTTAGGGATGAGCTGCGTGGTGTGTGCGGTGGGTGTTTTATTACTAAATAGGTTCAGTGAGAGACAGCGGTAATGGGAGATTAGATGCAATGTCACCTTACTGAGATGTATAGCAAGGAGATATTACACAGAGTGGCCATTAACCCCTCTGATGTCAGGCCAGCCTGCAGCAACACCTTGCTGAAATTGGCACCTTCATCCAGGGGGATTTAAGATTCCATTTACTGGTAATGATCTTTATTGAATGCATATTCAACACACATTTTAGTTATGCAGTGAAGTTGACAGGTGCTTTGGTAGGGTCGAGCCTTTGAGTCCCAAAGGGTTTCATACCCCTCTGGCACTCAAAGGGTTAACTGAGCAACAGAAGGGTGTCCAGTGCATTGCGGAGCAGTGGGCTGGGAACCAGGCTAGCACTTGAAATGTTAAGGGAAGTGTGGCATGCTGGAACCAAAAAACATTTAAAGGACACAGTATGTAAATATGTAGAAAATAAGGGCAGCGTAGTCAACACAACTCCACGACACTATGTTTGCAGTTGTAAGGAATGTCTATTTTAAAGCATTCCCATTCACGTGTACAAAAACAGCACAGTGTACCCAGTGAAAAACTGATAGTCAGCAAGTTTGTTGCTCAAATCTCATTTAAGAGCATTTTAAAAAGTGAAATGCAATGAAAATGCTTTCAGCAGTCGAGATTATATACCCCTCTCCCCCTCACCGCCCTACATCCATATAGAATCTGCTGCACGCCAAATGTCAGTGCCTCACTGGGACCAGAATCTTAAGACAGGAAAAGGAGTTATTCTCAGACAGAATAAAGCAGAGCTCAAATGGAGGCATGTGAGGCCAAAGAGACACTGAATTCTTAACCAAATGAGTGCCATTATGTTGCATATCCCTCAGGCCCTGTTAACTAGAAGTAGGGAAGGTCAGGTCAGTGTACCTGTAGAAGCAAATTGGTGTAGTTTGTATCATGTGCGTCCCAAACGTCCCAAACAGAAACACAAATGCAGCTCCCACAGGGAAAAAGGACAGATGCCATTTTCTGACTATGCACCATACAGAAAGGGAAATGTAGCACTCGGAGAAACAAACTGCACCATATAATGGACAAATAAATAAATAATCCTCCTCAGTGATCTAAATGGGGATTTTAACCCAACACAGTGCAGTACAGTAGATTTGGCTCAGACTCACTATATTTGGGCATACGGTCCTAAGACAGAACAAAGCACCACAGGAGGAGGGGGGGGAAAAAAAAAAAAAATCAGGAAGAGAGTAGAATAGCTGAATAAATATTTCAACTTGAACAGAAGTATTTGTGGCCAACTGGAATCCGAGGGACAAGAAACAGGTATGCAGAGATGCATGTCCTGGGGCTATAGCGCTGTGTGGTTTTTTTTTTTTTTTGTTTTTTTAACATGTGGTAAACAAATGGAAAGACAGTTCTAAGTTTTCAAATGCTTAAGTAACGTAGAAGTGAGTAGCCAGTTTGTTCTCAGATATTCAATACTACCTTTAATATTAGAAGTTCACACCCTTGTGCGTTAATTGCAGGCCCATTACAGGTTTGCAGAGGTCAACTACCTGGCATTTGTGAAATTAGTAGGAAGTCTTAGGTGTGTATGGAGATGGAATAGGGTTTCCTAGGAAACAGACATGTATGCCAACTTGTGTATTCAGATTACCTTTTTCAGGGTTTGACATGTTCACTGACAACCTCACTCACTTCCTGCTGTTCTGTTCACCTCAGGAACAAAACCCTCCCATCATCGCTAATCCTGCCTACACTTATCTCCACCCATGTTTGTATATATCCTGGCATTTGGGCACTACCATTCTAGCCCCTCTTAGTTCTCCATAAGCTTGTGACTAGAACAAAGTAGGCAACCATTTAGCTGCCAGATGTTGGACACTGAAACTCCCATCATCCCCAATGAGCCTGTGACAGGTTGGGGGTGATGGAAGTTGCAGTCTCCAGCAGATGGAGAACCTGGACTAGGATATTCCCATGTAAGCATAGATAATTAGCAGACACCAAGGAAAAAATGCAATTGGAAGGTGAGAGTGAGGGGTATGTATGCCATTGAAAAGAGGGAAAATATGCAGTTGGCGGGGAAACACTATGCAATTGGCAAGGAAACAGAAATGGGCATAACTACAGGGGATGCAGATGACTGAACAAAGCTTTCAAGTTACGGTTATGCCTCTGGGATGTTAAGGTGGTAGGGAGCCCAAATATATGCATTTAATTTTGCACAGGGGCAAATCTATGACTAGTTCCCCCACTTTTGGCAGAACCCATGTACTATGCAGCGAAGGCACACAAGTCCCTATGTGTTCCCTACCAATCGTCTGGACAAATTCAATATTACACACAGAACAAGCATATCCGAAATGTGTGTGATTGCAAGCCATTACTAGATTCACATTCGCATTCCAAAGACAATAAAAACATAAACCCTTAAAGTAGCTATTTGTATTTTAAGTATACATCAAGACATCTTTGTTTTTATTATGAAATCAAACCAAGAAAGGCAACGCCGATCATTGCTTTGTAGCAATCTGAGTAACACTGTTTGACAGCAGGCAGCCTTCTCCAAGGACTGACAACAATAAAAAGGTTTGCTTTATTTTCTGTTTAAACTAGGATGAAATAAATGGAATTTTTAATAGCTGCTAACAATGGGAATATGTTTATGCAGAAATAGGAGGCGTGAAGGAGATTGTAAAATGCACAACATATGCCTAGGATTAACAGTCTAACATCTTCTAAACTTGAAAATTAACCATTCTGCTGCCAGATTCCTGAAAGTAAAACACAGTTTTGCTGTATCACAATAGTACAGTTTGGTTCCCAATTACATCAGAGTCCACAGGCAAAGAGAAATTTAAAGAAACATCAACATCTAATATCCCCTTCATTTAATCTGGGTAAACAAGAAACTGAAGCTATTTCCAACTATGCTCCAAGTGGCTAAAATACATTCCTGCCAAATGGCAGTCATATTTCTGTGGCTCAAGGGTTCCTTTTACATAAATTCTAACTTTACATATTGTATACTGTTTGTCATCTACATTTTCTCACACATCCTTGATAAGCAGCTCCCTAGATGTGTTGGCAGAGAGCTCTCTGTCAGGGAACATGAAAGCAGGTCTAAATACACAATGCAAGATGAATGTAAATTAGAAAGCACATAACATTCAGTGCTGCAGAGACTAACTTTGTATTACACCCTACTTTGATGATAACCAGAAAACTCAGTGGAAATTGTGGTTCAGGTAGGTCATGGTCACAACAAGAATGTAAAAAAATTGGTGAACATAAATAGGTAATTTGACTATCTAAAATAAAGGGTTACTGTTAATGTCACACTAAAGGGATAGTAATGTTTAGTTACTAAAGTACGAGTTGTCTTTAAAAACATTTTTATAAGTGGGTAGCTGTATAACGTTCTAAATCTTTGTTGTTTTACCTTTATTCTGTAATAAAGTTTTCCTCCTCCCACCCTATTTAATTACCTCTAGCCGCCTCCCCTCAGATCTGGAATCCGGTTTTGGGACTGGGAAGATTGCAGTGAGGGATAATCTCTCCTTCAGCATAAAGAAAACCCTGCCTCCTTGACGGAGGAGGGCAGATTTTTTTTTTTTATGCTGAAAGAAGATTGTACCTTGTTGCTATCCATCCAGACCAGCTTGCGGAGGCTGCTTGAGGTAAGTAAAAGGGGCAGGAGGGGGGGAAACCATTATAGAATAAAGGTAAAAAAGGCAAAGTTTTAGAAGGTTATACTGCTACACATTGTTATAAAAATGTATAAAGACTATTGTACTTTAGTAGTAGACATTACTAGATCTAACAGATGAGAAACCTTTAATAGACAGAGGGAAATACGTTCCACAAACATGTGGCATGTGCTCAAGTTCTGGACTATCAAGAAATATCAAGTATTAATAGTTACCATAATACAAACTAGGAATAATGCAAGTGGCAATAAGTGTGAGGAGGACTAACTGAAAGAGATTCTAAAATAGCTATTCTGAAAACCAAATATGTAAAAAAAATGTGAACACGATGTCCAGAGATATTACAAAGCAATGAGTAACAATTCAACAAGGACTAGAAAAAGTAAGGACACTTTTTTATAAATGGGTAGCTGTAAGTAAGGACACTGATAATAAGTATCAGTAGTCCACACATGTACAGAACATCAAGCCAACATACAGAAATGAGGGTGAGCAGGATGGGAACAGGTCTTATTCATCAAGATAAATTCATGCATAGACATGTACTTTAACCCTTTGAGTGCCAGAGGTGAACTTTGCAATGTGTTGCGTACCCCTCTGGCACTCAAAGGGTTAACCCTTTGCTTACTAGTTGTCTCAAACATTGCGAACCAAAGCATAGGAGAAGTCCAATATTCAGGGGTTAAAAGTACCATTTAAATAATTGAGGATGTATCTGTACCCTATGGTGTGGCACTTTACTGTAAAGCAGCCCCTTGTTAACAAGATGAATACATACTAACAGCTGAACTACAAAACTCAGACAGATCACAGATACACTCCTGATGAAATAACCAGAAAGGATTATGAAATGTGTTGAACAGTGTATTATTTTAAGTGGCATTATACTGTTTATTAGAAACAGTGGCCTATTGTTTATTTCATACCATCTGCCCTAGAGCATGGCCAGGACTTCCAAGTGATGACACATCTCATACAATATACACGATTAGCCGGTGCATGTAGGATTCTAAACATGCTTCTAGCTCGACTGTGCTTACAACGCTTAGGCAGCAATATACAAGCGAGTTCCCAGTGAAGTACAGCCACTAATGAGAATTGCCAACCCTGAGACAGAAGACTCGTAATACAGAGGGGGACAACAACCTGAGTACACAACTATTTACAACTTTTTCTATAACCGGATATTATTTCCACCTGTTACACTAGCCAATTATAGTGTACCACATATTGCACCAGATACAGTGCACGTGTGTCTACGGAGTACAGTGTGTGCCATTTCTCCTTTATATGTTCCATGTTTACGTGACCTTTCAGGAGGTGTGGATTATGATGGCTGTTCTACTCATCCGTTTCCGACATCTCACTAGGCTTGCCAATCTCCACAGTCTTCTGCATTTCTTGAGTGTTTTCTGTTTGATGCCTTGATAGTAGTCTCAACTACTGATATTTATTATCCATTTCTTTACAATTTCACAGAATTTTATAACTTGCATATTGATTAGGCATTAATTGCAGAGATTACAATTTTTTTTTTTGTAGTCCAACAAGAGCTGGTATTCAGACAGATTGCATGTTTTTGTCATATGCCCAGCAACGACAGTGGCTTTTGGATGCAAAGTACAAAAACGTTTTGTTGGTTTTTTTTCTACATATTGTTGGCATTTTCTTGTTTGTTTTTACCCAAATCTTGAAAGGGTTTCCCAGCTCAAATTAATCCACGGCCTACCCATCCAACAGTTTTCAGTATCTTTGCACATGAACACTGGTGGGGAAAAAATTAGTGGCTTTGTCTTATGAATGTTCTACCTGTGTTAATGACTTTAGTCTTTGCTCAGTTGGGGAGATCCTGAAAACCTGATTTTTGTGGGTGGGCTTGAGAGCAGGTTTGAGAATCTATGGAAATCACTCTCAATTCCAGCCCTCAGGGAACATCAAGAGACCAGGCTTTCAGGATATCCTTGATAAAGAACAGGCGTATTGACAATTACTGAGCTACTGTGATGAAGCAGGCATATCTTTAAAGGGATAGTAATACTTAAAATGTAAAAAAAAATATGTTGTAGGGTTTATCCCCCTGAGTAAAACAAGAGTACTCCCACTGCTGAGAGGTGTTTTATTCAAAAGTTATTAATTTTCAAAGTTGAATTTTTTAGGTGCAATATCACAGTGGCCTGAAATTGCACAGTGGCGCTGTTGCTACACGATCCTATCGACAACTCTGGTCAGTTGACCATAAATCTCCATAGGATGGTGTAGCAACAGCGCCACTGTACAATTTCAGGCCACTGTGATATTGCACCTAAAAAATTCAACTTTGAAAATTAATAACTTTTGAATGAAAGACCTCTCAGCAGTGGGAGTACTCTTGTTTTACTCAGGGGGATAAACCCTACAACATATTTTTTTTTACATTTTAAGTATTACTATCCCTTTAACACATGCACTGTTGGTGTGCAGTGGACAAGTTAAACTGCATGTTTAACTATGCATGTTTTAAAGGGGCAGTACAGAACCTGAATAAGTCATCCACTAATTATACAACTGTGCTCAGACAGGGAAATTCTTAAAACCTGCAGTGTTAGGGATATGTGAGGACTGCAGTAAAGAAACTTATCTAGAGGAACAATGAGCTTCTCCATGAGACCAGCATGCTACTAAGAGCAGGACAGCAGAGCTGCATCTCTATTGAGCCCCCCATGTTCTTTTAACAACAGTTGTTGCATCAAACAAAGGTGGTGGGTTTGGGCCCTTGTAAAACTCTTAAACCACAGAATTTGAAGTTGTGCTAGAATGGCCCTCAAAGCACTTCAGAGGTGAATGCCAGCAGCCCAGAGATACTGCAGCAACAGCATTGTAAAGACATCACCACATTGTGATTCAGGGTGGGGAAGTTTGGATACCACTGAATAAAGACATACAGGAAACTGAAGCCATGTTGTGATGGATTCAGGTTACAGATCAGGGTCATTAGAGGAACCAAGCCACACTGTGTTATATGACAAAAGATAGAGGGGCAAAGTCTGGAGCAAAACCAACTGCATATAATAAATAATAAAATATCCATTGCGTTAAAAGGAGCTTTAAAGGGATAGTAATACTTAAAATGTAAAAAAAAACATGTTGTAAGGTTTAGATACCCGAGTAAAACAAGGGTACTTAGATTGCTGAAAGGTGTTTTATTAACATTTTATTACAGCTCAAACTTGACATTTTTAGGTGCAGTATCACAGTGGGCTGAAATGTTACAGTGGCGCTGTTTTTACACCATCCTATGGAGATTTATAGTCAACTGACGAGCGCTGTAGTAGCAACAGTGCCACTGTCATTTCAGACCACTGATAATGCACCTAAAAAATTGTATTGGGAGTACAATATATATTTTTTTTACATATTATGTATTACCATCCCTTTAAACCCCTTGTATGTGTTTGCGATCTAAAATCAATTGAATTTTTAGATTTGTCCTCTTATGGTGCAGTTATAGTAACAGTTTGTTTGCTCCAGAATTGCTCTCCTCTTGCTTTTTGAGCAAGGCCATCAATCTGTTTTATGTAATAAGCACCATTCAATCCGATGTCAGGATGCATTCCTCCTCTATAACCAGACTGGATTCCAGCCCGCTTCCCTCATATCCCTGCCGGAGATGCAGACTCACAGAAGACCTGAATATCTGCATTCACACACTGGTTTCACACATTAACCTCCTCATCTCATCTGATGTGTGTGCATGGATCATGTGCTACTTTACATACAATGCCTCACAGGATAAACAGGTCAATAAAGGTGATAACTACGTGTGTGGATCAAACATTCAGACACAATACACTGAGAATATGATAGCAATGAAAAGTGATTGGGCTTTGCTTTATATTCAGGATAGTAGTGTTCCTAATAATATTCTGTACTAGTTCTGCCGGGAGGAAGCTCTATTGACAGGATAAGTGTGTGACCTACAACCTAAAAGTTATGTGCTATGTCTGCTCAGGTTCCCTTGTGTCTGGGTTAATGTGATAATGAGTTAGGTTAAATGGAATAATGCTTAAATCTCTATAATTCTCTACTTGTGTGTGGAGATGCATCATCAGTTGTACAAGGAAAGTGTGCTGTTTGTTACACAAGTCTTCCATCCAAACAGTGAAGAGGAAATAACCCTTTTTTATACGCAGTGGAATTTGCTATGCGCCCTACATTCAAGTTCTTCATACATTAGAACAGTGAATACCAACTAGGTGCTGTTGCACATCAGCGTGCACCACCTCTGGACATCACTTCATTTGTATAAAGATTTATAAAAACTCAGTCCTAATTTGAAATGTAGGCTTTCTAGCCATTTGGAGATATACATAACACAGCCTTAATCTCAATCTGAATAAAGTAGTGCAGTAACAACCTTCAAAGCTAGTGTCTTCTACATGCACAAAACAATTCATGCATAATTAGTGAATAAAATGGAGTTATTATACCTTTGAGTTCCAGAGGGGGTACACAACACATTGCTTTGCAGTGTGTTGCTTACGTCTCTGGCACTCAAAGGTTAAGATGTAAACTCTGATCAAGGCAATAGCAATCTCACTTCCTGCATAAGACATTTACTGCTGAAGAGCCGCTGTCTGATCCAAGAACCATAATCTGCTTCTGACAGCTTTGCAGCTTGTCAAGCAGAAAGGGAGCAGAGAACTTTATTTTCCTATCTCTCTCAAACCATTATGTGCATGTATTCTCTTAATTGTATCTACCATATAGTTACTTTTTTTTTTTCTGACATTAAATGGAACTTTTAAAGGGATAGTAATCAGCAAGTAATTTCTTTGCCCCATGAGATAGTTGTTTTGCTCCAGAACGGTCTCACTTTGTCTTTATACTCCAAGCCCATTGTGTTAGCGTCGGCACACGGATTGTGAGACCTAAAGGATAAACAATCTGTACACTTCACGTGCAATATCACATGACATGAATTGTACTGTAGCACTGTTACACCATCCTATTGATATTTATGGTCAACTGACCAGAGCAGTCTATAGGATGGTGTAGCAACAGCGCCACTGTAAAATTTCAGACCACTGTGATACTACACCTAAAAAATTCAAGTTTGAGCTGTAATAACTTTTGAATAAAACACCTCTCAGCAGTAGTACCATTACTGTACTCCTTTAATACCTTCCAGCTGTAGGTCCAAGGTTAAACTACCTCTAAGATATAGTATCAGGTAAGATATACCCAAACTTCCTTGTTTGAGGTTTTAGTAGGGGTCAGGCTTGTGACCCAGAGAAAGAGGATAATAGGAGGTGAACAGCTGATGCACTGCAGACAGATTTGTGGTTACATAGAGGTGGCAGCTGAACAAAGACACTTGGTCTCCGAGACTGTCTGGATCTTTGATGCCAGGCACAGTCATGAATTCAGCAATGGTGTGTGCACGCCGATACACCTACACAATGACTCACATTCAATTACAGCAGCACTCACTGTGCCTGTAAGTAGCCATGTCAGAGAGCAAACAGGCTTTTATGAGATGCATAAGATTCTTCTATCATTCTCAGCCTCCGCACCAGAACCCAGGGAGCTCTCCACACTGACAGGAGGAGGAGAAAATTAGGCTGAGGGAATTAGTACAAAAATAGAAAAGCAACCGAAATGGACATGGGTCTGGGCTGTTCTGTCACCATAAAGGGTGTGCTTGGATTACGCACTGCAGACATGCAGTTAGATTCAAGATACAAGGTTACATTTCTCACTGCTAGGCCAAATTCACTGCAACTTAACCCTTTGGTATGCAACGCAATGGGTTAATTTGTAAAAGCAAATGGTCAAACACGTGTAGGGTTTATGACTAGGAATATGTATGTGCACTAGCGTGTAAAATGTGGTTGAGGTATTTTGTTCATTTAACCCCTCTGGTCCTTAAGGGGTTAAAAAGTTGAAATATGGAGTCAGATGAGATCAGGAAAAGAAAAGCCTACACTTCCATGAGCTGTACACAGAATGAGAAAGAAGCAAATCTGGAGCAAACCAACTGCACCCTTAGGACATACTTCCCACTGATGTAAAAGGGTTAACTCCTTGAATGCTAGAGATGTCCAACACAAAACCTATATTGCATTCAAGGGGTTAACCCTTTGAGTGCCAGAGGGGTACGCAATGCATTGCTCTGCAATGCGTTGCGTACCCCTCTGGCACTCAAAGGGTTAAAGACTCCAAGGAGAATTTTGTCTCCTGCGTACAATGTGTTTTCTCCTCTTGCTTTTGCACACGGTTGCAATGGCAGCAATATCAGCCTTCAGAAAGCAGAGGTTAAGGAAGAACCCACTGGGATTTATTAAATAAAGATCAGCAATTCTGGGGCAAACCACCTGCAGCATAGAGGGCAAACTCCTCCCACTGATTAAACGGCTAAAGAGGTATCAAGAGGTTTAAATGCAATGCATGAGGGATTTCTAGCATTCAAGGGGTTAAAAGCCCTATATAAAGAAATGTGAACTATTAATCCCCGCCCCCAAGTGATACAGTTGGTTTACCCAATTAAACGCTCTTTTTTGAGTTCCTGCATATGCGCCCCCTCTCTGTTCCAAACTAGCACATCTGCTGCAATCTCTTATTTCTCTCAGCCGTTCGGAGTGTGGGACTGAAGTACAATGAAGGGTGGGGAGGGAGCTCTTGTCTTGTGTACTGGAATTTCACAGCTTTTGTGGCTGCGGGCGATTCAAGGAGACTGAATGAAGGGTGGGTCCCTTGTCACCCACTCTGCATATATAGGAATCAATCTCCAATGGAAAAGATGTTCCAGCCTTGCTGGGTTAATCCATAGCGTATCCATGACAACTGGTGCAGCCGGACACAGGTTGGAGATGCAGCATGAATAACTCCCAACAGACTGCTTCTGTATGAAAAATGGTGACAATAAGATTCCCAGGGGAGAGGAGCCAAGGGGTGGGCTCAGACTACCACTCTATGTCTCAATTCTTATAATGCAGAGAGTAATAAAGGTGGGTAGAAAATGCACAGGAACACAGGGGTCTAAGGAGGTCCATTCATCACTGCAAAGTATAAATAGAACGCAAAATACTAATTTCTCAGTAAGCTGATATTTGCATACATATGAATGGATTTGAACCCTCTCATTTATCAATGGTGCAGTACAAAGATATACCACTAGTGCAAGTCATTTTCTTATGCCAGATCCTAGCTTGTGTATCCTACAACAGAGCTGAGGTGACATGTACAGAATAACTGTAAAGAGGTTGCTGCAGGCAGATCTTCTCTATTCTTACTCCATAGTTTATTTTCCTGCCCATCGAACAAAGGAAGAAAATACACTTTTTCCTAATGGACAGGGGTAATCAATCTTTGGATCTCCAGTGCTGGAGTGTATAACTCCCATAATCTCCAACCAACCACTGGCTGATCTAGGGTTAAACAGCAAAAGTGTGGCAAAGTATTTCTCCTTACTGGATTTATGAAAAGCAGACAGATCCAATAGTAATTAACTGTCCATGCTCATTTTACTTTTCTAGTAGTAAATCCAACAGACTGAGCTGGCTGTGTTTATTCCCATAAATGTTGTGGTTCCCAAACTGTTCACATGATCCCACCCTTTTTAGTTTAGTTTTCACCAAGTCTTGATGTCCTTTAATTTAAATAAATTGAACACATTCCTTGTACGATTATATTATCTGTTTTTACAAAAACAGCAGGGTGAGCGGTTCTCAACCATTCTTTGAACCGTTTCCCAAACTTTCAACTCCCAAAACTGACCTCATGTTGCATAGTAAAGCAGATGTTAAATAATGAATCAGTCTCACACTTCAAGAGCACATGACACTCAGTTTCTTACATTGCCCATCAGTTGCTGGCGAGGACTATTAAAGACTGGCCAATATCATTACTGACCAGTTATGGACTTCTGCCTAAATGTACATACAGGTATCACAACAGAAGGCATTTAAATGGCACAATCTGGGCAGTTAACAAAAATACAAACTTGACATACTCTGAATGTTTACCATTTACAAGTAGATAAAATATAATCTGGTGTGTTGTTGACCACACTCACAAAAACCTATGGCAAAAAAGTAATCCCTTATAAATTTGCTGCCCTGAAAAGGGGATTTAAAAACCACCACAAACTTACTAAAGATGACCACAGAACTATAAAATACACACACTATACATGCATACTGTAACTTCTTGGATGCAAGTCATCTCTAACATACTGTTAGACTGAAAACATCCAAAGGGGTTAAACTACAGAAATTCTATAGACTAATAAACAAATAATCCATATATAACATTTACTGCTCTGAAGAGATGCTCACACCTTTAACACCTTGAATGTTCTTGGGCGTGTAGCACACCTGGGATTTAACAAACATGTTGACCTAGTTATCTAGCACACAAACTTGTACTTCACTAGGACCTACAACTGTCTCAGCAGGCAGGCAGTAAACTGATGAACTACAGTTCCTTCTACTACATACAAGCATTCCTATGCAACACCAAATCTGACCAATAATTAGAACTAGGCTTACAACTTTGTCTGTATGAATAAAGTTGTACTGCTTTTGTATTGCTGCTGAACAAACATTTATGAAAAACACCAATAATTCACCACCGTAAAATTAAAAATAAACGGACTAACACTCTCATTTGGCTCATGACTGAACAACCCCCCCTCCCCCAAACTAGGATGCTCTTGTTTTAACCACTTAAAGAATAAAGGGGTGAGCAAAGCAATGCACCCCCCATCAAGAGGGAAGCCTCAGTCATCTGAGGGGAGGAGATACAGATTTCATTTTTACTACATGTATCTTTTTATAAAATCTACTGCCCTTAAAGGAAATGTATTCTTTTTGCAAGAGGTCATAACTACCAATGTCTACATAATATATACACATATACCTTTAACCCTTTGAGTGCTAGAGGGGTACGCAATGCATTGCAAAGCAATGCGTTGTGTACCCCTCTGGCACTCAAAGGGTTAACTCCTTGAATGCAAAGGCTCTCCAGTACAATACTTCTCAACAGGTTCAGACCTCAAGCATACAAGGGGTTAACAAAAATACAGCATAAGGTGGTAAATAAGTAATGCTTTTGTCAATGCAGGGCCCTGAAGGGAGATTGTGGTTAGAAGAAAGCAAGCAGGAGTGGAGTCCTAGTACGGAGGAGATTATTCCCTCTGGGTAGACGTGCTCTGGAGCATGCAGTCTGTCACTGGTACAGGAGGAGTTCCCAGAAATTCTCTGGGGAATCCTGTAGCACCCAGGGCTGCTCAGTGGAGTCACTTTCACTGTTCCACTGATTAACCCCTATCTTGTCACAACAGCAGTGGGCAGCCAGTGATCAGCCTCTTTACTCTCCTGCTGTCAGCACGCAAACTAATTAGGGAGGTCCAGTCTCAGACCCCAACATTTATCAAAAGGACAAGGTTACAGAGTCACTAATTACCCCTTAAGCAATCAGTCTTTATTATCACTGGGATTTCTTATCCTATAGGGATGACCAGTTAAGACCCCTTCTCCAACCCTTTGATAATGACTGGGAGAAAGGATTATAATTATTCTTGTGAAGATAATCAGCTCTAAATACCATGGGGTTTATACAGAGCAAAGCAACAGCATCATGATTTGGGGAAAGAGTATTCCCATTCATGTAAATAGGACTTTCAAGCCCTTGAATGCTAGAGGTGTACAATGCACTGCTTCAAGTAGTTAAAAAACAGTTAACCCTCTGCGTGCCAGAAGGATATGCAACACAATGCAAAGCAATGTGTTGCATAACCCTCTGGCAGGCAGGGTTAAATCCCTTTTTCTTTTATTGTTTTAGGGTGGTGTAGTCCAGGGGTAGCCAGAGCTAGTCCACAAGATGTACCTACAGAGCATGTTTTCAGGATATCCCAGCTGGAGTACAGGTGGACTAATCAGAGTCTGTCACTAACTGGTTACCTGCGCTCAACTCAAGGATATCCTGACAACACGCACTGTTGGTAGCTCTTGAGGACTGGGGTTGGCTACCGCTGTTATAGTTGGTTTGCTCCAGAATTGCTCTTTTGCTTTATTCTTAAAGGGATATCCTCCAAAATTGAAATGGATTAAATTCATTAATTATGTACTTTCACAGAGCAATTTTTTCCAGCAACTTTGGTGAGAATTTTCTAAAAGATTTTAAACTTAAAAAGGTAAAAAGTGGCCACTTTTAGTTCCTTCTTATCAGGACTTTGTGCTAATTGTTTTGCGTTTAGAACCCATCAGTTCCGTTCACTGACCCATATCTCTTGTTTACATCAATCATGGAGTACATTGGCCTTGTTACTTGTATAAACACAGTGGAGTCAAATGGTCATACTCAGCTATCTCCAGATGAACAGGAAACCACGTTTAGAATACATTTTGGGTTTTTTGCACATAAGACATTTACAAATGAGGGCTAGGAGTACATCCTATATAATAATTCGCCAAGTTGTGTGTAACGCCCGACATGCGCAGTAGATACTGCTGCGCGTGCGGCAGTCACACGCAGTGGAGACTGCTCGCGCTGCGGCTGATACAGAGCTGGGCGCTCCGAAGGAGCGTCCAGCTCTGTATCAGCCGAGGCGCGGGCAGTCTCCACCGCGTGTGACTGCCCCGCGACCGGCTGCCAGAGGCTCTGTATCAGCCGCGCGGGCAGTCTCCACTGTGTGACTGCCCCGCGACCGGCTGCCTGAGGCACTGTGGCCCGTGTAACGGGCTGTTCAACTAGTACTAGATAAAAGGTTATGAACCCTATTCATTTTTGGGCCATAAGACCCTTTAAGGCCTTGCGTCTCTGCCATGTATACAGCTATATGCTAATGTATGTAAACCTATGTATAAGTCTGTATACACTTGTAGACTCTTGAATTCCAATTAGTGCAAATAAAGCTAAAAAGAAGAATGTTTAGGGACACACAAAAAGGAGAAATGGTAAAAGTTGGGGTAAAAATGTACTTTATGTAAGAAACGCCACCGAATAAGGTCTCCAAAACATTGATTTTCAATCTGTTAGAAGCTGCTCATGTACAACGGGTTTAACCCTTTGTAAATCTGTGTTGCACAACACTCTGGTTCTTTAACCCCTTAATGACCGGCCGCGCACACGGGGACGGCACTTAAGGACCACAGACTTTTTTTTTTTTTTTAATCCAGTTCCGGGCTCCCTGAACGGCATGCAGCCACGCGGGGAGCCCAGAACTCCATGACGGTCCTGGCACGTCATGGGTCCTTAACACAAAACAACCCATGAGGTGCCATGACCGTCAAAGATCGTTAAAGGGTTAACCCCTTAACAACCAGTGATGCATCAGGACTGACACAGGTAAGCTTGCCTAAAGGACAGGTGGCGGTCCTGTCACATCACGTATTTAGTGCTTATATCGCTCCTGAGGGATCTAATAGATCTCTCCAAGACCAGAGCGGTCTCTCTCAGACTTCCATTTGGCACGTCGGAAGGAATCAGGCAAGCATACCACCGTGCCCTCCAAGATAAAATCAATCCTTAAGTGAACACTTCCCTGACCATTCGGGGTTAAACTTTCATCCGCTATAAAGTCACCCTGCAATAATTAAGCAGATAGCGACTAGCTTTATAATAGATATGTTACCTCTGAAATGCAGCTGATTATAAAGAAATCCTTTATTGTAGGAGACTGGAAGCCAGGCATCAGAGCAGACATCTTGTCTGTGCATCTGAGCTGTCAGTCCCGGTCTCCATTGAGAAGCACTGCAGTGTGCCACAAGGGACTGAATGTGCAGGTGTGCGGACTGCATTAAGCTGTCTGTCAGTCTCCTACAATAAAGGATTTCTTTATAATCAGTTACATTATAAAGCTAGTCACTACTTGCTTAATTATTACAGGGTGACTTTATAGTGGGTGAAAGTTCCGCTTTAAAGGTGGATATTACTTTCCTGGTTGATCTGAGGTCCACATAAAGGTTTAGGCTTTTTTTTTTTTTTTTTACCCAGAGGCCTTGTTGGGTAGCAGGTGAGAGGGCTAAATCCCCAGATCCCATACGGGGAAACAACATCCTAACATCCCTAATTACATTACTATGGCCAGAAAATCTTAATGTACCCTATAAATTCTTTTCCTTGCTCCTGGATTCAAAAGATAGTTTGACAATCAGCCCTGGATACTGGGTCCATGGAGGTGAACATATCAGTTTCTAGCAGAGCTACTGGACAAACACTCTGCCCACTGGGCACTATTAACCTTTATGGACTACAGGGGGTGTGCACTGCTGAATCTAACAGTTATGTAAAGTCAAGCGCTCTGCCAGTTTCATTTTGGACATAATATCCAGGATCGACTGAAGAACGTTCGCTCTTAAAGGCACAAAGGAAAATCTTATCTTATACAACTAATAATCCATTAGGCTGGCCTGGTCTCTTAGGAACCTAACAATTTCCCTTGTGTTATTACATTAACTGCTCCATAACACTATCTGTAGGGTTAAGTAAAACTCTAAACTTAATTAAAATGACAAATACACCAAAACTAGCCCCTAATGCAAAAACTTGCCACTAAGCACACAAATAAACGTATCACTGAAAGGATTATCCTTATGTCTGTCTGATAAACAGTCTAAGACCAGCTGTATCATTATAACCACAAGAAAATGCTATATATTTTCTACACATACTAACGCTGTTCTGAGTGGCAAATTCTAAGTCAAATATTTCTTTGCTAAAAAAGTTAAATTACTAGGAATACACAAGGAAGTTACTTGTGCTTTTTTTGCATGTGCGCGGGGGATAATAAACATTGACTATTCTTTATTTTTCACAAAAGATATTTGAGAGGGGAAAAAAAAAAAAAAAAAAAAAAAAAAAAGACAGGGCCTTATCTTTCTATGCCTTCATTACTGCCATCTAAGTCTGAACGGAATAGGATAACACTTAATTGAGGCTTTTTAGTTCACATCAATATTGCCCAGTGCTGGGATTCACTGAAACTTTGAAGCAAATCCTATTTAATCTCAGCCATTCAGAGCAAAACTTGCTTAATGTGTGTGTTTTTGGAGGGGAAGAGTGAGAAGGGACAGGGACAAGATGAGGTGCTCTGAAGGAAATAAGCAGTGAAAAGGAGGGAGAGGAAAAAAAATATTGCATGACTGGCTATTCTGATATGACTTAAAGAAATAACTGCAGGATCTGCTTACCTCCGTCAAGGAAAATAAATTAACGTCTTTGATGCCAGAGGCGCTTGCCGATAGTTATTGGCAAGAGTAGGTCTCTGGGGACTTGGAGTGATTGAAATAATGTAGAATACATAAAGCACTAGTATCTGTAATCTCCACATTCAAAATGGATTTAAATGAGGACTTTAACCCAACAACTGCTAGCAACCTAGCTTATGGGACATTTTGAATTGCCCATATGGATGTACTTGTTTTGTTCCAAATCTCCTCATCTCTTGCATACCGATCAAACACATTGTGGAGACCTCTAGCATTTAATGTGTTAAGTTCCATTCAAGGCAAAAGGGACATTTTTGGAAGTGCAAGAGTGCTGTTGTCAGGTCCTGGAATTGCTCCTCTCTACTTCGTGCAGCAGCCTCTGTGTGTTCAAATGGGAGGAGCTATATGTAACACTTCACGTGCCAGTGGGAAGCTCCCAACAGACTTTGGGCTTGGACATACCTAATTTTTATTAATGCACAGTGCAATCCAATTGCATTGTTACTATCAGAGAACAGTTTAGTATTACTTGACCCAAGATGGCAACAAGGCTTTAAGTATGACACATGGGCCCATATTTATAAAAGCAAACTGGAGTTATTCTGGAGTAATTACTAACCATAGGTGACAAAATAAGCATTCCTAAACTCCCATGCAATTGACTAGAGCTTCTTAATGCCTTGAATGCTAGAGGTTTCTTCAATGCATTGCAATGCAGTCAAATTTAAATCAATGAATTTAAGGAATTAGCATTTCAACACTATTGTGCGGTTGGCTTGCTTCAGAACCACAGCTCATTAACTTGATGAATAAGGCCCAGTACATTGCTACAGTACTGTCAGCCAGTACATAACAGGGTCCCTGGGAGTCACTGCATAATACCTCTAAGCATGCTAAATCCCATTTGTACGATTTATACCATCACTTGAAGTTATCCAGGAAATTGACCCAATCTTTCATACACCTCCAAGGGCAGACTTGAATCACTGATTGCACAGAAGAGAAGATCTCTAGAACAGTGGTTCTCAAGTGCGGCCACCAGCAATTTTGTGCATGGCCACTGTGACAAATGTGCTCATGGTGGCCACATGCAGCCATCAACCAAATAGTGGTAATTAACACCAAATATTTATTGTATGTTCTGACTGGAACCGGGCCTGCAAAAAGCAGAACTAAAGCAGCTGGGGTGAGCCTAACCTTAGTGGCTACTGTGGGACAAGGGTGGAGGACAGTGTGTGGTTTTAGGACTTCCAATGTAGTGGCACAACACTGGGAGGGTCGTCAGTATGTGTGATTCCATCACGGCTACCAATCCAAAGGGTCTTACTCATCAAGATAAAGACTATAAATTTTGGGCAGGAAAGATTATCTGGGCAAAAGGGGGGTTCTGGCAGGGCAGGGGGTGTGTGTTCTACTGGGGCAGACCAGTTGTGGCTAGAAAGAGGATTAGGTTTTGGCCAGGAATTTATTTGGGCTGGGGTTTTATATCCAGCAAGGGGAGGAATATTTGTGCAGGAATGTTACAGCTGGGGAAGTGGAAGTTTGTCTATATATATATATATAACCAGTAACAACTTTTCAATCCTATGTGGATTCTAAAATTTTTAATTTTATTTCACATATTTATATACAATTTTTGTATGTATTAATCACACTACCACTTGCACAATCTGCTAGTGTTGCCACCAGAACATGGCAATGGCCTCAGTGGTGACCAGCAGAAGAAAATCCTTTGAGAACCACTGCTCTAGAAGGTCAGTTTCAGATAGAACAATCTGAGCTTGTAAATTAACCATTAAACATTTCAGTGCCAGGAGTAATCCCCCTTATACATTAAAAGATTAACAGTAGTGAGGGATAACTACTGAAGTCTACAAGTGTCGAGGTCCAGCCCCGTTTTAAGATTATACCTACTGCAGTCCATAAGTGTCACAGTCCAGCCCCATTTTAAAATTATACCTACTGCAGTCCATGAGTGTCACAGTCCAGCCCCATTTTAAGATTATACCTACTGCAGTCCATGAGTATTGAGGTCCAGCCCCATTTTTAGATTAGCCTACTGCAGTCTACGAGTCTTGCAGTCCAGCCTGGTTATAAAATTATACCAGGTTTCCCAAAAGATAGAGTAGGCAACTGCCTAGAGCTTCAAATTTTAAATGATGTGGCCTCAAGCACAGCTGGCCACAACCACATTCTGAAATATGCATTGAGCCAAAACAATCTCAATGCCCCTGTACAGGCTATAATTTGACTCCTTGGATGTTAGGGACATCGTTAACGAATTGTGGAGCAATGCCTTGGAGATCTCTAGCAACCAAGGGGTTAAGGTTTTTTTTTCCCTGTGGGACTGGGGTGGGGTCATATGAGGAGTGTGGATATGGGTGGATCTACAGGAGCCTAGAGTTCCTTGCCTACAGGTGCCTGGGATGTAAATCTGGCCATGTACAGACATGTTTATAACTACCCAGAGACCTAAAAGGAGACCTGTCTGGGGTAACCATGTGTACTCCTGACTTTACTGCCAGTGAGTTCTACACTAAAGAGGAATGGTACAAGATATCAAAATGCAAGATTTCTAACAAAGCTCAGGGGAAAGAATTATGCAGATAATTAAAATTAGAAACAGAAAACAGGCTATGCTTGGTAGACTATGGTGTAAAATGTACACTTAGGCTAAGGGGTCTAGCTTAATAGCGATGAATACATGAAATAGGCTCCCAGAAGCTCAAACAAGTCTACATTAGTCACAGCCTATCTGTCCCTGACCTGGATCTCCATTTCCAAGGAGTTTCCTGGTAAACAATTAAAGCAGAATGTAAAAAAGTGCAACATTATCTTTGTAGCACTAAGCGCTCAGTGTTATTTTACCTTTTATCACTAGACCTACTTTCATATTCCCTGACAAAAAGCTCTTGGAAAACAGATCCAGGTAGCGCACTGTGAGGGACACAAGTGTAAAGAAATGCAATTACAGGCAATTTGACATATATTGTGCATATTATATACCTGCAGAATATGTAAAGTTACAATAAAGTTTTACTATTACTATACAAAGCCAGAATTACTATGCTGCAAAAATCCACATGGATGCTCACAGAAACGGACATAAAAATGTTATTTTCTTAAATAAGTAAACCAGTATCAGCACCCACACAGTTACTGGTCTGAAAAGAATAGTAATATTTAAAAACCTGTAGTGTTTATCTCCCCCAGTACAACCAGGATAATCCCAAAAGATGTTTTATTCAAAAGTTTTCAGCTCAAACGTGATTTTTTTTTTTTTTAGTAACATTTTTCACAGTCCCTTAATGAAAACAAAAAAAAACAAAAAGACAAAGGCTACAATGGTAATATGGTGAGTGGTAAGGGTGGAGAAACAAAATGGGCAAAAAAGGCCATTCCCATAAGGAATTCCAGTAGAAAACAGCATACTATAGGATGAGTATCCTAATCTATGGATGACTAGCCAGAATTAAATGACTTTTCCTGGATCAACATGAATCTGATACACATTGTTCATGGTTAAAGCTTTACACTGAACCAAGCATCTACACTATATGCTGGAAATCCGAGATTATTCAGTCTTTCTTGTACATGTGCAGTAAAACAAGAAGAATGTATACACTTTAGACCATACAGCTTTTGCAATTTTGTAATATAAGGGATATTCAAGAATAAAAACCATTGGCTTGCCATTTATTAAAAAATAAATTTCCACTACCAAGGCTTTTGGGAAAAGCTAGCGTGACCTCTGGCATTGGAGAGGTTAACTTACCTTGTCATCCCCATGGGGTTTATTCTTGGGATTCTATCTTGTTTGATTTCAAATCATAAATTCATCCCCAGGCACCAATAACAGTGACATAGGGTATTATGTAGAAATATACTGCAGCAGAATCTGAGTACAGACTTCCTTGTTTATGGTTCTTAGAATCCCGCTGAACACATGTAATCAGTCCTCTCACAAATCAGTTACTTATCAGGAGGTAAAATGGTCAATTTCTACTATGCTACAAAGAAGACCCTGCGGTCCAAGAGGATCTTTGTGAAGGTTGTCACTGTTCAGTCACAGGAAGAGGATATCAATGTGCAATGAATGTTTCTTCATTTATAAAAACACTTGCTTTGTTTTCGGGAAAAGAAAAAATAACCACTATTGTTTTGAAATGCAGTCTAAGTCTTAAGTAAAGTAAAGTATGGTAAACAATATAGTCAGGTAATATGTTGCTCATCCCTCTGACAGTCAAATGGTTAGAAAGGTTTAACCATTTCAAGCAAAAGATAAGCACAACATTGCAGAGTAATGACCTTCCAAACCCTCTGCTACTCAAAGCCCAGGGATGATCTTCCATGGTCACTGAGGGCACCTAAACAGACAAGACTCCTGAAGTAGTACTAGCATGAGTGCACCAATGTTCATAAATATAAATATGAACTTGACTTAAAAGGCTGTTTGAGAACCACTGTGCTAGAGTCTTGAAGATCATCAAGTAGCACTCCAGGGGTATGTGTCTCAGCTATTAGAGGGGGAGGGTTGGAAAAATGATCACTGGCACCACTGAGCAAAGGAACAGATTAGTGGTAGAGGTGCAGGGGACCGCTAGTTCGAGTCCCACTATGACCTCATACCTCCCAAGCATCCCTCTTTAGGAGGGACAGTACCTCTTTTAGACCCAAATCCCTCTTTCCCACCCTGATGGCCCTGTATTTAGGAAATCAGACTGTGTGGTGTATAAATAAGTGTATCACATTGCTCCACAGCAATTTAACTCACATTATTCTTTGTTTTAATGTTATTCTATGTGTTTATGGATTAGTCTGTGTAAATAAAATACTATGGTCTTGTTAGAAGTCCTTTATTAGGTTACACAAGGAGGTGTCAAAAGGTCATGATATAGCCTAAAAATTCTTGGTAATGCCCCACCCACCAACCACTCCCCCAGCAACACCCCCTAAAACACAGGTGTCCCTCTTTAGCCTTTTGAAATGTTGGGAGGCATGTGACCTAGTGTACATCAGTTCAGCTCCTTGGGCTTCACTCACAGATAGCCTACATACTAACAGGGAAAGCTAAAGGCTGTACCAATATTAAGAATCCAATGGATGGATGTGCTATTTTTTTTTTTTTTCCACATTAAGTAAAACTATTTCTTGACAATTTATCAGTGATTTTAGTATGTTCTAACTCACACAACACCCCCCTCTTTTTTAATAAATGTTAGAGACCAAGCAGTATGTAAAACTACAGTATTTTTATTTAGTACTCTTGGCAACAGAAACCAAAGGGCTGATCTCACTGCAATACTTAGCTGCTTGGCAGGGATGTATGGAAATCTGAGATGAATAGATTTAAAACTATAGAAAATATATAGTGGGAAGTCCCATATAAGTATCCATTCTTAATATCAGTGTCAGATTTATCTTTGGATTAGATCTATAATGGATTAGAACAGAAGTTCCAGTTTACCATTACTTCTGGTGTGTATCGTGGAACACAGATGTAGATCAGGAGAGTTGCACCTCAACTCTCATCATAAAAATTGCACCTGGATGGCAAGCATTGTACTCCAGCAGCAGAGGGAGAGCAATAGATTGCTCCACACATAATGCAGATCAACAAGACCTGACAAAGCTGTGTGTACATTTTCATTTTTAGCTGTAACAGCATGACACCGCACATTCACATTTTCCCTCTCTTATTATTAGGGACAAAGATAGATTTATTTGTACAAATCAAATTAAGGTACCAAATTTTATGAGGAAGTTTCTCTAATCATCAGGGAGAATGAGAGAAATCTTTCTAAAGCAGATGAGTGTACAGTGTCACAAGGTCGTTTTCTCTTCAAGGACAAAGATGCAGTTGTGAGTTCCTGGGAATGTACAGTACTGACCCCATGAGAAAATTGTATAAACCTGGACAAGATGCAGAGATTTCACCCTTCATTATTTCATAGATTATTAAATGGGCCAGGCATGAGAGAATATCCTCTGGCTATACTGTTTGCCAGCCAAGGACATGTATAATCCCAGGGGTTCTCACACGTGGTACAGTATACTGTGTTACATGCAGGTCACCTCTGCACAAGAATTTCTATAGGATGCCACAATCCTTCCCAAATCCACTTATGTAACTGGTCTACTTCAGAGATGTGTGAAATAGAACTTGCTAAAATCCCAACAGACAAACTGCACAGCCCTCATCTAGCCTGCTCAATGGAAGCTTACAGCTCTTTGCAAAACAGAGCATCTCTAAATTTAACACTAGCTGCCTAGGTAGGCATCCTTCATACAACAGTCATTTATACATTCTGTTTTTAGTTGTTTTTGATTCTCTTGCAGTCCTTTGCTTATTGTTTGTTTACAATCCAAAGATTAGTGATTCCATTTTTGGCCATTGAAACTTAGTTTGTTCTGATGTGTGATGTAGATCACTGTTTCTCAACCACTGGTCCTTGGACCTGTGATGGTTCCTGGAATGCTTTATGTGACCTTGTGCTTCAACAGGCAAATGGCTTGGACCCTAACAGTACCGGTTACTTTAAGCAGGCAGCTGGTCCCTGGCTTAAAAATCTGAGAAACACTGACTTCGAGCAGTGGTTCTCAACTCGCTCCCTCAGGTCCCATTACAAGACCAGCACTTGGGGGAGAACATGGATATTAAACTATCTTTAATCAAATTGAAAAGTAGAGACCATGGGGTTAAAATACTGATTATATTCAATAGGAATTTTGATTTTACCCCTTTGGTGCAGCTAGTATATTCTAGACATTATGAACAGCACGAACCAACACCACAGCAGCAATTACACAGTGAAGAAAGTGGGTCGCATGTGCGGTGTGCCACTACTGGAAGGGTTAATCTGCACCCAAGTTCAATGTAGTAAAAACTGCAGTGCCCAGCTGGAATATAATGTGTCTACTTTAACCAATTCTCTGTTCTAAGAGCAATTAGGTCAGATCAGGATAGCAGAGCTGGTACAATCTGAAGGGCTGGGACAAGGCACCCACCCAGTGAGTGGGGGGTGATGGTGGCACACTGAGGTGCAGTGTGCAAATGCCTGGCACTAGTAGTTGTTAGAGGTCTTCGCCAGTCAGTGTGGGAGAATGCTCTAAAGCAGGGCTGGGTGATTTGAAGCTCTCCATAAACCACAACTCCCATCATCCCTTGCTAATCACTGACTGATGGGTGATGGAGGGCATGAAACTGCCTATACCTAAATTACAGCTGTGCCCAACTCCTTGTCTGATGAGGCTTTTGAGTGTTAGTGGTGGATTGTGTGTGTTGGATACCCCATCATTCAAAGGGTTAAAACAATTTAAAATGGAACTTTCACCTTAATTCAAGTAAACTGCCTCTATGTTCTGTTACCAATAAGTCCAGCAGATGTCTAGTTTAGGAGATATTCACACTTATTTCTGGTGAAAGTGAAACTGAACGTATTCTGGTCCCGCATGGAACTTCACTGGCATTTGAAACATCACCAAAACCTTCATTAGCATATGGGACATCATTGAAACCTCCATTAGCACATGAAACATCACAGAAAAGGCTTCGTTAGCATATGAATATTACTGATTAGATTAATTAGCATATTGAATCATCAGTGGTACCATGCAGGTACCTCAATTAACATACATTAGCATATGCTAACAAACATGAATCTTATTAAAGGGATAGTAACATTAAATATGTAAAACCATCTGTTGTAGAGCATTTGAACTGCATCGGGAGTACCCTTTTTCTCTCAAAAGGATAATCCCTACATGACAGTTTTTAATGCAGTTTTCAAACATGCAAACTTGAATGAAGGTGAAAGGTCCACTTTAACGGCCCAATATATAACCCATACATGAGGAAAAACATAGGTAAATGGACTGCTGTCTTTAAGAGCTTACAATCCAAGGTGGCCGAGTTGGCATTTTGAATAAACCCAACACATCTAACTCCATTAAATTATATTGAAAGGACATGAATCTCAAAATAAAACAATCCTTACCACACAATTAAACCTTACATTAAAACATGCCCCAAATTCACACACGTGTAAGGGCAATAAAGCTAAAAAGAAACAGAATGGGTGAGAGGTAGTGTACACCACAAACCAACAAAACCTCTCCCCTAAAACATATACAAAAAAAAAAAAAAATGTACGATGCAGAATAATGATAAATGGCAATACCCAGATGTAACACCACATATATATTACATATATACACATACGCACACACACTGAGGGAAAAGGAGCACCGAATAAAATTGGGATGGTAAGCACATGGAATACTTAGTAGTACTGTTTTTTTTAAATATTTACCTCTCTGTCTCAAGCAAAGAGTTTTTGACCAGGTTCCTCCAGAACTTACGTATGTCTGTGAAACACCAACAATGAATGCCAAAGCCATACAAAAACTTATAGCTACACAGAGAAGTATGAAAAGTAGAATTCTAAACATAAAACATAAAGAGACCTAAACCTGTGCATGGATTCATCAAATAAAGGTCTATGATGTCCTTGAAAGAGTAAAACGCCTGAAATGGAAATGGGAAGGCCACATAGCAAGACAACTTGATGGAGCAAATTAATTTTGGAATGGATTCCACTCAATGATAAATGCCCACGAAGACAACCAAAGACAAGATGGGTCAATGAAATTACCAAATTTGTCAGTACACACTGGAAACAAAAGGCACAGGACCAAAGTTGTTGGAGGCTTGCTGAGGTGGCCTTCATCCTGTTGTGGATTGACAATTGCTGAAGATGATTATGATAACATAACATACACTGGATTTATAAGCTCATCTTGCAGACAATTTTAAAAGTGATCATAATCATAACTGTCAAAATAAGAATTTGATAGTTTTTTGGCATTTAGATAGTAAATACAAGTTATAGGAGGCAGCAATGTCTAGAGTGGAGTCAAAATTGGTAATTCATTTGGGCACAAATGCAACTGAAAGGGTATAATTTAGAGCTGGAGATATTTGGTTTCTTCTAGAGTACCAGATGGTATATATTAAGAAGATGAGGGAGGATTTTTATGGTTATCCCCTTAACGACCCTTGACAGTCCTGGCATGTCATATGTAGATTTGAGTTAACGTGCCAGGACAGTCATGGAATTCAGTGCTTCCCGCGCGGCTGCACGCTGTTCGAGGAGCCCTGAACTGGAAGAGGGAAAGAGAAAAAAATGGTCCGTGACCACCGCATGCGCGACTGGCCGTCCTTAAAGGGGGTTAACGTATTTTGTAACAACAAAAATGCTGTCCCTTTAGGACAGTTTAATCAGCTCTTTTGATATGAATCATGTTAGGAAAAGTAAAATTGGGATCCTCATTTTATAGATCGCATTAGGCAAGTTTTAGGTAACCCATATAGGTATATATTATAAGCAAATGGAAAGTTATATTTGCTATGTATCCCAGGAGGAAGAAGTGGGTCTTCTGAAGCATGTTGGATTACTTTACAGCAATGAAGTCTGCACATGTTAAGGAACTCTGCATAATAAAATAGATATTAAGGTTTAAATTTGGAGCTTTTCCTATGATCTGCAGTAACAGTAAGAATAATAAGAAGTGCAGGCATTGTTCAGGGGAATATTCATGACAACTAAGACAACTGTGTTGGTATGACCGAAGGGGTACATCAATATTTATTTACGTATCCTATGCCATCTGCCACTCAAGTCTTTGTATATTAATCACCTTCTCTGGTTGCCTGCCCTATACAGGTTATACTTATAACATGCACAGACTATAGACAACACCTATCATTCTCTAGTGTGCCAACATCAAACTTTCACCATCTAAAGTTCCCATATAATCCATGACTGCATTTATATGAAAAATAAAATCACAGTTTGGCTATATGCATTGCAAGTCTGAGACAGACTGCACATAAGGAGATTTTATTAAAATTATACATCGTGTGTGCCTCTCAGATTGTCTATACATAGCCTCATAGAACAAGCAGTTGGTGATGTCGGGTGCTGGATTGCCTTGTGTGTCTGAAGTCCTCCTCACAGGTTTCTGCATAATTTAAGGGGTGGCTTTTGATCATGGGTGGTGCCTAAGAAAGAATGCTCTTGGGTTGCTCAGAACTAAATTTTATACACATTTTCTCATTCTTTTCCCTCTTCTTTCTGTTTCTTTTAACTTATACTGACCACATGTAGGTTTCTTTTTTATTTCGCTGGTAAAACTTAATTGTGCAGAACAGTGTGTTCTATTTTGATGCTGGTGTCATTTTAATATAATTAACTGCGCTAGATGTGTTGGGTTGTTTTGTTTTTTTACACTAGGTGGTAGTGTTTTTTCACATTTTTAGTTTGTTTTGAATTTATATGTATATAGTATAATTAATTTTATTTCTTTTTTTTTGCATACCAAGAATTCACTTTATTAAAAGTTCATATTCTAGTTACAGACGTGACAGGTCAAGAATTTCCTAGCATCCCCTTTGCCTTTCCCCTTAGATGGATGAGAAGGCAGCGTTTCACTTAACAGCAGAATTATCATTCTTTCCAGACTCACAGGATAGATGGCCGCAGTGACTGGTAAATCAATGTGAAACAGAGCTTGCTACAATACCAAGAGATACAGCACCAAAGACAGCAGTGGGGTTTAACCCCGTGTAATATTAATGCTGTGAACCACAGCTAAACCTATGTTTAACTGATCACATGCTAGAGATGGACAGTCAAGCTGGTATCTAACCCTCTTCACTGTCGAAGAGAACAACGATTTAGCAATAAGCTGCAGATCCCACCTAGCAGTAAATGGATGTTGGAAAACTGCATTCTATTAGCTGTTGTACTACAGCTCGAATCATCCTTAGCAAGCTGCAGGTGATGGCAATTCTTGTGAGACAGCCGAGAGATCAGTCCAAGTCTACAAAGCTCCATTTTACTGAGAGCAAGTTTGGAGCAAACCAACAGCACTATAAGGCTAGCATTCACAGTCATCTGAATTTAAATGTGTATTTTAACCTTGAATATCAGAAAATTCTCAAATACACCACTTCACAGTGTGTTAAGACCTCAAGGTGTTAAAATGTTAATTTAACTCGTGTGATTTTAATCCCCCTTACAGTGCAATTTGTTTGCTCCAGAACTACACATCTTCGGCCTGATTAATAAAGAGTCCCATAATTCACAGTTTTTGGTTATGGAGATAAAACAACCAGCACTATTCTGAACACAGAGATAAATGTATCAATACCATTAGAAGTATTCTTGAAATACTTGTCTAATGGCTCAGAAAGGAATCCCTCATGCATCTATAAAGAAGGCAGATAGAACTATGCCCGCATCTGTGTCCCAAGCTTTGAAGCAGTACCAGGAACGGGCAATATTACCAAAGATGGTGTATAAAAAGCTGATGCCACTACACACTTCACAGCAAAGGCTGCATTTTAATTTATGTCCGAGACATTAATAAAATATCACATACACACCAGAGCAAACAAGTACTTAATAATGTAGTCATATTGAATTTCCTACATTTTTAATTTCACAGCCACAAATTATGTTCTTGGGTATGTGCAGGTAGAGGTGAAAATAAAAAAGGATTATTTTCAATTAATTTCCATTAAGGAAACACATTTAAAAGGAAGACTTTATATATTTATTCTTTTATTTTGTGCATTTCTGTATTGAAGCAGCACTCGCAGGTGGAAAACTCTCACCTTGGTTGCAATCCAAATGAGAATACATATAGAACTTAAACGGTGGAAGAAGCACGCACTCTCAGGGCTTCCAAGCTAGGGAACAGAGTACAATAATGTATTCGTTAATATATTCAATCACTTTGCTCCTCAACTTGAAAGCCGTTTGAGTGCTCCCGACTCCATAATATTATATGGTTATTCTTGCCGAGAGGGTGCTCCTACTGCTGGAAAATTTTTCATTGAGAATTTATTACAAGTGGCCAAAAAGTCAACATTTTTTAATGAACTGTATAGCAGAGTTTGTAAGACTATGGTTCTCAGTGATCGGGACAGCATAATATGGTGATCACAAAAGAAAATGTCTAAGGGACACTTGAACCCCCCCTCCTTAACCCCCTCAAAGGAATACACGCGTCCCTATAACAAATCATGCGTGGTTGAAATAATTTATGTGAGTGCTTAGGCACCTGTTTGTGGGGGAATCAATGGGACTTGGAGGGCATGGGAGGCAGACATAGTTCTGCTACAGAGTGGTAGTTTCAAGATTTTAACCAACTTTTAACCACTATTTGAATGTTGTATGAGAATGGGACAGTGTGTGAGCAGCACACTGCATTCAGACTGGGCTAGAAGACATGCACAGCCATTGAGTAGCAGAGAGGTCTGTGGTGTCATGAGGGGACGTCTCCAACCAAAGAAACATCCGTGAGAGACAGCAATACCAACACTGGTGTTGTCAAAAGGCACAGGACAGTAGCAGAGGTGGGGAAAGCTCAGCTTTCCCATCTCCAAGAAACACAGGCATAAAATAGCATACAACTTGAAATTTTGAAATGTTTCATCCTGCACTGGGAATATGCTTGTTTTATACAACAGGAAGAGCCTCATGACTTATTAAAGTATTAAATATAACTAAACACACTTACCAATGGTCCTGGATTTTGTCCCAGAGTTTAAAATCTGCTGGTTTATTTTTTTATATGCCAAACTACAAGGTACTACAGACCACCAGTGACACTTTCTTAATGTGACTGTCCAGTAGAAAAGTACCCCCTGTAAACATTTTGGAAATATTGTCCAATTTTACATCTATATCTCTAACTATTATTATCCCAGAGGGGTACGGAACACATTGCTTTGAGGTTGAAAGTCCTACTGATTCACAGCCTTAGAGTACTGGAGGAGGGAGAGCAGAATGACAGGGGAGAAGGCCAGTGGAGAGGGAGTGTATGAGGACAGAGGAGAAGGTGAATGATGAGAGGGGATGGAAGGTGTAGTGAAGAAGTGTGTACATGGAGGTGGTGGTAGGAGCAGACGAAGATGCAGAGCAGTGAAAGGGAGGGTGGGATTTGCAGGAAAGGCAAGAGATGAGAAAGTCTGTGATGACTGCAGCACATATACATGTAATTGGACCATAATTGTAAGAAGCCTGGATGAATGGAGTGTATTAGTAGAAATGTTACATCAAGGGAATGTTCATAAGTTGCCATGGTTAAGTCGGAAGTGAATGTTCGTGTGTTAAAAAAAAAAAGAAAAAAAGAAAAAAAAAGTGTGTAGTTTGCTTTGGATCTATTTTGGCTCAAGTTAGTTGAGGGAAATGTAGTAAAATTGTTGGTGTGACTGAATCGAATACAGTATGTATATGACAGGAGCAAGGGTAGTAAGGTAGTTGCAAAGTGGAGTAAGTGGCAGTTCATTTTGAGATTTGCATGTAGTGTAATTGCAAAGTAAAGTAAATGTCAAGTGGAATAGCTGCAATGTGGATTAAGTGAATTCTTGCAGAAAAGGAAAAAACGTCCTGAATGGTAGTGCAGACCCTGCAGTTCCCTACAACACTTGTTCCCTCCTGTCAAAATCACGCCCCCATGGATTCACCAATGGGACAGGCAGTATAGAGATGTTTTGCATAACTCCACCTTACTGCCGATCCTGGGTTGTATGTCCATGGATGCAGACTTTTGTTCAGGTGTGTGTGCATATTTTATATATATACTAGTTGAAGAGCCCGTGTACACGGGCCACAGTGCCACCCAGCACCGGCCACGGTGCAGTCATGTACAGTAGAGACTGACAGCACCTTGGCTGATACGAAGTGGGGCGCTCTGAATTCAGACTGTAGTCCTCTCTGCGCACTACAGTCTGAATTTGGAGCCCCACTCCGTTATCAGCCACGGAGTGGGCAGTCTGTACTGCACATGACTGCAGAGCGAGCAGCAGTCTCTACTCTGCATGATGGCTTCTGACAAACACACACTTAGCGATTATATATGATATATTTATTACTAGTTGAAGAGCCCGCGTACACGGGCCACAGTGCCACCCAGCAATGGCCGCAGTGCAGTCATGCGCAGTAGAGACTGCCTGCGCCACATTGCAGGTGGTGTTGATTGCAGAGAGGACTATGGTCTGAATTCGGAGCCCTGTTCCGTTATCAGCAGCGGCGCGGGCAGTCTGTAGTGCGCATGACAACCTCATGTAAAAACACATTTAGAGAATTATTATATAGGCTATATACACAATTTTTAAATAACTATAGAAAAACAGCCGGATAATAAGCAGGCAGACACGCAGTGTAAGAGGGTATTCAAATGCATTGCTTTGCAAAGCGTTGGGAGACCCATTGCACTGAAAGCGTTAATCCACTAGAAAAATAGTTACAGGTCCACTTTAACCTCTTAGAAGCTAGCAATACATTGGGGGAATTGAATGTAATAATCACAATAAGGAAATCTGCACATACAACTAGACTTTACCAAGTATCCTGTCCCTTAAGTAGGTTGTATTTTGCATTCATGCACCTTTCAAAGGGTATCAGCTCGTTGTTAGAGTTTACCACCAATTTTTTTTCTCCACGGAGCCCATTTAAATAAGCTCTCTCGTTCTATTCACACTCCTAGCCCAAGAAGATTGGAGTTATGTAAATGAAGAGAGCTTTGATCTTCCTAAGTGAGGTGGAGAGGATTTTAATGATTTCACACTATATTTAGTGAGTGTATCTACTGAGGCTTACCCACCATGAATTCTATTTTATTATTATTATATGGCACAAATCATGCAGAGCGTTATAACTAGACATTACACGAGACAGAACAGAGGGCAGGATACAAAATTAATGACATAATAAATGGGAGCAATCCTTTAGGGTTTGAAATGCACATTAACTCTGAGTGCAAAGCAACACAACCATCAGGCACTCATCGGGTTAGCCGGAGTGTTGGAAGATGTGACTATTACTCTGGTAAATCCTGGGGGGGGCACACTTAACCCAGCCCAAAGGGTTAAGGCACTCAAAGGCTTAACCCTTTGAGTGCCAGAGGGGTAACGCAACGCATTACTTTGCAATGTGTTGCATACCCCTCTGGCACTCAAAGGGTTAAAGGGGTATTTTACATTGCAATGCATTGGATACCTCTCATGCATTCATATGATACATAGGTCTCCGACTCATTGCTTTGTAATGCTTTGGAGGCCTTTCTGGCTTGCCCCAGAATGGCACCACTGTTCTCACGTGCACACAGAGCAGATAACCATGCCCAGAGACTGGAACTCATAGGGTAAAGTCCAGAAGAGATCTAGTTTCCCCATTCCAAGCTAGTGCCCATGCTATACAGCAGCATTTCAGGTATAAACTACTTTCAGCTGATGAATGGGCCCTGGGAGGAATACCGTGCAGGCGAGTGAAGAGAACACAGAACATGTACAGAAGGGCAGACAGATTATGCTCAACTGCTACAGGAAGGTCAAGTATTATTGTCTAGATTGCACAGAGCACACTTATTAAAATAATGGGCATTATTACAAGCGGACAATTGTTTCTAATGTCTATCGCTAAGTACATCTCCCCACCCCCACACACGGCTCATTCTAAGGAATGCATGCAGTAGCCACAGTCAAGTTATGCCGAATTGAGGGCCACATGGTGGAGTACATTAAGTTCAAGCCAAAAATACATTTTGATTTACATGGGAATTTTAATTACTTGGGTAATGATGTATTGCCATGCTTGGGAACTCTCCGGATCTGCCCTGTAGACTTCGGTTTTCAGGCTTCGTTACAGGGTCTCCTGATAGACAGAGGTGCAGATTTTCCAGCCTGTAGAGATCCTACATAGCTATGTCCATTCCCAGGCCCATTCTGCCCCATTTCTCCTACTTCCCCCTATCCATTTAACTACAAACTCCACCTTTCAATCTCACCCACTCCAATTAAGCCTTTGAGTGCCAGAGGGGTACGCAGTGCATTGCAAAGCAATGCATTGCGTACCCCTCTGGCACTAAAAGGGTTAAGCCCCCACCCCACATTTTGTGTCATTTCGATACTCCTATTCCCATTCCTTTCTAGCTAGTGATGTGTATGTGTTGGGAGTGGAGTTTTAATATTGCCAGGTATGTACAGTGCTTCACATTGGGACTGCTACCATTAAGAGAGTTAAAAGCCCCATTTAAAATCAATGAGTATTTAGTTTCCCCCTGGTGGTTTTCTTCAGATTTGTTCCACTTTTTTTTTTTTTGCACACATAGCCCTGAATATTAGGAAAGGGCAAAAAAAGTTCTCCACAAAAGCAAAAGCCACTTGCTGTATTCTGCAGGAATTCTTGCAAAAAAAAAGCATCCCGTCTTTCACACTTTTTGCCACACTGAACTCAGTAAGGCCATTTCCCCATAAAGATCTGCCCCATCTATTCCTGCCATGACTGATAGGTGACAGACAGGTGACCTCGCCTGAGACAGAGTGTGACAGTAACAGATGCTAAGGAGACATACATTTTTACATTATCATCAGGCAGGCAACTGACAAGAAATTACTTCACATTCAGACAAGAAAAAATGGAAATCTTTATCAGTGGTGTTGCACTGTTGTTGCCCACCACAACAGTTTACTACATACATACTGAAGCCAACAGCGGTTGTGTACTTTACAGTAAAAGTAAATTATCATTAACTAGTGTAAAAGCCTGTGTACATGGGGCCAAGGTCCGGGTGATGTTAAGCCTTTGATTGCCATAGGGTAATGTGTTATACCCCTCTGGCGCTCAAAGGGTTAAGAGGCCGGTCCTGCTCTGTGTAGTGCCACCGACGTAGTCATGCACTGTAGAGACTGCCCGAAAGCACAGAATGCTCCCAGCACAGAACTCCCAGCATTCCGTGCTCCAAGCATTCTGTGCGTTTGGTCAGTCTACTGCACATGACTGCTTCTGACAAACATCCTAGCGAATTATTATATAGGATATGTCCACCAAATATGGTAAGGGTGAGGGGTACTAGGAGAGGTGCATGGAAGTGTTAGTGGTAAGGTCATGCAACACAAACACATTAATATGGCTTTGATAGTTGCAAACTGTGCTATAAATACTGATGATCCTCCTTAGCAGGCCATTTTTAAAAGTGATCTGAAAAGTTTTAACAGTAGTACTAAACATTTTGGCACTAAAGACACCGACAAGCCATATTCTATGCTTCAAACGAGTGATCAATGTTCTATCAGTCCTCCTGGGGACTGGGGGGTGGGAGAGACCTTTCAGACTTTCTAAAAAAAATATAAAATTCCAATAATATGAAAGTAGTGGGGAATAGGGTAGCAAATGATGCTGCCCCCCCCCCTTTTTTGATACAGATAAAGTAGCAAAAAAAAAAAAAATCGTCTATCAGCTAAATGGAGTAATATGACAGTTTATAGATTCAAATACATGAAACATATGGGCAAGTAGTAAGTGTGATGGTGGCAGAGAGGATTATGTATGTTCTGCTTGTTTATTAATCACTAATCGGAAAAAAAGATCAACATCAACAGCCCTGGATAAGAGTGCTGCTCTGCTCCTGCTGCTGTCTGAGGAGCATTGCCCTTGCAGCCTACTACCAGAACTATAACAACTGACCCTGTATTAGTGATGATGTAATATTAGAAATCCCTCAGTCTATGAAACACTGTATTGAGATACTTGACTTTATACAAAAGCATGTTGCCAGTTCTTGTTTCTGTTAATTAAAATAAATACATGTGAGCAAAGGTAAAGTAGGGTCACATCCTCATTGAGATCCCATCTTGAAATCACCATGTCAGACTGGGAGACACCTGCAGTACAGAGGTGTAAAAACTTAAATCAGTAACGGTCTTAAAATTGCATGGGGCAAAAAGGAACATGCTCGTAGCATTGCAGATATCATAGGGAGTAGGATAACATTTTTCTCAGAGTCACCCCCATAACTGTGTTGTACAAATGCAAAGCATCACCACCTGTATGTTACCTACCACTCCACATTTACCAGGTTCTTAGAAAAGTGAAAAACTACACCAAAAGAATTTAGAAGTATCCCTATGGCATGTGAAAAACCTGGCAGTTAACATGTTGTCCTCTCTTCTAGAAAACAGAGGTTTTCAAGAACTGATGTCATGTATTGCTCCTCAATGGCAAATCCCAACCACAGTTATTTTTCAGGAATTACTAAACCAGAGGTGTAAAAGCAGGTGGTTATTGTCGCTGGAAAATGACTGGAGTCACAAAGCAAGAAAGAGCACGACCATGTCTATGCTGAAAAGCGGCCAGAGTAAAGACTATAAAATTAAAGACAGCATACTAAAACACAGAGGCATGATGGGAAGTTTCTGCTGTTTAAAGTTTGTACATACATAAAATTTTTACGACTCTCGTCCGTTAGTCTTCAATCATTTCTGGTCTCTCTAAACTGGATCCTCACACTGTCATGAGTCAATCGTAGAGAAACATAAAACTTTGATAACCGAGCTGAGCAACATTCCTACTTTGTAGGGCAAACAATGTTTTCAGAGAGGTAGTAAACAATTTCCTTTACTACAAGAGGGGGGGGTGGGGGGGGAGAAGAAGGGAAAACACACTGTTCCTGCCTCTTGGTATTGCAATATGCACTGTAAATATTCTGAAGGGGCCTCATGATGGATGCTCTCAGCAGCAGTCTGTTACACTACATTACAGATTAGAGTTATTGAGACAGAAACACAGTGGAAGAAATCAGATGAGAATATAAAAACTGGCAGTGTAGGGCAATCACCAGGTTTGGTAAATTGATTAGAACGGAGTGTGTAGGCACAATCTGCCAATACCTCCTGAATGATACATAAAGGGAGGGAAGCTCTGAAAGCTCATGCATTTAAGCAGCAGTAGTTTATCTTTGAAATTCTGCTGTTGGGCTACACCTTCCATCATCCTCAATGGTTGTGTATGATGAGAGTTTTATCCCTGTAGCTGGAGGTCCAAAGTTTGACTCCCCCTGCAATAAAGTACCACCACTACTCATACCAGGACATTTTAAAGCTTTGATCCAAATTTCAGGGTGAATAGATCCCAGCATTGCTTACTAAATTGTTTGTATATTACTGTTATTTCTACCTATAAGGCAAATGAAGAAGCCATGATTGTCCTGTGCGTATCAAGTAGTGTATCTCAAAGTTGTAGCATGCAGATGTTTGCTTGAGGTCAGTCTGGAGTACATCTGGGTTACAGCAAGCAGGGGCATATTGCCTAGAATCTACCTTCTGAGTATCTAAGGGTTAATGCTTCAAAAACCTCAGTGCCATCTCATGTTGAACATTTACTGGTATGCCAAAACCAACATGCACCTTGTTCTAATACAATTTTGGGGAACTGGAGATACTAGAGTTGGTTTATCTGTTCCCCGGCCTACTTACAAGCAGCACAACATTTCAGATCTGAAGTTCAAGTTATGGATAGCCCTAAGTATTGATCTGTGAATGTTATAAAAATAGCAGTGTATAGGAGTAATTTTTATTATAACATTAGTTTGATCCTTTAAGGTGCAGGAATGGACATATTTCAGCAAGCCATGATGATTCTTAAGCCACAGGGTGAAAAATCAAGATAAGTACAGTGGCTTGGATACCCACTGACCCATCCATGCTCCAGCAGGGAAAACCTGAAAACAAACCCTGCTGTTGGATCACTAGGAACAGTGTTTACTTCCCTTGTTGACATGTACAGTAAAGAAACATGAGCTCACTATGACCATTTCCTGGTGGCCAGGTATAAAGTAGAAATGAGCTCTAGGAATTTGCAGAAGGCATATACAGTCACTCTTACTTGCTGCCAACTTCTACATTTGTACGGGAAAGCAAATTCCATAGCTCATTTTTATTAATGTTCACATCTGCTAGAAATGCAGTCATGACATTTTATAATGGCTGTATTTCTCATAGAACATAGAAGAACCTTCATATGGAATAAAAAAATTAAGTACAAAATATTGTGTCCCATTTGACTGGACTGTGGAACCTGTAAGGCATCCACTTCAGGTTACACTGAATGGAGGACTGCAGATCCTCTGCACAACAGGCTATATGTAAAAAAACAAATGTGGAGCAATTTTGGGGCAAACCAACTGAATCAAAGGTAACAAACACAAATGGACTTACTAAAGTTGTGTAATGAATCACTCAGCAAATATATCATTAATTAGCATTACAAGGGTCATTTTGATCATTGCAGTTCACTACCTTATCCAGGAAGTGCTTCTCAGCATTTCACCAGGTAAGAGGGGGCGCAGTGCCTCTACCAGATGTTCTAAGTGTGAAACAGAAGTCTAGTCTCATACAGAGATATTATGGAGGTGTAAAGTGCACCACAGCTATCTGCAAAAAAAAAGGCTGACCAAAAACAAACAAAACATAAAATGTGTTTTAACATTTTAACATTTAGGTCCAGAGGGCTGGACAATGCATATCAAAGACATGTGTTAAGCACTTCTGGTCCTTTAAGGATTAATATTATAGGCAGAGAGCAACTGAGGGATAGGCTTGATTTGATCTGAAGTTGACAACCTAATTATAAAAGATAACATGGCCCGCTATTTGCTGGTGTTGCAAGTTTCATTTTTGACTTTGGCAACAGTGTCATTTATGAAGTGGCCTTAGGCACTTCTCAGTGAAGTGATCTATATAGTCTCTCAAAGAAAACAGTCTGAGACCAGGTATGATTTGAACATTCTCCAACTCTGATGTTTAAGTAATGACACCCATCAGACTGGGTTGGCCATTAAGATGCACATTCAGAATAGCATTTAATGTGGTACCCGTGCCCTTGAGTGAAAATGAAGAAATTCAGCTCCTACATTCAGATAATTACATTTAAACAAACACAAACCTTAGACTATTAGTACAGAAATGGCATACAGACCCCTATGACTGGATATTCTACCAAAATTGGCAGGATGAGAGGTTAGTATATTGCAAGTATGTGACAGGGCTGGAAAGGGAGAATATGTGCAGATTTCAGGGATAATGATGCTGTGACATCAGATGTATGCACTTCACAATGCAAGCTTAGACTTGCTAATCCTAAGGTGATTGGATACCTACTTAGCACACTCCACCTTTAATTGCAATGCAGGAAAGTTCCTCAATCACAATACCACACAATCAGAGTCTCAATGAACCAATGTGTGTACATGAAACTGGGTATTAAACAGGAAGAAGGCATTTGTGGGGCTAAGCAACTGCATCACAGGGGAAAATCCACTGATTTAAATGGGACTTGTAACCTTCTGAATGCAAGAAGTCTTCAATGGGTAACTTATCTTGCATTCTGTGGGTTAAAACAACATTTAAATAGTTGAAAAATTTTGAATTTGTGTTTATCCCATATGGTCAAGTCCAATTTTTCATTAGGCTGAGAAGGCAACAGCCTTAGCTCCAAGTTTTGAGGAGCTGTCACAGACGTGTGTCTACACCTAGATTCTGAGCAATCACAATGCCACTGCACTAGCTCTTGGTTTACTTCCCAGATCACACATCCATTTAGACTACGTCATTATTTAACCTTCTGAAAGCAGGGCTGGTCGCCAAAGCATTGCTTTGCATTGAACAATCTAGCAGTCAAGGGTTTAAAAGCTTGTATGCTGCCGACGAAGTCGTTTCTGTGCTAGGAAACAGTGGTCGGAGTTACGAGTGGAAAGTGGGTTTGACCATGGGTGGGACGAGAGAAACTTAAGAGTTTTGCTTTATAGCACCTGAGATGTAAATGCAGCCCTGCCTGTGCTTCAAATGGATTGTTCCTAGAATTTCATCACTTTCACTTTATACTTGAGGAACATTTTGATTAAACCATAGGTGCCCTGAGATAGTGTGTGATGTTCCCAAACATACCCCAGACTACTGTGGTACACAAAGCTCATTTCTGAGAAGAAAACTGGTTTTGTTAACCCTTTGAGTGCCAGGGGGTACAGAGCAATGTGTTACATACACCTCTCTTACTCAAAGAGTTAAAATAAAAAAAGGTGGAATGTGATAAAAGGAGCTTTAAAAAAAAACAAAAAAAAAAAACACAAAGGATTTTAGTCTTACCTGTTAAATCCTTTTCTCTTAGTCCATACAGGTTACTGGTAACTCTGGGATGTCCAACCATTAAGGTTCCCAGAGGCGGGAAGAGGGCAAGGACCAGGTGCAAGGCTTCCAAAGTCACCAGAGCAGATATGAACCATCAGATCAGAGATAGCCCAAAACAAATGAAGTGTCAACAGACACTGAACAGGGGTAACACCACCCCAGGAACTGTTACACAGCACACTGAAGTAGTGCCAACAGGCCTCAAAAGTGAAGGAAGCACCAAAGAAAATCCTAGACAGGCAAGACTGCCTCCAGGATCTTCCTCCCAAAGTTGGTGTCAGCCAATGCCAGCACATCAACAAGGTAGTGCTTCTAAAAGGTGTGTACAGACAACCAAGTGACAGCCTTACACAAATGATCAGCTGAGGCCTGATTCTTGTAAGCACAAGAAAAAAAGGATTCCAGTGCACTCAGAACTGACTCACGCTGGCTCATATAATATTTACACAAAGCACAGGCTGTTTCTTTTAATATTTACACAGGCTGGCATCCGTTATCACAGTTGTCCAGAAGGATACCAGGAAGGACTTGCCCTTCAGCAGATTGGAGAGGTCGAGCCACCACGACAAACTCAGTTTCACATGAAGAGGGAGGGATACTGACATCTTCAGAAAGTCCAGCTGACCCCTGCACACCTGGATCACAAACCTCTGAAGTTCCCTGGTGTGAGCCATGGCAAATGGGACCGCTTCTATGGGGGAGATGAATTTCCCCACTAGAGAGGACAGCTTCTTGGCCGAACTGGATCGTGAGCCAGAACATCAGAAACCCTGTGGGCGATCTGGATAGCCACCTCGTCAGTGAGAAACACCATGTTCTGCTGAGTGTTGAAGAGAAAGCCCAGGAAGACCAGACGCTGGGATGGGACAAGATCTGACTTGTCCATGTTGATCCACCCGTAAAGGGTGAGAGCATGAATGCAGTCTTGAACCTACTGATGTCCATGTATGGAGTAACTCGGATGCTGCCCCGGTGGAGGACGGATACTAAAGCTCCCAGGACACTGTTGAAGACTGGAGAAGCTGTAATCAGACCAAAGGGAAGAGCTGAAAACTGAAAATGCCCTTGGTCGCAGGCAATTCTGAGATATTGCCGACTGTCTAGATGAATGGCGATGTGTAGATACGCGTCCTGAAGATCCAGAGAGGCAAATAATTCCCCCAGGGACATAGCAGCAATCACCATCCTTAGGAACTCCTGGTGATGAGTCTTGACCACAAAGGAATGGAGATCCTTCAAATCCAAAATGGGACAGCCGCAGTCTTTCTTGTAGACCACAAAGAGGTTTGAGTAAAAACCCATACCACTGTCCCGAATTGGAACATGTTCCAGAACATCCTTGTCCAGAAAGGCCTGGATAGCACCACTGAACAGATGGCGTATCTCTATGCTCTGAGGCGTATGAGAGGGGAAACCCAAAAGGGAGGAAGAGATTAAAGGGATCCTGTACCCTTCTGCTACCACCTGTAAAACCCATGGGTCTGCTACTGAATCCTCCCAGACGCTGTGGTAGTGACACAGAGCCACCCACAGCCGAGTGGGGACCTGGGTTCGGCGAGTCATGCCAAAGGCGGCTTGGAAGCCTTAGGCTTGGAGGAAACTTGGGCTTCCATTGCTGTCTGGGCTTGGAGGAGGAATGCGGAGCTGAGGGAACCACCTGGTTCGCTGGACATGTGTCAGTCTGGAAGGAATTAAAAAGCCGATTACGCTTGAGGCGTCGTCCTCCTGGGGACCATAGGCAGAAGGGTACTCTTGCCCCCTGTGGTCTCACTAATCAGATCCTTAAGATCTGGCCCAAACAAAGAGGTGCCTTGGAAAGGCAATGAGAGCAAAGCTTTCTTGGAAGCAGTGTCAGCAGACCAGATCTTGAGCCAAAGAGCTCATCTGGCAACCACAGACATGGTGGAAACCCTTGCCACCAAACAGATGGCATCAAATAAGGCAGCAGAAACATAGTGCTGGGCCTCAAATGTTGGCAAGATGCCGCAACATATCCAAAGTAGGAGCACCCTGACGGACAGCCAGAGTGAGCTGTTCAGTCCAGACCACAATGGCCCAGTTCACCCATGCAGCAGTGAAAGCTGGATGCATCGCAGTACCAGCAGTGGCAAATAAGGACTTGAGGGAGAATTCAAGTTTCTTGTCAGTCCAGTCTTTCAGAGCGGAAGCATCAGCAAATGGCAAGGTAGTGGAGACAGGAGCATCCACTTTAGGGGGGATGAACCCACTGAACCCACTGTCAGGAGCCTTCCACTCATCAGACACAAGACGGTCAAGAGTGGGGTTAGGTGGAAAAACAAGTATAGAGCCTTTTAGGCTCCTGAAATAAATCAGAGGTATCTGAAGAAACCTCCTGAACTAAGGGAATGTTTAGGGTAGTTAAGATGGCTCTGATCAAGCCCTCAGCCGAGGGATCAGGATCGGCCTCAAAGGGGTCCCCAAAAAAACTGAGAGGAGCCCACAGCAGCACATTCCTAAACATCCGAATCTACCAACAGTTCCTACTCAGAGTAATCTGATACGTCAGGTACTCCCTGCGGTTTCGGCAGGGGAGATCTGACGGAATAAAGGGTCTGCCAGAGTCGAAGACCCCCTGTAACTGGGATGGAAAGAGTTGCAATGTAGACCGAAGGTCTCTAGTAGCAGCCTTGAATTCTTGCACCCAGACTGGCTCTAATGCATGGCTGGAGGTTCCTGGAAGAATCTCAGGGACATCAGAACATGCTGGGCATAAATGACCTGTGAATTCTCTAGGTAACCCTGAATGACATGAGGAGAAATGCACAATAGGGGACACAGAGACCGCAGCTTCCTTAGTCTTAGGCCTGGCACCAAGCCGTAACAGATTAGACATTCTCAGTGTGTCAAAACGTTTAAAGTATAAGGAATCACCCAAATACAGTATGTAAGATTAAAATTTCACCCCAGAAATCGCTAAAATGCACTTATCTGGCAGGCGAAGGGTTAATCAGCAGAGGAGAGAAGAAGAGTCCAAGCCCTGCATAGGAAACTAATTCAGGAAAAGCACAAAATGGCTGCCGTCACAGGCGCTAATCAGAAACGAGCATGTGAAGCAAGCGCTCATGGGAAATGTAGTTTTCGCAGAAAAAGTACCCCAACAGTGCCCAAAGCCCCCTGAACCCCCAACACACAAAATGTTAACCGGATAATAGAGCATAGGCAGACAAACAAAATGAGCCGTCTCGCTACAATGAGCGATTGCAGAGATATGTCCCAAAATGTACAGTCCCATAGAAGTGAATGGAGCAACAGCGTCTATGCGGTACAGCTCGCCTTTACACAAATTTTGCAAAGTTGAAGCTGTGAATTAAAATTACATGAATCATCACTAGAACAAGTTAGCAGACCCAAAAAACACTGAACCCAGTAGGTTAAGTGCCAATAAACCCCCAAAAGATGCAAAACAAGCAGCTAAAGGGTTAAGTTACTACAAACTTGCTCCAAAATATCCAACAGACATACAGATAAACCAAATGAGTGCAGGAGCGTGCAATAGAAACTCCAAAAGGAAAACCCCTGTGCGGAGGGGCACTGTGGGACATGTGGACCTGCAGCACTCAAAGGGTTGCTCACCTTTCCTGCAGATATTCTGTCTTCAGATTACCATGTAGTAAGAAGAAGCCTCACAAACTAGTCCTCAATAAGAGGTGCAAATACAGTGGGTGCTGTTGTGCTGGGACCTGCAAACAAATGGGTCCATTGGTTCTACACCATCCTGCACTCCCTTACAACCAGTTTAGCTGGAGTTCATGGACAGAGTAAGATATTAGTGTGGGGGAGCCCCTTTCCTTCATTAGTTACAAAAGAACAGAAAGTTTGTCCAACACACTGGAAGGTCTGTCAGCTTGTTCTAGATTAAGTCCTGTCCTTAACCAAGCCCACCCAAATTAATATGGATATAATATATATATATATACACACATATATATACACACACACATATATTAAAAAATATATCTATCTATCTCTATATCTATATATCAGGGCTTATAATTAAGTCCTTTGCTACTAGCCAGACCTGAAAATTAGTCGCCACTGCAAGCCAAAACATACCCACCAGGGCTGAATTTCTACTCGCCAGGGCTAAATTTTCACTCTCCATTGGCTAGTGGCGAGTGGAAATTTTGAGCCCTGTATATATATTTTTCATTTGAAAATTCCCAGTCCTACTTCTTATTAAAGGTATAGGGGTAGATTTAAAGGCAGCCGTTAACAAAAAAAATCACTAACGGGTGCGTTAAGTGACATGTTGCAATTCAAAGATCCGTCTAAAGACCAGCTAACGGCAGTTGTACAATCCTTACGGCCGATACACTTACGTGCATTCAGACGCATGGAAAAACATACCCCAGAGCTATTCAAAGGCTTGCGGTACTGATAACGGCTGAAAAAAAGACACACCTAACGGCTAAAAGTTAAGACCCACTTTTTTTAGCCGTTAGACACTTAACGGCCAAAACAAAACACCCGTTACATAGGAAAAGACACAAAAGGCTTACCGCACAACCATGTAAATGTGAAAATTAACCCGTGCAATGCCAAAACAACACAAAAACATGCACACACAACACAAATCACTATACACACAACAACAACCAACACCACAGGGACAACGACACACTAAAAAACAACAACACAACATGGCACGGAACAATGGGGGTCATCACACAAAGCGGACACCTGCAAATACAAGCTCACCTGGGCAACATCAACACGCCACCTGCACCCCACAACTGCATGTCCGCAAATGGCACACACAGAACAAGCACAACACACCACATCTTATAACACACACACACCTGCAAACACTTACCTGGACAAAAACAACTCACCATTGGTCAGCACTCACCTCATCACCACACCCACACAATGCACTCACCTCATCACCACACCCACACAACGCCCTAGCAAGTACTTAAAGGGACAACTCAACACACTCACTTGTGGCTTGTTTTCCACTCTGGGAGGGAGGGAGGGAGGGAGGGAGGGAGGGAGAGAGAGAGAGAGAGAGAGAGAGAGAGAGAGAGAGAGAGAGAGAGAGAGAGAGAGAGAGAGAGAGAGAGAGAGAGAGAGAGAGAGAGAGAGAGAGAGAGAGAGAGACAGATAGATAGATACAGATAGAGAGAGAGACAGATAGATAGAGCAAACAGTATGTTGGGTTACATATTGTTGCGAAGGCTGCGGAGAAGGCGTGCAAGGGAGAGAGCTGGGGAACATCAGCAACCTCCAAGCATGCCTGATCAACAGCCACCACCTGTTGCAAGTGAGGAGGCTCTGGCTCAGCAGCCACACAGGAGCCCATCCCCACCTGGAGGGCACAGGATGTATAGACGACCACCAAGGCCCAGGGTATACCGCCCAAGGGTCACCCTCTTTGGAATGACCGATGATGAGGTAATTGATCGCTACAGGTTGAGGCCTGACAGCATCATTGCCTTGTATGAGGTCATCAAGGAGCAGGTGGATCCCATCTACATCTACAACCATGCCCTAACTGCCTGCAGAAACTACTCTGTGCCATGCACTTCATGGCAAGCGGGCCTTCCAGTCCACAGAGGGTTACGCATCTGGCATGTCACAGGCCACATTCTCCAGGGTGCTGGCCCAGGTCCTGCCAGCCCTCAAAAGCAAGGCCAGTACCTATATACATTTCCCCACCACCGACATGGACTGGATACAAGTCAAGCAGGCCTTTTACGCCAGGGGAGGCATGCCCAGGGTCATGGGTGCTATAGATTGCACCCATGTCCGAATTAAGGCCCCAGCACGTGACGCACAGATATTCATCAACAGGAAGAACTTTCACTCCATCAACGTGCAGATGGTGTGTGACAGCCATATGAGGATAATGAATGTCTGTGCAAAGTATCCTGGCAGCTCACATGATTCATACATTCTCCAAAACTCCTCAGTCCACAGAGATTTCGAGAATGGAACTTTTACAGGGGGATGGCTTTTGGGTGAGTTCACAATACAAAATCACATCACATACACAGGCGTACACACAACGCTGCTTAGCATGCTCCTGACCCACAGCTACTACGTCTACCACACAAAACATCATTCACACAACATGTGCTCCCTGTCTCACCATGTCACTCACATTACACAGGTGATGCTGGCTATGGATGCAAGTCCTGGCTACTGACCCCACTGGCCAATCCTCGAACACATGCCCAGGAAAGCTACAACCAGGCTCATGGCAGAACGAGGAATGCCATTGAGCGGACCTTTGGCCTCCTCAAGTCAAGATTCCGATGTCTGGACCACTCGGGGGGAGCACTGCAGTATGCACCTGGAAAGGTGTGCGACATCATTGTGGCGTGCGCAATACTGCACAACATCGCAGTGGACACCAGGCTGCTGGAGCACATCCAGGCCCCCCCCATACAGGAAGTGCCCATGGACATCGGACACGTTGAGGAGACCCTGAGAGGGACACAGATCAGAGACAGGCTCATCACGGAACACTTTACATGTGAGTATAACACAGGCATGCAAACAATCCATGCAAGTCCCCCATCAGTCCTGTGACACTAACCACACTGCACATTTTGTTATGTCTCACCCCACAGGAACAGTGACACAGCACTGCACTTGCAGCGGACGTGGCAAATTGTGTGTGTGGACTCAAAAACCATCCTCCATTCCACTCTCCACGTTGACATACAGACCCCAAGGATATCACGCACACCCTCAGGAGAAACAAGGTACAACACATAACCCATGTTCATCGCCTTACAGGGCTTGATTGACAGCAGCTAACTTGATTTGCCATGAGCATAGCCAGAGCAACCATGCAAGCCTTGTAGCGAAAGAGTGTTATCCAATGCTATGCATTGGATAATACTCCGTCACATCAGGGGTTAAAGGGCCATTGGACTCAATATGGAACCTGTACTGTGCTACAGCTGAGAAGAGCAGCACAGGGGTGGATGTACAGTGGTATGGGCACACAATGTAGAGGTCATGAGACGTAGATCAGATTACCAGGGACACCATGCTGACCTGTGAGTGTGCAGACATATGTGCCCCCGACATGAATACACACATCAACAAATGTGTCCTAACAGTTCCATGGAACAAATGACATTGGGCTGCCACTGTCACATTAACAGTGGCAGCCCAAATTCATTACTTCCATGGAGCTCTCAGAACACTTGTTGATGTGTGTATCCATGTCAGGGGCACATATCCATAGGGCTGGGGCACATGTCCTTAGTTCTCCACATAATTGGTTACAGATGAGTACACAACACATTGTCAAGCAATGGTTTGTGTACTCACCTGTAACTGTGAAAATTGAGGGGATCAAAAAGACTAAATTGTTGTTGCTTGATGATCAGTTCAAGTCAACTACTCCAAATCCTGTCCTCTTCTTCCACAGGCATCCGTAACATGATCCATCCTTGAACTGAAGTTCTTCTATGTGACTGGATTGATGTCTTGACATCACCTTCATGGAGATCACCCCTTGCTGTTTATGTTGATGTTGTTGGTGATGCAAAGTTTGACCTGAGGTTCACACAAACCTCTACTGGATCATTTTCATATAGACACAGAAAACACTAATTCCTGAGTTTTATAACCTGTACAGTTAGGATGCTCAGCTACAGAGTTGTCAAACCTTGTGGACAACACATGAGCTGGGCAGCAGTGTAACTAAAGTACTATTTTTTTGTTTCAAAGTACATTTAGTGTTCTCATACAGGTGTTCAATGCATATAGGCAATACACAGAAAACACATGTACATCCTAATGTACTTTGAGACACAATAAAGATGAACCATCACCATTCTATCTGTGTCTGTAGGAGGATATATTTGAGAACACAGTTGTCAATGCGTTACCACACCCAGGGTAGAGTATCCCCATACATGGAAAGGCATCACCCATATCACAGGACTCCACCACTTGTTTGCAAGTGAGTGGACTCAGTGATGTATTCACGCTAACAGATGGTGGCAGTGATACACTAATGTGTTGTGGGAGTGATAAAGAGGTGATAAAGGGGACATACTTCCACAGTGAATTCCTGTCCACAGTTAATGTGTTGCTCAGTATAATCAATGTTCAGTGATATTGCTCCACTGGGACATATCACAGTACATGACCAAGTGGACAAGTGTTTTCACTGGGGAAGTCTGTTACACCCTTAGAAAAAACAACAAGTCAACTTACTGGAGGCCCCAATGCTCACCCCAGGATATCAATGTGTGTGCTACACATTGAAATCCTAGGTTGAAAACATTGGCTTCCCCAGTCAGTCTGTTGCACAATGAGTGTGTGAATCCAAGACAATATGGATACATGTCCCATTTATCTGTCCTGCTTGTTATCTCACCGCTAAGCCGTTTGTTTGGTTATCCCCTTAACCGTCTGAGTGCCAGAGTGGTACCCAACGCATTTCTTTGCAATGCGTTGCCTACCACTCTGGATATCAAAGGGTTAAACACTACGTATGATGTAGATGAATGTTCAATGTTGTACCAAATGTTGGGCTAAGGGGAATGTTTTGTTATGCAAAATCAACACACAACATTGCCATATAACACAGTTGTGTAATATGGCAACAGGGATGTTTTTACAGTTGATTTTGTACAACGATGTGTATGTGAACCCATGTTGTAACATCCCACAAACATCTTACCTAGGCAGGAGTTGTATTCACTGAATTGTTTGGCAATGCATTGGAGACAACTCTGCCACCCAAATCTATGACCAAATTCAAAGCAGATCAGACAGGATTCAAAAGCACAATGTTCCTTTATTCAGGGGAAATTTAACATGTTGGGCATTTTATTTTTTTTTCTTGGGGGGGGGGGGCTTAGACTGTGTGGCAGAAGTGGATAACCTGGATGATCTCCTGGTCACCCTTTGCCCCCTAGGTGTGGCTTCGGGGGTCACATTAGAGGGGGTGGTGGGGGCAGTGGATCCCTCTGTGGAGCGCAGGTTTTCCCTCTCCAAACGTAAGTCCTTCCTGCGGTTCAGCTCTCTCAACTCCACCAGTAGCTGTGCAAGCAGGTCCATCACCCCCGTGTGTAGCTGATGGAGTTGAGTGTTGATCCTCATGACCTCCGACTCCAGGGCATGGATCCTTGCCTCTATCCTGTTAGTGTTTATACGGGATTCCCTACGGCTCCTGGTGATGTTGTCATTGGTGCGGAGGCTTGACCTGAGTAGTCTCCTTTGCAGAGCCATACACTCAGCTTCCATCCCCGTGGGCCGTTCACTGCTGGTGATGCTTGTGCCTGGTGAATCAGCTGCTGCTGTGTCCTCTCTGCTGCTGCTGTATCCTCCTCTGCTGCTGCTGTATCCTCCTCTGCTGCTGCTGTATCCTCCTCTGCTGCTGCTGTATCCTCCTCTGCTGCTGCTGTGTCCTCCTCTGCTGCTGCTGTGTCCTCCTCTGCTGCTGCTGTGTCCTCCTCTGCTGCTGCTGTGTCCTCCTCTGCTGCTGCTGTGTCCTCCTCTGCTGCTGCCGTGTCCTCCTCTGCTGCTGCCGTGTCCTCCTCTGCTGCTGCCGTGTCCTCCTCTGCTGCTGCCGTGTCCTCCTCTGCTGCTGCCGTGTCCTCCTCTGCTGCTGCCGTGTCCTCCTCTGCTGCTGCCGTGTCCTCCTCTGCTGCTGCCGTGTCCTCCTCTGCTGCTGCCGTGTCCTCCTCTGCTGCTGCTGTGTCCTCCTCTGCTGCTGCTGTGTCCTCCTCTGCTGCTGCTGTGTCCTCCTCTGCTGGTGCTGGTTGTGCTGCAGATGGGTATGTGCCCACCACATCAATTGACCCACTGCTGCCCACCGATGTCTGTGCTGGTGGAGGTGGTGGGGTAAACACGTCCCTTCGCATAGGCTGTTGGGGCTCCCCAAGCAGGCCCAGGTGTTGGTAGTCGAGTGGCCAAGGGTCAAACCTTGGCCACTGGTATGTGCTTGACCCCCACCTAGGATCATACCTGGGGCCATGCTGGGGAGCCATCCAGGAGGGTAGGTCAATCTGTGGGTATGGCCCGTATTGGGTGGTGGCCACATCACCGGGCAGCCATTGCCTCCCTGGTGGTGGTGGTGCTGCTGCTGCTGCTGGGGGATAATAGCTCCTGGAGGTGGTGGGGGGCATCCAGTCACTGTAATAAGTCGGTGCAGGCAGAGTTGGTGCAGGCAGAGTTGGTGCAGGCAGAGTTGGTGCAGGCAGAGTTGGTGCATCCAGCTGGCCAAGAGGTGTGGATGTCGTTGGGTACGGTGCCCACTGGCTGGTCCCCTCCTCCAAATACTCCTCACTGGGTGGTGAGGTGGCCTCCTCCATGGGCTCCTGATGTGCTGGAGACACATAACCTGTGTGGAGGATTGAGATTGTGTGATCAGTAAACTTAGCCATGATGGTGTCAAATTGATATTAATACTTGAAATGTGTAAAGGAACATATATGTTGTATGGTGTATCCCCCTGTGTGAAACAACGGTACTCCTACTGGTGATGGGTGTTGTATTCTACATGTATTGCAGCTCAGAGTTGAATTCCTTTGGTGCCACATCCCAGTGGCCTGAAATTGTACATTTGCGCTGTTGCCACATCATCCTTTGTGGATATCTGTTCCCTGGACCAAAGCTAGCCAGAGGATGGTCTGGCAACATTGGCATAGTACATTTTCAGGCCACAGTGATATTGTCCCTGGAATATTCAACTTTGAGCTGTTATACTCTTGTGATGAAACACCTTTCAGTAGTGGGGATACCCTTGCATTACCCGGTGGATCAATCCTATGACATGTATTTTTCCTTTCACATTTTAGGTATTACTATCTCTTTAACGGGATAGCAATGGTTAATTTCACCTTGATGTAACATTGCAGGCATCATAGAGAGATGTTTAGAAAGATGTTGCTGTATGTGACAGCTGGAGATGTCAGTCATTTGACCACACGGAGGCTCTTCAGCAGACTCCACATTGACCCATTTGGAGATAACTACATCTTTGCCATTGTCTACTAAGTGTTCCTGGTTTGTAAGCACGCTCTGTGGACCATGTCAATGATGGATCCATCTCCAATTGTTTCAATTTTGGGTCTGCTGAAGAGCCTCCGTGTGGTCATATGACTGACATCTCCAGCTGTCACATACAGTAACATCTTTCTAAACATCTCTTTATGATGCCTGCAAGGTTACATCAAGTGAAATTAACCATTGCCATGCCAAGGTACACAGTGAGGAATATGGTCTGATATGTGTGTATATGTACCTTTCATACGGGTACAAACATATCCTTGATAGATATGAACCCAGAGATCTGTTCAGAACATGTGATTGTCTAACTGCCTATATATGTACAGCCATCACAAATGAACTTTCATAGATACAAGTGATACCCATCCAAGTAGGTGTAATATACTGGGTATATGTACTGTGATGATGATATCAATATGAGTTATTTTGTTGAGGGTGCACATATATGGGCAGTTGGACAATCACACGTACTGAACCGAACTCTGGGTTTACATCTTGTTGGGACCTATTTGTACCCATTTGAAAGGGACATATCCACATACAAATCTGGTTCTTTTTCTTTCTGTACATATCTTTTTTGAAGAGATCTGCAGTGTGATTCAAGTAGTATTCATCCCTATGTTATCAGTTCATCCCGTACAGTGCTGGATTTTGTCAGATTAGACATGTCCCTCTCTGGTTGTCATGATGGTATCCTATGCATAGCATTGTGATGCATGGGATACCACAGTGGCAATCAGGGATTGATGTACATTACAGGATTCTGTCCATGAGGTCTGTTCAAGTTGAATCCTGAGGGGCAACAATCAAGCCAGTCTTGAAGGATATCATTGATTGAGGCCTTTTTTTTCCTGGATCAGCCCATCCATCCTTCTGTGTGAGGCAGCCAGACCCGATCATAGATATCCATAATCCCTGGCCTGTTATTGACCAAACCTCAATGGTTCATATTTGGTTCCCATATTTATCCTGCAAATAGTGTCTGGTGTACCATCCATCCATGGCATCAGCACTCCTGAGGATCTATATGTGAATCAAATGTGAGCTATGTAAATTGAAGTTAGAGTAAATGATTGCATACACAACACCAAGGCCAACTTTTTCACCTTTACTTATGTGTGATTGTTTTTGGCCTGTGTGTTGCACATACAAGCATTTATTCTCAGTGGCACTGTGATTTGTGACCTGATCCATCCTGTTGGTGATTCAGTAAGCGGTTAAGTGGACCTGATGAACTGATTATGATGCTGACTTCTCCGCTGACCTCATTTCACCATCTGCAATGTTTTCTATGGAGTCCACACAATGGGGCCTGTGCAGCTTGAATCCTGTTATTGGATGTTCTCCATAGACTAACATTGTAATTGGTAAAGTGAGGGTATGCAAGTGTCAAATTCACTACATCAGCTCTTTTTCACCGCTTAGTGAATGTCCCCTATGTGTCATGTAATTGTTAACCTATCGACATGTGTTTGTTGTCTGGTTAACCCTTTGAGTACCAGAGGGGTTGCCAAAGCATTGTTGATCGATGCATTGATGATCCCTCTGGCACTCATGGGGTTATGTGCTGGATTCCCTGTGTGAACATGGGTAACACTGTGTGACAACAATTGTGATGTTTAACATACAACACTTTACTGAGCATGGTTTGTGTGTATTGTGTGTGATGAGCACAGCAACATGAGGGTTAACCAGGGAGTTGGACAGGTTTTGGCCTTGTTGAACATTGACATTTGTCCTTGTCTTGATCCCTGTTTAAACCCTCAGGGTGCTGTGTTGGTGCAATTGTGTGGTTGAATGAAGAGCAGATGTTGGGATGTGAGTGCTTGTTTGTGATGGGTGTGTGGTTTGGGGTGGTGTGTGGTTTTGGGGTGATGCACTTACCGGTGGTGTGGAGGCTCCTCTCCTCCCCAGTGTCTGATCCTCCAGGGACCCCCTCAATGAGGGTGGATGACAGTGTCTGCCGCAGCCTCTCCTCCCATGCGCTGTAGGTGATGGGGACAGGTGGCCCACCTCCGGTGGCTCTGGCGTGCAGGGCGGCATCCCCCATCTTCCTCTTCACCTGCCTTTTGCAGTCGCCCCATCTCTTCTTGATTGAGTCCACATCCCGTCTGCAGGTGGCCACCGCATTAACTCTGCTGCAGATTTGACTCCAGGCAGCTCTCCTCCTCGCAGACAGGCCAGGGAGTCTGTCCCCCGGGAAGAGGACACTCTCCCTCTCCAGCACAGCCTCCACGAGGGCCGTGTTTTCTTCCTCGGTATATCGGGGATCCCTGACCCTGTCCCCCTCAGCTCCGGCATGCGAGGAGTCAGACCCGGAGTGTCCTGCCTGCTCTGCCCCTGCCTGTGTGTGGTGGTCCCCAGGCACTACCCCTCGTCCCACTGCAGGATCTGTCCCTCTTCTTCTTTGTGTGCCTGTTCTTGTGGGCCTGGTCCCCCTCCGCCCTGCGTATCTCCCTCTCCCACCCCTGCTCTGCTGAGGGATCCCCTCCTGACCTTCCTCCTCCTCCTCCTCCACTAGTCTCCCCATCCCTCTCTCCTGTCCTCCTCTCCTGGCCATCATTCACCCACTCACACCCAGGCACTCTCACACGCCCTCACAGGCACACTCGATCCCACTCACTCTCTGTCACACACTTTCACTCACGGATTCACACTGTAAAAATAAAGTTTAAAATGTGTAAGGTGTGATGAAAAAAAAAAGACTATGTGTATGTATGTGTATGTGTTTGTATGGATGTATGTGCTATGTGCAAAAGTGTGCTATGTGTCTATTTAAATGCAACTCTCTCCTCTCCAAAATCCTTCTACCTTACTCCTCTGTATGCTTCTCTCTCTATCTCTCTCTCTCTCTCTAAATGCTATCCTCCACTCCTGGGTCCTGTGCTCTAGCTTGCTGAAACTCGAAACACAGACAGGGTGTAACCGTTATTTTGAGGTATATATAGGTGTATTTGAACATTTTTGATACTTTGGGGCCTTGGGATTGGCTGTAGGTTTGAATTTTGTTTGTGCATCTATCAGGGTTGCTAGACAACGGCAGCCGTAATGTAACATTTTGAGTTAAGTTGTGTTTTAACGGGTGTTTGGGACGCACGGTGATGCAAAATCAGGTGCGACGCTGGTTTTTGTTTAACGTGTTTTTGTAGTGCCTACGCCCGATAGCTATTCTTGAACGCTTACCTTTGAATCTGCCGTAAAACATGTGTTCTTTGCGGCCGACGTGCCTTTTTTACTTAGCGGATGGTTTAACGGCTGCCTTTAAATCTAGGCCATAGTGTCAAGGTTGGTACCATGCATAGTTAAAAGCCCCATTTGTACAAATTGTAGTTTTTATTTGTCCCTTGTGATGCAGTTGCTTTGCTTTAGAATTGCCACTCTACCTTCCCCAAACAGTTTCTAATCTTTTCACCAGCAAAAATTACAGTCTAGGCTAAATAGCTGTAGTAGGTCTCCCTTGTGGCATACTCTGCATTTGTAACAGTGCTCTACAGCTGGCTTGAGGAATATGTCCTGTTATCACCAACACAGTGAAAGCATGGCGTGTGTAGTAATTGTGTGAGGGTGAAACCAAAACAGCACCTGGGAAAATGGGTCTAACCCTTCGAATGTCAGAAGTGTCCAACGCATAAATCCCTGGAACTCAAAAGGTTAATAAAAATAAAAGAACATCTCTTACACACAAATATGTGAAGGAGTAAATATGTCAAATATAAACTGAATGACTGACGCGCGGGATATGAGAGCACTTTGCAGTACCTTCCTACTTACAAACAGCATCTGCACCACGTAAACGCTCACTACCCAGTGTGAGCAGAAAGCAAAAAGTCTGGATCTGCTAATGTAGATTGTACATTGGATTGAAGGAAAAAAAACCATGGAAAGCCAGTGTTGTGAAACTGCCAGTAGCCAGCACAGACAGGTATGTGTGTTCTAGGGGCTGTTTGCACAAACTAACAGTGGAGAAGTAACGTGGCAAGTCAGTTGCATCACAGGGGGATACGCGAATTTCCAAATCCTATCAAAAATGCTTTTAACACCTTCTATGCTAGAAACATCTTAAAGCAGTAAATACCACAGGGATCCCCCTAACAATCCATATCTTTAGGATCTACTTGCTTGAGTATGTTAAAATGCTCAGTCATTTAAAGGGATAGTAATGTTTCACAAAAACCGTACCTTTGATTAATCTCCATAGTATTTGGGCTGTGGAGAGTATTATTTTAATACTGCCAGAGTTGTAGTTCAAGAGTAAACTGAATGATAAAATATCGCCCCCTGCCCCTTTTACCTAGTGTAAGCCACCTGCCCTCAGATGTGGAATCTGGTCTCTTGACCAGACTGCTCACAGCAAGACAACCTTCTTACTGTGATCATAAGGAAAACCCTGCCCTCCTTGACAGGTTTTTCAGTTTTTTCCTTATGCTCACTGAAGATTGTCCTCTGCGATCCATCTGGACAATCTTGATGCTCTTAGGTGAGTACTGTTACATCAGTGAAAGGGGCAGGGAGGATATTTTATCATTCAGTGATTATGAAACTACAACTCAGAGTACTGAAATAACAGTCTCCATGGCCCAAATACTATGAAGATTAATTGGAGCTGCTTGTATTATAAAACATTATTATCCCTTAAAGTCACCTGTGCAACCAGGACAATCCTAATACAGGGCCTGCAGGGGGTCCCTAATGTGATTGTTAGGAACCACTGCTGAGAACATGGGGTGGTCAAATGATGGACTCCAGGCTGTTGGGGATGACCCCTGTAATCTCTAACCAGACAAAGGAAGATCGGGGAATGAGTATTATTAGACCTCCAGCTGATGGACAACAACTACCAAACTACTGTGATACAATGTATTGTACTATAAGTATTATATATCACATTGATTGGTTATGCCTCTGCAGTCACTTACATCTAATCGTAAACACTAGTGATGAGCGAGCATGCTCGGCCGAAGCTCGGTTCGGCTCGAGCATCGCTCTGCTCGGCACATGGCGGTACTCGTACGAGTACCGCATGTGCTCGCCCGCCATGTTCGGGTCTCCTCCCCGCACGTTTCGCAGCTGCTGCGCAGCCAATAAACGTGCGGGGAGGCTCTGACATCAGTGTAATGCCAGCAGCCATGTTGGCTGCTGGCATTACACTGATTGGCTGGCCAGAACCCGTGATCGGGTGCTGTATATAGCACCCGACGCGCGAGTTCGGCTCATTCTTAGCCAGGGAGAGATGCGCTTAGGCAGGGAAAGTCAGTGTAGGGAGAATAAGATTGTTGAAACTCTTTCAAGACCCAAAAGTCCTTTTTAGGACTGTTGTGTGTGGGGGCAGCATTTATATTTTGTTTGGGGGGGCACAATTTCCTTTTTTTTGTGGGGGGGATATTTTTAAGGTGACATATCATACTAGATGCACAGGAAGTCAGTGTAGGGAGAATAAAATTGTTGAAACTCTTTCAAGACCCAAAAGTCCTTTTTAGGACTGTTGTGTGTGGGGGCAGCATTTAATTTTTTTTGGGGGTGGCAGAATTTCATTTTTTTGTGGGGGGGGGACATGTTCTAAGGTGACATTGTACTAGGTGCACAGGGACAAATATTTCACAGTGCAGTGACAAGATGACATTCTGTTAGGTGCACAGGGCCAATGATTTTACAACGCAGCGACAAAAAGGGCCATTTTAAACGTGTGCCTAGCCATAGATTATTGTCACATTCTGTTTAGTGTGCAAATTCACAAATTAACGTCACATATTCCGTTCACTGTGCCTAGCCGCAGATTAGCGTCACATTCTGTTTCGTGTGCCTAGCCGCAGATTAGCGTCACATTCTGTTTCGTGTGCCTAGCCGCAGATTAGCGTCACATATTGTTTAGTGTGCCTAGCCGCAGATTAGCATCACATATTGTTTAGTGTGCCTAGCCGCAGATTAACGTCACATATTGTTTAGTGTGCCTAGCCGCAGATTAGCGTCACATATTGTTTAGTGTGCCTAGCCGCAGATTAACGTCACATATTGTTTAGTGTGCCTAGCCGCAGATTAACGTCACATATTGTTTAGTGTGCCTAGCCGCAGATTAACGTCACATATTGTTTAGTGTGCCTAGCCGCAGATTAGCGTCACATTCTGTTTCGTGTGCCTAGCAGCAGATTACCGGCATATATTCCGTTTAATATGAAGAAGGCGGATAAAAAGGGACGGGGAAGTGGACGTGATCCTGATAGTTCAAGTAAATATACAGCAAATACTGTTTGGTAACAATTTTTCGCCTAAAATCGTTTTTATCTTCCTTTTTGTGTGTTTTACGGTCAGTCTGTAAAAATGGCGTACTACGGGCGAAACATCGTTCCCAGCAGCGACGTTGGAGTCCAAGATGCATCCAGACATCCTCCCTATGCTGTCCCTGAACCATTTCTGTGGCGTTTCCATCATTTTCTGACCTTTTCCTATGAACCAGGCACCCTCCCCTCATCAGAGCAGGGGGTGCCTGGTGTAATGCTCGAGTCCTCCCATTGACTTCAATGGGGCTCGGGTGCTCGGCCGAGCACTCGAGCCTCCGGGGGCGCTCGGCCAGAGCACCCGAACACCCGAGCATCGGGGTGCTCGATCATCACTAGTAAACACCAAAGGCCTTATGTAGAAAGGCAAAGTGCATCAATTATGGAGAAAATTAACTACTGTTGGGGAAACAAATACATACCCAATATATTGACTTCAGTGGGGCTTTTAAACCCTTTGAATGCTAGAGGTTTGCTATACTATGAAAATCTAGCATTCAAAGGGTTAAATCTACTCATCAGGAACATTTGCTAGAATATTAGGTGACCCCAAATGTTAGATCCCCCAATTTTAAAATTCAAGTCAAGGAAAACCAAAATCACCCACAACACTGAATATAAGGCAACCCTGCAGACCATCTGATTCTCCCTACCTCTGCCTGGAAGCAGTCACACACAAGTTCCATTTGGAGGGCACCATGTTTTAATGTGCCACCCTCTTTATTGATTGCCTCTTCCTGTCCTGTCAGTTCTTTCCAGGCACTGTCTTCCAATGTGTAGCCTCACACTGGAAGACAGTTCCTGGCAGGACCGGAACTGACAGAGGCACAAGCAAACATGGGGCCCCCTGGGTGTACCTTCTATACGGCTGCCTACAGGCCTGGATCTTCTACTGACTGGATGGAGCAGCCAAATTAAAAGACAACCATGAATATAAAGGTGTAGATTTTTTTCAGGCTAAATTGTTGAAAATAAAAACTTTGCTTATATTTGAATGCAGTACTGGACCTTTATACAGAAATTCCAACCAATCCAGCTGAAATTACAGCTCCTCCCTAAAAACATGAACATTTCTGTGAAAAAGTAACGCCAACCATGCCGCTATGGCAGTGATTCTCAACCAAGGTGCCATGGACACCCACTTCGGTTGCCCCATGTTCTCTATGAAGACACTGAAAAATGTGAATGTTGAGTTTCAAATGTTTATGGCAATTTTTACATACAATATGTTTTTGCTATTCTGATCAAAGAATGTGACACAAAATGTTAGGATGTCCTACATACTCTAGATTGTGTGTTAGGTGGTTCCCTGGTCATCAAAAGACTGAGAACCACTGCACAAAAATGCTACATTCTTCAAAAAAATTAAAAGTTGTAAGATAATTTACTAGATATGACGCAAAGCAGCAGAAATAACATTTTACTCAGTGGTAAAATATAAACAAAAACTTTCCCTTTAAAATTATTATCCAGTTCTTATAAGATGTAGTTTGCAAATCAAATGGTATAGGTTTCTTCTATTATAGATTTTGATTGAGTGACAAAGTTAACTTCCAAGAGCAGTTGTATTTTTGGCTTAAGGCTAGTGCTTTATTCAAATGGTATTCCAATCCCAATCCAGGACAGATTTGTATTTTATATTAAACTATACATGGTGTAAAACAATAACGGTTGCTTGCAGAAAATGATGATCTAATGCTTTGAAGCCAGGCGGTGAGGGATGAATTATGTGCTTGCCTCATCCGCACTGCCTGATAACTCTGATATATGCCAAGTCCCATCAATAACCTCCTGGTGCAGATTACTGTCAGGACCCAAACAGCAGTCCATAAATAGCCCGTACACACAGCGGCTGCATGCCTTTTCAGCCATAACACAGTCTATAGCAAGGCAGGGTTTTATATGGCCCATAACATTCTACAAACTGGGATACATTTACATTTAGAAAGGATGGATGATTCAAACTATAAACAGGCAAAGCAGCACATGAGTGGTAATATACATGCAATATTTTATTAGATACAACAGATCGATGGGCACTCCCAAAAAATGTAATTGGTTTGCCTCAAAAGGTACTCCAGCTCATTTAGCACTGCAGCCTCAGACTATCATGTGATCAGCACTGCTAGCAACTGTTGGAGACTGCAACTCCCATCATTCCCAATGAGCCGCTGTAGCCTCCAACAGCTGGGGTGCCAAAGGATGAAAACCATAGATGCTAAACCAGACCTATCATGTTGTATGGCAATACAATGCATCAGATGGCCCTCCAGCTCTTGAAGGACTTACACTGACCGCATCCTACCTAAGCCAGAGGAGTAAGATGTAAAATGTCCACCAACAGTAGATGCAGGTTAACCCCTTCCTGATGTATTTGGCTGAACCTTCCTCCATTATGACATTGATAACACACCTGGCTTCAACAATTCCCTGTACTGGAACTTGCCTTTAACACATTAAGGAAGAGTGGCTTCAAGGATTCATCAGTGTGTGCCTCAGGGCAAGCTGTGGTCATTGTGGGGTGGCTGTAACTGACATCACCAACCATTCCTCTGTGACTTGACTCACGTGATTGCTGCTACATCGATCATACGTGCCAGTGGAGCCACATGCCAAGTGCTATGAATGAAAAACTTGGCCAAAGAAGTGGCGTTTTTACATGCGGGAGAGGTGAGCATAATGACCCCTCTGTGTAAAGGAATACATTATTTACAGCAAGACTAAAGCATCTTATAATACACAGTCTAATATATACACACATATACTTAAGTTTAAATGTACATTCATGTGAGTTTTATTGCTGTGGAGCAATGTCATACGCTTATACACACCACACAGTCTGATCTCCTAACAGAGTGGGACAGAGGGACATAGGGATTTTCATCTTAGAGGCACAGTACCACCTCTAAAAAGGAACACTTGGGAGGCATGAAAGTTCATTCCTTTTATCCAGTCCCTGTTAAAGAGAGTAACTGGGAGCAAATTATAACAGGAAAACATAATTTTTTATATTATCAAATTAAATGATGGGTTATACATATGTACTTATCCTTAAAAATGGTATATCATTTGTGTGGGTGTACTAAATCAATTAGAGGGGAAAATATGGTTGAACCAAGGCAGAGGGGTACGGAATGCATTGCTTTGCAATGGTTCTGTACCCCTCTGGCACCCAAAGGGTTAAAAGGCCAAAATTGCTCTTGTCCTCGCGTAAAAAAGCCCATGTCACCAAGTGGTTAAGCCAAATATGGTGCTGTGCACAAAGCAGTCGTGTTATAGCCAATCAGCAATGGCTTGTGCAGTGAGTGTCACACAGTAATGACTGCTGCTAAGGTACCTCAGTCATGACAGCATATCATCATCACAGCCACACCATAGTTGCACCTATGTTGCAGTGCTTTCCAGAGCAGATCAGGCGACAACTGAAAAGTAAAGATGTTGCGCTGTGTACACACATAGGAAGTGTCCCCAAGGCAAAGCTAGAGGGCTTGCTCTTGATATATATGTATTTTAATTCAATTAGGTGATTACATTTAATTATATTTTGTGAGTCATTTATTTCAGTTTTGCTTTGTAATCCATCATAAGCAGAGTCTACCTGGTGGTGGGCAGCAAATTGAGTGGAATTAGCATTTTAATTGATGTTACATGAGACAACTCTGCTATTTAACAGCTGTTAAGTGGTGTTAATTGGGAGCTGCAACCCACAGCTTGGCAGAGTTTGTGCACACAACTGAAAAAAAGATGTAATATCGGGTGCAATCACAACACCAGTGGCAACATGGAATATTCCAGCAACTTCTGGGCACTCGCTACACTGCTCCACCTGCACACACATCAGTAGACACATTAACTATCAAGCTGCCAGCCACCTAGCACTGCGTGGGTTAATTTTAACAGTTTATTACCAGAGAAGCCATCCCAACACCTTAAAGCTATTGTTGGACTACAGGTCCCATCACCCTCAACCAATTGGCTGAGGACAAGAGATATGGTCCAAACAGCTTAAATGCCTCAGGTGCCCAATCTTTAACTAAAAACAAGAGGTTCATATTCAAATAAGTGTACATTTATATAAATCGCCCACCTCTCAGATGTGCTGGATGGAACAACATGTTCCCTACTAGGAAGGCTTCCAGGTGAGAATCGGAGTATAAAGGCAGAGTGTGAGTGAGTGTGTGTGTACACAATGTATGTTGTTGGACCTTCCCTACAGAGTAAAGCATTGGTCCTCTCAATGCCTGGAGGTGTGTTTTTCATAAATTAAAAAGATAATTTGGCATTTTTCAGATAGCTTGTGTTCAAGATGTTTTGCCATTACAGCTTATGAAAAGCTACTTGCCCCAGGAAAATAATTACAATGAGCTCTATAGGTATATATCCCATGAGCACCACAACAATCTGTGCCATCATCCTGTATGAAGTAAAACACAAATTTTGGAAGAATAAAGATTAGGAAGTAATGAAGACACAGCAATAACTAGTGTCAGCATGAGCTGATCTTTCACATAAAATTAACTTGTTCGGACCCAATACTGCCACTTTAACATAACCTGTAGCGTGACTGCAAACACTCAAACTGTCTTTACACTTTCCCTGCTTGTGCACAGGTGAGTTGATTAAATGAGTGGGCCTGTGATTAACTCTGAAATATTGATCCTTATTCTGACTTTTCAGAACCTTCACCCTGTAAGCAACACCCCCAGTGGTCCTTATAGGGATTACCTTGATTACGGTCTCAGGGAATGACTAAACCACTGATTTTATGTAGTTCAGGTTTCACGAGTGTTCATATTATTCATATTTATATACATACAGTATTGACTGGCACCCAGGCACCGTAAAACCGCATTGTGTGCTGTCCAGATTGTGAACATGGACACACATGCACACATTTAAGAGCACCAAACATATAAGGAAAATTGAAATTACTTTTTTCACATGAAAACTGAGCACAGACTGTGAAAATAACAGCCTTGCGTAGAGCTAGAGTAAACTGTAGGAAATGGCAATTCTCAGTTTTAATGTGTTACAACATCAAAGTGCCTGGTGCAAGTGGTGCAGTACTGGAGCTGGAAGCCTTGTCATTGCACCTTAAACGCAAGAACCAGTGTAAGAATGGGAGCACAGAATGCCAAAAATCAGATTCTTCCTATTTCACCTAAAATCCCGCCCCTTAAGGGGTCCAGTTCAATCTTAGCATGCCTCCTGTAGCACTGTGCATTACCAATAATAGTTGCAGTGGCCTAATACTTGGGAAACTTCAGGCACTGTGTGACCACAGCCTTCCATTCTCAATGAAAAAAACAGGAGCAAACAGACCTGCCAAATTATTTTCCTTTTAAACAATAAATTTAGACTGTATCCACTTGAAGTGACGCAAGTAAAGTTTCGCATCATAAAATGACGCATCTATTCAGCTGCGTCAATTAAAGTGTCGCTGATTCTACATTTCGCGTCATTCCAAATGGCGCATTCACCATATTGTGCGTTGTGTCGCAGAATTAAGGACACGATATTGGTGAATTAATGACGTGGGTGCAATATGTATGGGTTCAATATGGGTGCAATGATGACACATTAAGGATGCAATATGGGTGCAATAATGGCACCCATATTGCTTCCTTAATGTGTCCTTACTGCACCTATATTGCACCCAATTTGCATCATTATTGTACCCAATTTGCGTAATTATTGCACCCATAATGTGTCCTCTTTGCACCCAATTTGCGTCCTTAATGCTGCACCATGTTAAGGTAAGATATGGTGAATGCGCCATTTGGAACGACACAAAATGTAGAATTTGCAACACTTTAAGACGCATAACTAATTGTGACACTTTAAATGACACAGCCGAATAGATGCGTCATTTTATGAAGCGCAACTTTACACGCGTCACTTTGATAGTAAACCAATTTAGACATATTGCTGAAAACATAGCTTGTCCTCCCACTATAAACCTCACACCTTTGGTACATCCCTTGCGTTTCAAACAACCAATAGAAAATTGATAAATATCCATATAAAAGGTTTGTGCTACAAATCAATATCAATCATGTCAATGGAAAAGATGTGCTTGACAAGAATGAATCATGTCATTTAATTCTACCTGTCAGTTAGCGTGATCAAACAACGTCAGACTTCTCTAAAGCCAAGAAAATGAGAGGATAAGGTCAAAGGACCAGAAAATTAATTTTGTTTAAAGTGGCATTCTGCACACATATGGCTTTATTAACTTTTATAGAAGTCGTATACTAAAATATAAGTGGTTAGATAAAAGAATGATTAAACAATTTGGCCTTATGCTCAAAAGAACAGAGAAATTCAGAGGAGATTCCAACGCATTTAGAGACACTGCTTTCGCTAAATGTTTTACTTTAATTTACTACTGGTTTGTATTTCTGTGCATTTAACTTGAAACATCCAGTCCTCTTCCACTTGTTGGGAGCACCCTCTTTCTTACAGTATCAGCCAAGGATCATGAAGTCAGAAGCTGATGAAAAAGTCCTACTTAAATCGATGGGAATTTTAGAAAGGTTTATTTGTCCCCTATGCTGCAGGTTTGTCCACTTCTTAGTACAACAACCTCTGTGAGACACAGGATCCATTGCAAATATAAAGTCAGACAATTTTAAGGACCACAGAGAGGGAGTTCACATTTTCTGAAGTGCAGCAAAACAGCAGATTCAAGAGTATAGAGTTTACTAAAAAGATTAACATACTACCAAAACAGTCACCGCAAACCACTATTCTTTTAAACCTTTGCGTGCCAGAGGGGTATGCACAGCATTGCAAAGGAATGTGTTGCACACCGCTCTGGCTCACAGGGTTAAGCAGCAGGGATGTACAGACTTTTGAAACTGAACCCATGCTTTAACCCTTTAAGGATCAGAACAGTGTGCAACTCATTGCTTCAGTATACATTGCATACTGCTCTGGTCATTAACGTGGTAAATATATACATGAGTATGCATGTATGTGCGGGTATGCATGTGTGCACGTGCGTATGTGCAGTGGGGTCCACTTGTATTATAAATGCACCATAAACAATGCTGACAACATTTTAAAAAAGATAGAAGTAATACTTTATTGGGCAATGTGAACATTCCTGCTCACACTGTCACTATAAGGTGCAGTGGTAAATATCACATGCTATGGAGAGATGTAATCTAAAGGCGTAATCGCTCAATTAGAATGAAATAGAGTACTGACATTTGTAGTCTGAACACCATGTGGAAGCTTAAATGGACAGTAATATCTCAAAAAAATTATATAGTTTTGTAGGCTTAAAAAAAAAAAAAAAAAAAAATGAATATGCTCCAAACCCTCTCTCTCAGACCACTATGGTTTGAAAGATAATAGGATTTTAGTCTTACCTGTTAAATCCTTTTCACTTAGTCCATACAGGTCACTGGTACCATGGGATGTGTAGTCCCCTTTAATAGGCAGGAACAATTATGCAAATAATCTGCAAGGGGCGGAGCCTCCCCTCTTACTTAAGCCACCTTCTGGCCAGAGCCACTCATATTGATTTGAGACCCCAAGAACTGACCTCAGGTAAGCAAAAAGAAAGACTCCTGTGAGCATGCCCTAACGGTCTCCCACTGAATGCCACAGGAGAGCCAAGACTGGTCCCTTGACAGGGTGGGAGACCAGTGACCTGTATGGACTAAGTGAAAAGGATTTAACAGGTAAGACTAAAATCCTATTTTCACTGTCGTCCAATACAGGTCACTGGTACCATGGGATGTACAAACATTGAGCTGATCCAGAGGCGGGAAGTAAGGCAAGGACCAGGCGCGAGGCCCAAGTCACTAGAACTGATAACCAGTTGAAACCCAGCCCAAACTGTAAGTGTCAACGGACACCAACCAAGGAAACAAACCTTGAACTAGCACAGCACACGGAACTAGAGCCAACAGGGCTCAACAGTAAAGAAGCACTAAGGATCACAGAGCGGAAGACCTACACAGGCAAGACTGCCTCCAGGACCTTCCTTCCAAAACTGGCATCAGCCGAAGCCAGTACATCAACTCGATAGTGCTTAGAAAATGTGTGCACAGAGGACCAAGTGGCCGCTCTGCACAGTTGATCAGCAGAAGCTTGATTCTTGTAGGCCCAAGAGGCCCCAATAGATCTGGTGGAATGGGCAGTTACCCGGAAGGGAACATGCTTATTCCTCAACTTATAGGCTTCACGGATGGTAGCCTTAATCCAAGAAGCAATGGTAACTTTGGAGGCCGGTCTCCCTGCCCTAGGCCCCTCAGGAATGACGAATAGAGCGTCAGACTTCCTGAGAGACTCGGTGCGATGAACATAAAACTTGAGGCAACGCACCACATCCAACAAATGGAGATCCCGTTCCTTGTCAGATGAAGGATTAGGGCAGAAAGAGGGAACCACAATCTCTTGATTGATGTGAAATTCGGACACAACCTTTGGTAAGAATTCCTTGGTAGTGCGAAGCACAGCCTTATCCTTGTGGAACACCAGGTAAGGAGGTTTACAAGACAGAGCTTGTAACTCTGCTACCCGGCGAACTGAAACAATAGCCAAAAGGAAGGCCATCTTCCAAGTCAAGAGACGTAATGGAATGGAAGCCAAGGATTCAAACGGTGGTCGCTGGAGAACTCCCAGCACCAAATTGAGGTCCCACTGGGGAGCAGGACTCTTGAAGGCAGGTCGAACATGAGTCACACCTTGGAAGAAAACTTTCACATCAGGAAGGATAGCAATCCTTTCCTGGAAAAACACAGACAAGGCAGAAGTCTGAACTTTGAGGGAACTCAGACTGAACCCCTTATCCACACCGTCCTGCAAGAATGCCAGGACAGTGGGAAGATGGAAGTCAAGAGGCAACTTCTTGTCAGAGCACCATGTCACGAAAGTTGACCATATGCGATGATAGATCTTGGAAGACACAGGCTTACGAGCACTGAGCATCGTCGATACCACAGAAGGAGAAAAGCCTTTCTTAGCTAGAATCGAGGATTCAACCGCCATGCCATCAAACGGAGAGAGTGAACATCCTCTTTCCACAGATACTCCTGGAGAAGCAGGTCCGGACGGGCAGGAAGTGGGATTGGATCCTTCACAGACATGGCCATCAATTCCGGAAACCAGGACTGGCAAGGCCAGTTTGGAGCAATCAGGAAGACAGGACAACGTTCTCTCTTCAACTTCTGAATGACTCTGATCAATAGAGGAAGAGGAGGGAAGATGTAAGCCAGGGAGAAGTCCCAAGGGATCGACAAGGCATCCACTGCTAGAGCAAGGGAGTCCCTCAGCCGGGAGCAAAACACCGGAACCTTCCTGTTGTGTCTGGCAGCCGTCAGATCCACCACAGGCATTCCCCACCGTTGAGTGAGCATGTGAAACACCTCTGGGTGCAGAGCCCATTCTCCGCTGTCGACGGTATGACGACTGAGGAAGTCTGCCATGACGTTGTCCACGCCTGGAAAATGAACCGCAGAGATGACAGGCACGTGATCTTCTGCCCAAGACAAAATATCCTTGACCTCCCACCAGGCGGAACCGCTTCTTGTGCCGCCTTGCCTGTTGATGTAAGCCACAGCCGTGGCGTTGTCTGACTCCACTCTGACTGGAAGACCGGTCAAGTGAGACTCCCAGTGCCTCAGGGCCAGCCGGACAGCTCGAAGTTCCAGAACATTGATGGAGAGCATGGATTCCTTCAGACCCCATTTCCCCTGAGCACTGAAGCGACCCCAGACTGCACCCCAGCCCCGAAGGCTGGCATCCGTAGTGACTGTGGTCCAAGGAGGAACTAGAAAGGATTTCCCTTTCAGGAGATAAGAGAGATCTAACCACCAGTGCAGACTCGACTCGACATGAGGAGGAAGAGAAACAGACAGATGTTGATGATCTGGATGATTCTCGCACGTCTGGATCGCGAATCTCTGAAGATCCCTGGAGTGGGCCATGGCAAATGGTACTGCTTCGATTGTGGAAATGAACTTCCCCACTAAGGACGACAAATTCGGAACTGGAATCACGTCCAGGTCCAGAAGTCCAGCCACTCAGACAGCTATCTGGTGAGCCACGTCCTCTGGAAGAAACACCATGCATTGGCGAGTGTCGAACAGGAGACCCAGGAACAGAAGCCTCTGAGATGGAAACAAGTCCGACTTGTCCAGATTCAGGATCCAGCCATGACGGTTCAGGGTGTGCATGCACATCTGTAATTGCTGAAGGAGAAGCTCCGCTGAGGAGGCCTTCAGAAGGAGATCGTCCATGTAGGGGGTCACTCTGATCCCATCCTGATGGAGCACCGCTATCAATGAGCCCAACACCCTCTGGAAGACCTGAGGGGCTGAAGTCAGCCCAAAGGGGAGCGCTGCAAACTGAAAGTGTCCCCTGTGACAGGCAATCCTGAGATACCGCCTGCTCTCTGGATGAATAGGGATGTGAAGATAAGCATCCTGGAGGTCCAGGGAGGCAAGAAACTCCCCTGGAGACATTGCTGCAATCACAGAACGCAGGGATTCCTGGCGGAAGTGGGAGTCACCACATAAGCATTGAGATCTTTGAGATCCAAGATAGGACGGGCTCCTCCGTCCCTTTTGGCTACCACAAACAGGTTGGAGAAATATCCTGAACCTGTGTCCCCCTGAGGAACCGCCTCCAGAACCTCTTTGTCCAAGAGATCCTGAATAGCGTCGTCTAACAGACGCCATTTTGTGGGTTCCTGAGAAGGACGAGTAAAATGGAACCGAAAAGGAGGAAGGGAAGAGAAAGGGATCCTGAATCCCTCTGACACCACCTGAAGAACCCATGGGTCCGCCACTGACTCCTCCCAAATCCGGCGAAAGATGCGGAGACGACCGCCTACAGCCGGATGCGGACCCGGGTTCGGCGAGTCATGCCGAAGCAGTCTTGGAGGTCTTGGCCTTGGGGGCAACTTTGGGCTTCCAGGACTGTTTGGGCTTGGAGGAGGAGCGCGTAGTGGGAGGACCCGTTTGGGCCGAGGAACGTGTCGCAGTCTGAAAGGAACGAAAGGACCGATTGCGTTTGGCTGGAAACTTTTTCTTAAAGACTGAGGGTAGAAGAGTACTTTTACCTCCAGTAGCCTCACTGATCATTTCTTTGAGTTCAGACCCAAAAAGCAAATTTCCCTGAAAGGGCAAAGAAAGCAAAGCTTTCTTAGAGGCTGTATCAGCAAACCAAATTTTCAGCCAAAGAGCGCGTCTGGCCACCACAGAAGAAGTGGAGGCCCTCGCCATCATGCGCACAGCATCAAAGGCAGCGTCAGCAATATAGTTCTGAGCTTCAGTGATATTAGCAAGAAGCTGCAACTGTTCAGACACAGGCGCATCCTGGCGAACCGCTTCAGTCAGTCGTTCAGTCCAGGCTGCAATAGCTCTATTAACCCATGCCACAGCAAAGGTGGGGCGCATGGCAGTGCCAATAGAAGCAAAAATAGACTTAAGAGAGAGCTCTAATTTCTTATCCGTCCAGTCCTGCAAGACAGAGGCATCTGAGACAGCCAAAGCGGTAGATTTGGATAGTCTAGACACGGGAGCATCCACTTTGGGAGGATGAACCCATTTTGCCAACTCCGCCTCAGGAAAAGGGTAAAGCTTGGCAAACTTTTTGGAGACAGAGGAAGATCTATCTGGATTCCTCCATGCCTCAGAGACCAGACGGGCAAGAGTAGGGTTAGTTGGAAAACAAACAACTGGTTTAGATGGCTTTTTCTGAAAAACATCAGTAGGATCATAAGTGGATTCCTGAGTCAGAGGAAGGTTGAGCGTATTTAGAACCGCTCTGATCAGACCCTCAGCCGAAACTTCAGGGTCACACTCATAGGGGTCCCCAATGGACCTGTTAGATTCAATAACAGTACGTTCCTCAGCATCGGAATCCTGTAAAAGTTCTTCTTCAGAAGAATCAGTGATATCAGGAGCTCCCTGTGGCTTAGGCAGGGAGGTCCTGATAGTAGAGGGGGTCTGCCAAACCTGGAGAGCCCCCTGTACCTGAGAGGGAAAGAGTTGAAGCGTGGATCTGAGATCCCTAGTGGCAGCTTTGAACTCCCTCACCCAAGATGGCTCAATAGCATGGCTGGAAGGCCCAGGGTTGCTATTTTGACAAGTACAAACAGGGCATAGATCCCCCACATTATCGCTATCCAGCCCAATGTGGCAAGAGGAGCAAAACGCCATGGGGGTAGCGGACCCCCCATCCTCCTTAGTCTTGGGTCTAGCCCCCAGCTCCAGTGAAGTAGACATGCTCACAGCGTCAATATACCCCACCAAGAACACTATCACCCAGAAAGGTGTTAAAGATTAAAGTTTCACCCCAGAAAAATGTCTAAAAACGGACTTATCTGGCCAGCGAAGGGTTAATCTGTTGAGGAGAGAGAAGGCTCGGTCCCTGCGTAGTGTACTCGCATAGGAAAAGTGCAATAAAATGGCTGCCGTCATGGCTGCCAATCAAAAACGGGCGCGAAGCAAGCGCTCATGGGAAATGTAGTCTTTCCCAATACAAGTACCTAAACAGTGCCCGAAGCCCCCCTGAACCCCCAATATTAATAAAACACCAACCGGATGATAGAGCAGGAGCCTAGCATTAAAATGAGCCCTCTCTGAAGTTGCTGTGACAAGCGGTTTCAGAGATATGTCCCACACTGTGATTTCCCATAGAGAGTAAAGGAGCCATGCGTTTGAGCGGGAACGCTGCGCTTAAAGGCGCAGTACACAATTTTTAATAAAGTTCAGTAAAACATTAAAAAGTGCCCAAACAAGCATGAAACACATGAGAATCATAAATAAATGAATACCCAATGCTCCAAAACTCAGAGAATAACACAGAAATTGCATAAACTTTTTAGAGATAATGCAATAAAAACACCCTATGAGTGCTGGAGTGAATTACAAACTCCCAAATACAAGCCCGGCAAAGGGACACTGTGGGGACAAGTGGACCTTCAGCACTCAATGGGTGACTCACCTTTCTCGCTGACTTCTGTCTTCAGGTGACCATGATAGGTAGGGAAAGAACCAGAGGTAAATTCCCCAACAGGGGAGCTGCTTAACACAAGCTGTCCCCTCTTCAGGTATAGGTCCACAGAAATCCCTGGAAGCTGCACTAGCCACTTCGGGTGAGGGCATTCACAGCCATGGTCACCCTCCTAATGGTGGTATTCCATATTTGAAGAAAAAATAATAAAACTCTAAGAAGCATAGCTGTTCTCTGCCTGGTGTGCAAGCACACCAGGAACAAATCAATATGAGTGGCTCTGGCCAGAAGGTGGCTTAAGTAAGAGGGGAGGCTCCGCCCCTTGCAGATTATTTGCATAATTGTTCCTGCCTATTAAAGGGGACTACACATCCCATGGTACCAGTGACCTGTATTGGACGACAGTGAAAAAGGGATTCAAAGACCCCCTCTCCCTCCCCTTCTTCTGATGTCAGTTGTAAAGCTGACGGCAGGAGAATCGAGTCGTACGACTCAAGGAGGCTCTGCAGCAGAGCCGAGATCGCGTTATCTATAAAGAATTCATTTATTGGAAATATCTACAAATTGTGCCTGGTTTGCAAGCACACTTTGTAGACACTTCCAGTGAATTAATTCTTTATAGATAACAAGATCTCTGCTTTGCTGCGGAGCCGCCTTCTGATCCCTTGACCGGGATCTCCTGATGTCAGCTAGATGCTGACGTCAGGAGAAAGGGAGAGAGGGGCGAACTTCGAATCCCTATAGCTCTCAAACCATAGCAGTTTGAGAGATCGGGTTTGGAACATTTTTTTTTTTTAAATAAAGACTACAAAACTGGATCTCTTTTTTTGGGGACATTACTGTTCCTTTAATAAGGTAATATCTTTTGAATGCACTAACTCAAGTAGTGTTTAATTTACGCAGAAGAAAAAAAAAAAACCTACAATAACATCACCATACAATGAGAACCAATGAACTAGAGACATCTGTCACTATGGCATCCATGTCATTGGAGGTCCACAATATGGCATTTGTGGGTTTCTCACATTGCGAACAATAGATTTTCAGCAATTACTGTGAAATTGTATGTTATCGCAGACACAATGGGTTGGCATTGTAAAAGCGCACAATCACAAGGGTAGAGTGACATGTAATCACACACAGATGACGTTTCGTTTGCTAAAAAAAAGTCACCTACAAAAAGCCCCAGCCTAGCAGTGCTTAGTTGTCTCTGCTGCTTTGCATCATACTTCTTTTCCAGTCTACCCCTTTGAGTGCCAGAAAGGTATCCAATGCATTACAATGTGCTGGACACCTCTCTGGCACTCAAGGGGTTAAACTGGCTGGCTTCCTCGTGGATCCACTTAAGCTCTGCCTTATTTACCAGTTCTGAACCTGAGCTGCATGCCACTCAACCTGGACTGTCTGACCTCAAAACTGCCTTTGTCCCTTTCTAACTTCACCTCTGCCTTTGACCTTCTCTGACCACTGGTGGCACCCAACCTGTCACAAGGGCACCAGTGGTTCAGTCTTCGTGAGGCAAGCTAACTGCATTTAGGCCACAAATATTTAATCAGTGGATTTGCAACAAGACCCCCCCCCCCCCATTTTATCTAATTTGCAAGGTAATTTAAATTTACATTCTGTCAGCTTTGAATGAACACCACAGGAAGTACACCTATACATTCAGTGAACACCACAGGAAGTAGACCGACACAGGAAGTTAAAATATAATTTTCTCCAAAATTACACAGTTAAAAGCCTCAATTAAGTTAATGGGCATTGTTGAATGTTTTTTCTGTCCCCTATGGTGCAATTGGTCCCCCCAATATCCTTCCACTTTATTTACTTGCACATGATCCATAGAAGAGATTTTAATAATCTATGCTAGTAAGGTGTTGCAGGCCTCTATTTAGCTGTACTTAGAGTCTAAATACACATTCAACAGCATAAACGGCAGGTTTCTTTTCCTTTGACCATTTCTTTTTTGTTATAATCTTCTTGAATACACAAATACACCCTCTCCAGCAGGCCAGCTCTGGGCACACGGAACCTGCTCACTAGCTCATATACATTTATCTGCCAACATTATCTCTGCAGACAGCAGAACGTTGCAGCCGCTTAGTTTGCAGATAAGCGGATGTAGTATCCAAGCTTCTCAAGCTTTGCAGGAAGAAAGATTGGCAATGACAACTGCTGCAAAGCTGGCTGTGCCAAGCAAGGAAAACTGGCAGAACAGATGCCACTTTGAGAGTTGGTAGTGCCAAAACCACAACCATGAGATAAGTCATCACATTGGACAAACACATTAGCAATCTTGGGACATGAGAATATTTGGCAGCCTTAAACACACTCAGCCAGCCGTGACCTTCTGCACCGAGTACCCATAGTTAGGAGCCAAGGGACTGGAACCTTCTCTAGTAATCATTAACTCTTTTCTGGGTATATGGACCATTGCATTTATCTTTAGCTACTCAGGAGTATAATCCATCTTTTCCATCAAAGAAGGGGGTTGAGAATTGGATTAGCTCCCATAATCAATAAACAGTCCTCTGAGGTAGCAATATTAAATATCACTCAGACCACTTTTTTTTTTAGCAAATAATGCAATTACTTTGGCAATTAATCAATTATCCAATTACCACCAACTTGTCCCTAGGTAATGCGGCAGTGAGGAACACCAATGATGACAACCATCTGGGAGGGGACCTCACATCTCTGGAACAGAAATGGTTAAAACTTTAGGGGAAATGGTAGCGTACATCACATACAACACTCAACCCTTTGTGTGAAAGGGGCAACAGATAGGGTTACACCCCTCTGGCATTCAAAGGGTTAAACATTATGCCATTGTAAGACGTGTAAATACAACATGCCAGTAATTCAGGGGGCACACCAACTCCACCATAGAGAACAAACATATTCCCACTGATTTTAGAGGAGCTTTTAAATCACCGAATCCTACCAATTCTGACATTTCTTCCTATTGTGCTGGCTTTCAGGGACTTAATAGTCCATTTAAAAGCAATGGGCATTTGAATGCAGTAGATTTGTGGCTCCTCTCCCCCCCTTTATGAAGGTGTCCTGATGCATTGTAAAGTAGTATAATTCAGGACACTGTAAACAACAGACACTCGTACTCCTGCAAGGGTAAAGCAGCAGATTTAATAAGAACTGGAGCTATGCTACTGCACTAAAGAGAACTGGTTCCCAACCCCATACTACCCCCTATAGCAGATGTGGGAAGTGATGCACTGAAGCGGTTGCCAGACTACAAACCCTCCATCATGACTGGAGCTGTAGTCTGGCAACAGCTGCAGAGCTTCATGTTGCCCACCCCTGCCCTAACAGACCATGTTTTATATTATTTCCCTGCTTCAGTTTATGCAGGGAAATCCTAAAGACATGGCCTGATAGGAGTCCATGACAAGAGAGTTAACACACTGCAACAGGGTCCAAAAAGAAAAAATTCTCAAGGCTGCAGACTTCAACTCATTTGTAAACGATGAAAGTGTGTCCAACAGCAGCTGGGGATAGAGCTTTAAAGGGATAGTAATATGTTATTTTAACCATCTTTAATATTGTACATATTAAAAAATAAAGTAAATGCTCTAAGTCCCGTTGCTCTAACTTTCATAGTTTAGGGTAATAAGCTTCTAAAGTTCCCCCCTCACGCCCTTTTTACCCATGCTCACTAGCTGATATATTTAGATCCTGGTCCTAGGACCAGACGGCTCACCTCAGAGCCGAAATAACATTGTATACATGGAAAATCTTCATGAGAACGGTCTATAAAGGATGCCTGCTTCAGACCAGGCACACACTGTAGACTGTTCTCATGAAGAATTTCTTTGTATACAATGCTACTTCGGTACTGCAGACGAGCCTTCCGGTACCAGGACCAGGATATAAGTCTGTCAGCTACAGCGCGGACTTTGGTAAAAGGGGTGGGAGGGGGGAACTTTAGAAGCATACACACAAAAACTATAAAAAAGTTACAGCAACAGGGATTATATATTTTTTTTTTATTTGTACAATATTAAAGGTGGTTAAAATAAAGTATTACTATACATTTAAACAGTCTCTGAAAACTCACCTGCTCAGAGATGTGTACCACCTAGCACTGGATGTAATATAGATTACCCTCCTCCAACCAGTCCCTTTACCTTCTGTGTCTACCACCCCATACGCCCTTTCGAGATTTTGAGTGTGCAAGAGTAGGGCCCTCAAACCTTCCAGTCTCATATTTTTATGCCTATGTTGTATTTTTCATGTAATGTTTAAACGTGTCAACTATTTTGTAACACCTTTCTACTGTACAGCGCTGTGGAGAGGGGTGGCGGGGGAAGAGGACGTGCAGAGGGGTAGCGGGGTAAGAGGACGTGCAGAGGGGTAGCGGGGTAAGAGGACGTGCAGAGGGGTGGCGGGGGAAGAGGACGTGCAGAGGGGTGGCAGGGGAAGAGGACGTGCAGAGGGGTGGCAGGGGAAGAGGACGTGCAGAGGGGTGGCAGGGGAAGAGGACGTGCAGAGGGGTGGCAGGGGAAGAGGACGTGCAGAGGGGTGGCAGGGGAAGAGGACGTGCAGAGGGGTGGCAGGGGAAGAGGACGTGCAGAGGGGTGGCAGGGGAAGAGGACGTGCAGAGGGGTGGCAGGGGAAGAGGACGTGCAGAGGGGTGGCAGGGGAAGAGGACGTGCAGAGGGGTGGCAGGGGAAGAGGACGTGCAGAGGGGTGGGGGGGACGTGCAGAGGGGTGGGGGGGACGTGCAGAGGGGTGGGGGGGGACGTGCAGAGGGGTGGGGGGGGACGTGCAGAGGGGTGGGGGGGGACGTGCAGAGGGAGGGGGGAAGGGGACGTGCAGAGGGGTGGGGGGGGACGTGCAGAGGGGGAAAGGGGGAAGAGGACGTGCAGAGGGGGAAAGGGGGAAGAGGATGTGCAGAGGGATGGAGGGGAAAGGGCAAACACTACTCCGCATTAATCTTCCCTCTGTATATTTGTAGCCATCAGTTAGCTACTGGTACATCATATGTTCTACCAAATGAACATCTGTGATTTAACTCACCAGTTATGTGTCTCTCCTAAAATACACATTGTTTGTTTCCCTTTGCAGGAATATTGGCCCATATGTGCAAAAGCAATTGGTTAACCTTTCCAGCTAACCAGTGCACAGCATGGGGGCAGCTCAGCATAAATGTATGTCAAATTTAGTGTTATAAATGAGAAGAGAATCTGTGGAAATGAAAGCATATTACTCTGTTAATTAATACATTTTTCCCTGCCACAGTGGGTTTTCCCCAGAATTCTTTAACTTTTGTATATTACACATGCTGAATGGGACTGCAAGTTGCTCTGGAAGCAAAGGTGTTAAGATCTTGTAGCATGAACGATGCAGTGAAGGATTCTGGGTCCACTTTAGAAAAATTCTGGCACAGTGCAGCTGTTGTTCAAATGCAATAGCGGATTTAAAAGGCCATAATACCCCTCACGTCTCTATTCAGCAGCCCTCAATAAAAGCACCATTGAGTGTTCTGGAAGAAATACAGGATCTATATAAAGCTGGATCACTGCTGACTCTGTCCAAATTTTCTCTCGCCTGTTCTATTGATTCAGGGATTTTTTCTCCAAGCAGCTAATTATCTTTGCTTTTTATCATCAAGTCCGAATACTGGATTGTGAGACCTGACACTGGTACGATGTTCACTCCCCCTTAGGACCAAGCAAATACGTCATAAAGAGCACAATCAGTGAGTGTCATTTCACTTGAATACAGTTTTGGTACACAGGCCTGGCTTTCACACAATCTCTAGTAATTAAGCATTTTTTTTCACATCAGCATACTAGACAGTAAACAGCTTTAAGTAGCAATATAATATGAGAAGGCTGATTTTCAATAATTTAGGGTATTCACAAACGAAATGAGGAACAATTCTGGAGCAAATCAATGGTACCACACAGCGCTGGATTTACATCCCATCCCAGGCATTTCTAGGCAAGGCACATAGGTGGTCATAGCTCCACCCACGGTCATACCCCCATCTCATATAACCCCCACACCCAATTCCATCCATAGTTTTCTGGCACAGAAAATACCCATGGCCTATAAAAAGCAAGAAAAAAAAACAAAACAAAACAAAAAAAAAAGCTAATCCCTTGGTTACCAGAGAGTTCTCAAGCATCCATGGAGTTAATAGCTTTTAACTCCTTAACGACCAGCTGAGGCACCACACGGGACACCGAAATTCCATTAAGTGCCAGGATCGTCACTGGTCCTTAAATGCTGGGCCAGGCATGATGGTCCTGGCACATCAAGGGTCCTTAAGGGGGTTAATGGGACAATAAAACTGGTTCAGGGACACAAACTGCTATGGCCACATACACAATTTTAGAATGTGGGTGTGGCAGGCACAGCTGAGGCACTCCTCAAAATTTGGAGCTTCAGGCAGTTACCCCTAGCACCACAGGGAAAAAAAAAAACCCCTCAAGCTCTCAATGATCTAAATGGGGATTTTAACTCATTGACTGCTATGTTTGCGAGAAGCAATGAATGAGACCTATAGTAATTTAAGGGGTTAAAAGCACAATTTTACAAAAGTATGTATCCCACTTTTCCATTGGATTGCTCCTGTCCAGTTTCCTGAATATAGCTTAAAAAAAAAAAAAAAATTATATATATATATATATATATATATATATATATATATATATATATATATATATATATATATAATTAGTTTTCCTTATAGGAATCAAAAATTGCTTTAAAAACAGTAACAAGTTAGTTAAGAACCAGCACCCAGATTAGGGGTGCCATTTACAAAATGTACGGTAACTCATAGGGAGTCTCTTGCACCATGGTCTGTCAGTTCTCAGATGTATTATTGCTGTCTTTTGCATTCAACATTCTCCATCAGAGAGAAAATGCAGTCTTAAAAGTGGACGCAGTTTACTCTGTCATTTCGTTACCAGTAGGCTGACCAGACCTCACCTTTAACCAGGGACGCATAGGAGAAATGCATGCTGCAGGACTGCATTGATTTCAGTGAAATACTGCAAAATGCCTATTTCCTATGTGTCCCCGGTTAAAGGGGAGATCTGGTCAGCCTAGTTACCATGGATCCAGATCTGCCCAGGAGACACTGGGGACAGAGACCGATTCCCCCAGTGGTGGTGGTGTTTCTTCTGAAACTCTGCCTACTTCTCACCCTGTTCTTCCTACTCTTCCTCCTCCTTACCCTGTTCCTCCCACTTCCCACCCACCTCTTCTCACCATGTTCCTCCTCCTTACCCTGTTCCTCCCACTTCTTCTTAACCTGTTCCTCCTAACGCCTCCTCCTTCCCCTGTTCCTCCCACTTCCCACCCACTTCTCACCCTGTTCCTCCTCCTTCCCCTGTTCCTCCCACTTCTTCTCACCCTGTTCCTCCTAATGCCTCCTCCTTCCCCTGTTCCTCCCACTTCCCACCCACTTCTTACCCTGTTCTTCCTACACCTCCTCCTTCTCACCCTGCTGTTCCTCCCACTTCTTCTTACCCTGTTCTTCCTCCTCATGTTCCTCCCACTTCCCACCCACTTCTTACCCTGTTCCTCCCACTTCCCACCCATTCCTCCCACTTCCCAAACCCATCCCTTCCCACCTTCAGATCTTCAAGGTTTTTTTTTTGTTTTTTTTTTTGTCTGTCAGTCTTTTTTCCAACAAAATAAAAATTATATAAAGTTGAAGACAGTTTAAATATTAGCAAATAGGAGTGGAAAGTATTAATATGGTGTCAAGTGGTAAAATGGTCTTTGAAAATTGGTCACTTTAGACATAATAATTCTAACATTTTAAAAGGCATTCAGGGCAGTACTCATCAAGCTTCTCTTACCGATGTTTTCTTATTGATTACATTTTCAAAACGGACAAATTCGCTCTGCTTCCCCACTTTGTCACTAAGGGAGTGGAGTGGATCCTTTTAGCACCTCAAATTGCATCAGTCCCTTAAACTTTTGAGTGCCCTAAGGATGCATACTGCACACCACAGTGGCACTCTAAGGGTTACAAAAGTACACAATCATCCCCTCAGCGCTGTATCATTTTATACATGTATACTTCCAAGGGATCAGGGCTGGGGGCGGCAGGCACCATCCAAGGCTGCCCCCAGCCTTGTTCCCTTGCCCACTGGTAGCCATAGAACCCCATGTACACTGCCTGTCCTCCAAGACTTGTGGTTTTGTGTCTACCAGTGGGCAATGGAACAAATCTTGGGGGCCAGGCAGTGCACATGGGGTTCTATGTCTACCAGTGGGTAAGCGAACAAGACTGGGGGCCAGGCAGTGCACAGTGCTGGAAGGTGTTTTATTCAAAAGTTATTACAGCTCAAAGTCATTTTTTAGGTGCAACATCACAGTTGCCTGCCTGAAATTGTACAGTGGCACTGTTGCTAAACCATCCTATGGACAGCTCTGGTCCTGGGACCATAAATCTCCATAGGATGGTGTAGCAACATCGTCACTGTACAATTTCAGGCCACTGTGATATTGTGCCTAAAAAATTCAACTTTGAGCTGTAATAACTTTTGAATAAAACACCTTTCAGCAGTGGGAGTACCCTTGTTTTACTCAGGGGGATAAACCCTACTACATATACATATATATATATTCCTCTAGACTGTAAGCTCTCACGAGCAGGGCCCTCTGATCCTCCTGTTCTCCACATCTGATTTACTATTTAATACCTCTGTATGTCTATTCCCCAATTGTACAGCGCTGCGGAATTAGTTGGCGCTATATAAATAAAGAATAATAATAATAATAATAATATTATATATATATACATATATATTTTTTTTTTTTTTACATTTTAAGTATTACTATCCCTTTAACATGCCTCATCTTACCACTAAGAATGTGAATGATGTATGGCGGAATTCATTCTATACTTATTCCTGTCATGTGTCTCCCAGACTGTGCAGAGTAAAAGCTATTCTGTCACCATTCAGAGAAATAAAACACCAAGGCGGCTGCTCCCCCGGCAAAGTAAGGTCAAAGTGGTTTGTTGAAGGGACAAGATGCTGCTCTATGACAGGGTTTATCGATTTGTTTACAGTGGTGATGTGAGCTCTTGTGGGCCTGACGCTGAAGAGGGAAAACAAAAACAGATGACCTTGAAATGCTCTCAGAGCTATGATTACAGTGCGGACTGAACTCCATGGTCACTTTATTGCATTGTACTCCCAAATGACCCATGTTCTTTACCAGGGACAGCATACAGTCATGTGGGCACAGGGGCATTATAAAGGGAAGAAAGCCAGTGTGGCCTGGCCGATTGTTCTGGAAGCAGAGGGGTTAAAACCGACTGTGCTCTGCTTCCTTTCCAAAAGTCTCATTCCAAGCACCTAAAGCGAGCTAGTGAGAGCAATCATTAACCCTTTGAGTATCAGGTGTGCAAGGAAATCCTCACCCCTCAGGCAATCAAATGTTCAAGGGCCCATTTCTTCAAAAATGAAATCAGAACCACCGCAGGACAAAACAAGAAAAATGTACATTTCCATTAACCCTTTGAGTGCCAAATGGGTACGCAGTGCATTGTTCGGCACTCAAAGGATTCATTTCAAAGAGGGCTATAACCGAGTGCCAGTGAGGTCTCCAGTGCATTTGTCCCCCTATGGTGCAAGCTGCCTTGCTCCAAAATGATTGATTCTCTCAGAGGGACCTAGAAATTCCCCAGCAGATACCACCATTTAACCTTTGAGTGCCATGGGCGTGTCCAACACATTGCAAAGGGTTAAGCCCTTACACAAAAGTAACTCTCTCTAAAACAGTGATTCTCAGCTCCAGTGCGGAGGACATGCCGACAGGTTTTAAGGCTATCCTTAATTAAGCACAAGTAAATCAATCAAAATGACCGAACCACTGATTAACCTGGAAAACCCTGAAAACGAACAGTTGACGTGTCCCAAGAAGTAAGAATATGAAGAAACATTCATTTGCAGTCAGTTTAATTTATACACACCAGCATTACTGATCATTATTCTTACAACATGCTGGCAAGTCCACCCAGTGCTCTGCATGTTATTTTTCAAGCACAGAGAATCAATGTCCCATAGATTACGATCTAAGAGCAAACCCATAGGACTACATGTATCAAACAAGAGATTCCACTCAAATCAATGCAATGGTTTTGTTTCTACCTGACAAAAGTGCTGCCATGATAAATGTGCATTACTGTCGTAGTTTCCAGATCTGTACCACTCATCCTCACTTTTCCGCCTGCTGCAAAACCTGCAACATTGTATTCCTTCCTTGAGTCATATTTAAGCCTTGTGTCCATTGTAATCTTCTAAAATGCAAAAAGCATACAGAGCAAGACATCTACTCTATTTTTCAGGCACATTGAATGCAATGGGAGGTTTTCCTTTGAGAAATATGGTGCAACTGGTTTGCTCAAGAATTTCTGCACTGTGTGTTTGATAAATGTGCCCTCAAGTATTTCACCTGCACTCCATGTTATAAATACACAGCAATGCTCTCTTGGACTGCCAAGGGGGGGGGGGGGGAAAGAGACACCCCAGTAGTGTGAAACACTAAGATGGTCTATTATTGGCTTTTAACATAGCTTCTAATGTAGAGGTGGGCCGACATGTCTGACAGTGCACACACAGCAGTCTGACAGACAGAAGACACCCTTTGACTCAATGGGAACATTTAATTGCTGCCAGTGTTGCAGTAGGTTTGCTCTACTTTTCATGTGCTTCTCTTTGATGTAACTGCTATGCAGAGACAGGCCCTTGAATCAACCTAATTTCCAATTAACACAAATTTAGCCATGCAGTGTCTGAGTGCATGCTGGATCATAATGAGGAGAGTTTTAATGTTAATCTGTTCCCTCATTAACTATGGAAAATCTGCCCAGAAAAAAAAATGTCCTGGCCCAGACAAGAACGATGGAAATTATAGGCCAAATGGAGGGCCTGACTAATGTAGACATGGAAGATAAAGGTACAATTCTGAGACTTGCTAAGTGCCACACAGAGGCCACACTTTCCCAAATCCTTTTTCATTTGAAATGGATCTTTTTTGTCCCCTTAAATGCTAGAAGAGCAATAAGTAAGACCTCTAGCATTTGTGGTTAAAAGCCTCATTTCCATAAATGGAAACTTTTTGTTCTATGGTGCAGATGGTTTGTACTAGAATTGTACCTCTGCCTTCCAGCATCAGGCCCTGTGATTGTCTTATTACAGTTCATCAAAGACTGAATTACACATTATACACATTAAATGTTGTCACTAAATACTGTACATCATTTGCACTTCTCTCGATAAGTGAAAATGTGTATGACCAAATGTGCTTAGTGTGATCATACACATACATGTTAGGGTGTGTGTGAGTGAGCATGAATGCACGTCCTTATACACAAGAAATATTCATATGCTGAAACACACTGGGGGGGGGGGTTATGCACTATGCTGTGAAACAGGTGACAACGCAGAGATAACTTCTTCAGTGAGATTACTTCTCCAGTTCCTATGTTATTCTAAGAAGCCTCTACACTAGGATCTCTCCCATTTGAGAATCTTATTGCATAGGCCCCAAAAAATAAAATAAGAACTGGGGAAGTGATCTCACTGGAGAACATCACCTTTATCACACCTTAGTGCATATCCCTCATTGACTTTTACGCTGAAAAGGTTCAGACAGAAATTGGTACGTGGCTGTGTGAAACAAGAGGCTTAGCTTTTTTTAGTACATTTTTTGAAACACTCAAAAGGGTTAACCCTAAAAGAAATTAAGTTGGCAAGGTTATCCTAATATTCAATATTTTATCAGCCGCTGAGACCAGTGAAGCTTGACAGGACACTACTACATTTCTAACTTAGTCCCTCACTCCCAGGTCTAACACCTTTGTGGTATTTAGGTTGAGTCAAATATTATGAGTAACATTCAAGTAGTAGAGATTTGTAACAGATTATGAACCAACATACTGTTCATGGTGTATCCTCCACTAGGTACCTTTTCCTGGTGCAGCTTTTTGAGGAATGGAACCGTCCTGGTTCTTAATCTGTATTCCACTTGTTACTCCCTAGGTAAATCTGCAATGCTTCAGAGCTCCAAATTTCAGGGAGCACAGTGGTGAGACCTGTATATAAATGGATGCTGGAATACCCAAATACTGGAGTCAGCATCCCTTTAAAAAAATTTGTTGTTACAATTTAAAAATGTTTTATGAGTTTTGGTGTGCACAACACCATTATTACAAGTCTAAGTCAAAATCCATCAAGTAGTTTTAAGCTGTAACAAAAGAAAATTTTAAGACAAAACAACTCCAGTGACTGGATATTCCTGCATCCTTTTACTTCTCACTGCTGTGTTCTTTGAGTTTGGAGGTCTGAACAGTTGCAGATACAACTAGGGTGAAACAAAGGTATACAGATGAAAACCAGACAAATTCCACCCCAAAAACAGAAACCCCACCTAGTGAAGGATACACCATGATTAGAGGTGAGCCACCTTTTTCCTAAATGAGACTATGTTGGTTCATATATAAAGGTTATAAGGGCAATACTTGGACATTATTCATAACATTTGACTCTGCCTAAATATATCCATGGTGTTACACCAGATAGGGAGGAACTTTGTCAATATAAGAGTGAGGTCCTAAAAGTGATAGTAATACTTTGATTTAAAAATGTCTAATATTGTAGCTATTAACTAAAAAAGTAGAATAAGCTAATTCCCATTTCTCAAAACTTTATAGTTTTTGCGTTCTTAGCTAGAAGGCTGATGTCAGGGGAGAGGGAACTTTGAAATCGAATATCCCTCAAACCATAAAGGTTTGAGAGATGACGCTGGGCTCATTTAAGTCAGTTTTTTTAAGGGCTACAAGATTGGGGATAGTAACCTTTAACTATCCCTTTAAACTTGTTTTGACTGAGGTTTGGGCCAGGGGGAGGGAGGGAAGGTATATGTCAACCCTAATTTTTTTTTTTTTTTTTTTTTAACTCGTGTATAATAAAGTGAAGTGGGGTAAAATTGTGATTTATACCCAAGATTTTACACTAGCTTATTCCAATTCTATAGCTGATAGCTACAATATTAGACATTTTTAAATCAAAGTATTATTATTCCTTTAAGTCAAATACAAGTCTATAAAAAGCGCCGCAAAGACACCCACATTGCATTTACATTTCTAACTTTGGATTGGGACATATTAGCGTCTGTCATGGCTAGCATATTAAAGGAACAATAAACTGCAATTTTCTACTGTGGTCACCAGGTGCTGCTGCTCTAATCAATTCTGTGAAGAGCTGCCGTAAGCAACTCCAACTTTCTCATAGAATGTGTATAATTACAAACCGATGAAATACGGTCTTGTGCTCCCTTAAGATTTACTATTGGAAAAAGAAAACACTGTTTACCAGCAACTGGGTCAAAATGATCACTCAACTGAGCTCACACCCCTAAGTGTTCAATATCATTTTGCGTCAGTCAGTGGAAGCCCCTATAAGGCCATGTATAGCTTTCACAAAGAGAAAGGCAGGCAACTGGAATTCCACACAACACAGTCAAAATAGAGGCTTAAACCTAATACATGAACCATCTGAAAGCCACAGTGTCAAACACATTGCAAAGCAATATGCTGGACTCTCCACTGATACTCAAAGGGTTAAGGGTAGTATTCAGGAAACTACAGTGGGAAAATTCTGGCTAAACCAAATGCACCATAGGGGACAAATGAAATCTCAGAATTCCTGTGGTCTTAAATGGGACTTTTAATACCTTGAATGATAGATGATTCTATCACATTGCTTAGCAATCTGTTGGAGACTTCTCTCATTCAACGACAAAGTCCCTTGTAATCAATGGGAAATTTTAAAATGCGTGTCGATGAGGCAGCTGCACACCTCCAGCTTTCTGCACATATCCTCATGCCCACTGTCACAGTGGCATTGATTCAAACCCCTTTCAAGGGACCCTCTTTCACTGGACAGTGGCATGACAATGGTGAGAGTTACCAATATCACCACAAGCACATAATGCCCCCGCCCCCAAAATAAAAAAACAAAATACAAATAAATATTCTCACACACTATGGGGATTGATTTAACCCTTTGAGTGCCACAGAGGTAACTTGAAACGTGGGACAGGGTGCAGGAACACACTGTTTTCAGATGGAGCAGTATTTTTCTGAAGAACAGAAGTGTGTGCAATGTATTGCTTCAGTCTTCCTTCTGCTCCTCAGAGTTAATGTTAAACAAGAGTGCTCACAGTAAGCTTTTTCTTATTAAATCACAATTCGCAACAGTACCAACGAGTGTGCAAAAGTCCTTTGCTTTTTGCTACTGCACTCTAAAGGATAACCGTCACATTATGGCTTTCCTCAGTAATTGCACCAGCACCACCTGGTGATCACAATACAAAACTACAGTTTAATAAAAAGTTTGAGCTGTAATTACTTTTGAATAAAAAAACCCCTGCTCCTTTAACACCTCTCCTAGAGAACAGTGATACAAGGTCAAAAATATTTTTTGTAGATAGATCTGTATCCCCCAACTCACATCTTACCCACCAGACTGTTTAACAAAACCACTGGGTGCACTGGAGAAAGCGAGTCAGCAGTGCTGCTGCATTAACAAACAGGAGAGAAAGCAGTACAGCTTTCCAACTTGCAAACGAGAAAACAATAGGGGAGCCTGTTTGTTTAAACACTCTGCATATTTTTACTTAATTGACTTTCTCCAAAGTAGCTCACAGGGGGCAAGAGGAGGAGAAAAAGCATAATTAGAAGGGAGAATATGCAGACTATAGTCAAGCTAAATGAGAAGCATATGGCATGTGCTCTCCTCATTGAGACAGGCTCAGTACAGGCCACGGGTGAAAAACCATCAAGGTTAATGGGCTACAGTGCAGATTCCTGTCACAGGCTCAGTTCTACAGAAGCTACATGGACAGGGCATGGCTCACCTTGAAGGCTGATCGGCATGCATCTAGTCCAGAAACAGTTTTCAAAATAGTAAATTATTTTTTTTAATATTAATTTTCAGGACTGCTCTCAGAAAGGGGGCGTTCTAGAGCAAACTGTGAAATATGGGATAAATACAAACAAATGTAATCCTTAAATGCCAGAGAGGTCTCTAACACACTGCACAACAATGGGAATTCTTCTGTCTCCTACGGATATGTTTATTAGTCTTCTTTGAGTGTGTCAATTACTATTCTGAGGGGCATTTTAAATTAGACTACTTTTTAATACCTCCCTGTTAATCATACATGGACCATAAAATCCTAACGTCCCCTATGAATATTGCTATTTGTCCTATACAGAACAATCAGTCTTTTAGGTCATATCCATGGAGGCACACACAAATATTGCTAGCAGGACCACATGAGAAAGATTCGGCCCAAGACATGATTATCGTAACCCTCAAAGAACCACCAGGGTGTGCAGTGCATTATGAAGCAATAAGCTGCACACCCCTGTGGTCCTTAAAGGATTCAGTAGGCTAATGTACTCTGCCAGCTCCAGTTTGAAAAAATTACAAGTGACAGTCATGGCAGCCTCCTACTGACCTACTGAATATGTTCTGTCTAAAACCAAGACAATATTCATAGAGGATAATAAGATTTTCCGGACACAGTATGGTAAGTGGGGGACTTCTCCTTTAAGTGGCAGGGAAAGGAAAGGGAGGTTTTTATGCAATATCCTCAAAGACCAAGATCACATGAAATCCATCCCCTAAAATGGCAACTCTGTTCAAGGATAGCTTTTAGTACTAGTTATGAAACCTTATCCCACAGAAGAGTTTGCTTTCATTAAAGAGACAGCAATGTGTTGATATTAAGGCAACGTCTGTTATTCAATATACTTTTTCATAATGAAGCATACCTTCCAAATGTCCATAACGTTGTAGTCTTAGTTGTATTTTATATGAAAGTGTCCCCCTGCTGTCCCTTTTCTATATACATAATGCTGCCATTCCCTCAGAGTAAGCCGGTCCAAATGCATTGTGATGAGGGACAAGCTTCTATAAACATAAGGAAAAAGGGTTTTCCTTATACTAATCAAAAAGATTGTCCCTCGTTGTGATCTATCTGGTCAAGCAAGCGGATTTCAGATCTGAGGGAAGGCAGGGTTACATGTGGAAAAGGGCCAGGAGGAGACTTTGTAAACAAAGTCTACAATGTTATAGACAGTTAGAAAGGTATATTTCATTATAAAGTTTACTGAATAATTGATGTTGCCTTAATATAAACACATTTATATCCCTTTAATGTGTGAACATACCTGTTGTGTGGAATTCTAATGAAGGGCCATGTACAAACTAAAAAGGAGCACATTCTGGGGTAACCAACTGTAGCATAGAGAAGAAATGAAAAATCCCTTTGGTTTAAATAGGGCAAAGCAATGCATTGGTGATCACTCTAGATCGGAAGAGTCAATGCAAAAAGAATTTGGGAGCTTTTACGTGTCCCCTATGGAGACATTAGCTCTCACCAGAACAGTTCCAGTTTGCCTTTATACACAAATAATAAAAAGTCTTCCATTACTAGGAGAAACACAGCCATTCTGTAAGAAGACTCTCCTACAACAGTAGGAAGAAAGAATGCCCAGTCTGACCCAGTGTGCACGCAAGCCTATGTGCCAATTTTACTTGCCACAGGGGACTGTGTAACATCTCATTTGGCAACAAACATCAGCCCATGTTACTAGTAAAAAAAAAACTCACAAAAGAGACAGATTAGTTATGGACTTAAGTGGATAGTAATACTTAAAATGTAAAAATTTCTCTCTATTATATAATATATATATATATATATATATATATATATATATATATATATATATATATATATGTTGTAGGGTTTATCCCCCTGAGTAAAACAAGGGTACTCCTACTACTGTACTACTGAGAGATTTTATTAAAAAAATTATAACAGCTCAAACTTGAATTTTTTAGGTGCAATATCAGAGTGGCCTGAACATTTACAGTGATGCTGTTGCTACACCATCCTATGGACTGTTCTGGTCTGTAGACCATAAATCTCCATAGGATGGTGTAGCAACAGCTCCACTGTAAATTTTCAGGCCACTGTGATATTGCACCTGAAAAAATTCAAGTTTGAGCTGTTGTCATTTTTTTAATAAAGTCTCAGCAGTGGGAGTACCCTTGTTTTATTCGGGGACAAACCCTACAACATATATTTTTCACGTCTTAAGTATTACTATCCCTTTAAGTGGTCTGTTTACTTAAACAAGGGGTTGGCACCATGAAGCCCTCCAGCAGTTGTCAGACCAACTCATGATCCTGCCCCTGATCCCTGGCTGGCAGGGTATGATGGGAACTGTAGTGTGGCAACACCTGGAGGGCCACAGGTTGCCTGCCCCTGACAGTCCATTGATAGAACATTGAGCTCTATTCTTTCCATTCTAATTAAGAATCATTAAAACAGCATTCATTAATTTCATCAGCTATTTCAGGGGAGTAATTACGGAGAATATTACTGCACTTTGCTGATGTCTAAATGTACCAGTCCAGAATATCCTCACCTCACAATTCTCTCCTCCTTATATTAGATATTGGGACTTATAAATAAATGTACCAGTCCAGAATAACCTCACAATTCTCTCCTCCTATCTACATTAGATATTGGGCCTTATAAATAAATGCACCGGTCCAGAATACCCTCACAATTCTCTCCTCCTATCTACATTAGATATTGGGCCTTATAAATAAATGCACCGGTCCAGAATACCCTCACAATTCTCTCCTCCTAACTACATTAGATATTGGGGCCTTATAAATAAATGCACCGGTCCAGAATACCCTCACAATTCTCTCCTCCTAACTACATTAGATATTGGGACTTATAAATAAATGCACTGGTCCAGAATAACCTCACAATTCTCTCCTCTTAACTACATTAGATATTGGGACTTATAAATAAATGCACTGGTCCAGAATAACCTCACAATTCTCTCCTCCTATCTACATTAGATATTGGGGCCTTATAAATAAATGCACTGGTCCAGAATACCCGCACAATTCTCTCCTCCTAACTACATTAGATATTGGGACTTATAAATAAATGTTCCAGTCCAGAATAACCTCACAATTCTCTCCTCCTAACTACATTAGATATTGGGACTTATAAATAAATGCACTGGTCCAGAATAACCTCACAATTCTCTCCTCCTAACTACATTAGATATTGGGACTTATAAATAAATGCACTGGTCCAGAATAACCTCACAATTCTCTCCTCCTAACTACATTAGATATTGGGCCTTATAAATAAATGCACTGGTCCAGAATAACCTCACAATTCTCTCCTCCTAACTACATTAGATATTGGGACTTATAAATAAATGCACTGGTCCAGAATACCCTCACAATTCTCTCCTCCTAACTACATTAGATATTGGGGCCTTATAAATAAATGCACTGGTCCAGAATACCCTCACAATTCTCTCCTCCTATCTACATTAGATATTGGGGACTTATAAATAAATGCACTGGTCCAGAATAACCTCACAATTCTCTCCTCCTAACTACATTAGATATTGGGGCCTTATAAATAAATGCACTGGTCCAGAATACCCGCACAATTCTCTCCTCCTAACTACATTATATACTGGGACTTATAAATAAATGTTCCAGTCCAGAATACCCTCACAATTCTCTCCTCCTAACTACATTAGATATTGGGGCCTTATAAATAAATGTACCGGTCCAGAATACCCGCACAATTCTCTCCTTCTAACTACATTAGATATTGGGGCCTTATAAATAAATGCACTGGTCCAGAATGCCTTCACAATTCTCTCCTCCTAACTACATTAGATATTGGGGACTTATAAATAAATGCACTGGTCCAGAATACCCGCACAATTCTCTCCTCCTAACTACATTAGATATTGGGGCCTTATAAATAAATGCACTGGTCCAGAATACCTTCACAACTCTCTCCTCCTAACTACATTAGATATTGGGACTTATAAATAAATGCACTGGTCCAGAATAACCTCACAATTCTCTCCTCCTAACTACATTAGATATTGGGACTTATAAATAAATGCACTGGTCCAGAATAACCTCACAATTCTCTCCTCCTAACTACATTAGATATTGGGACTTATAAATAAATGCACTGGTCCAGAATAACCTCACAATTCTCTCCTCCTATCTACATTAGATATTGGGGCCTTATAAATAAATGCACTGGTCCAGAATACCCGCACAATTCTCTCCTCCTAACTACATTAGATATTGGGACTTATAAATAAATGTTCCAGTCCAGAATAACCTCACAATTCTCTCCTCCTAACTACATTAGATATTGGGACTTATAAATAAATGCACTGGTCCAGAATAACCTCACAATTCTCTCCTCCTAACTACATTAGATATTGGGACTTATAAATAAATGCACTGGTCCAGAATAACCTCACAATTCTCTCCTCCTAACTACATTAGATATTGGGCCTTATAAATAAATGCACTGGTCCAGAATAACCTCACAATTCTCTCCTCCTAACTACATTAGATATTGGGACTTATAAATAAATGCACTGGTCCAGAATACCCTCACAATTCTCTCCTCCTAACTACATTAGATATTGGGGCCTTATAAATAAATGCACTGGTCCAGAATACCCTCACAATTCTCTCCTCCTATCTACATTAGATATTGGGGCCTTATAAATAAATGCACTGGTCCAGAATAACCTCACAATTCTCTCCTCCTAACTACATTAGATATTGGGACTTATAAATAAATGCACTGGTCCAGAATACCCTCACAATTCTCTCCTCCTAACTACATTAGATATTGGGGCATTATAAATAAATGCACTGGTCCAGAATACCCGCACAATTCTCTCCTCCTAACTACATTAGATATTGGGGCCTTATAAATAAATGCACTGGTCCAGAATACCCTCACAACTCTCTCCTTCTAACTACATTAGATATTGGGGCCTTATAAATAAATGCACCGGTCCAGAATACCCTCACAATTCTCTCCTCCTAACTACATTAGATATTGGGGCCTTATAAATAAATGTACCGGTCCAGAATACCCGCACAATTCTCTCCTCCTAACTACATTAGATATTGGGGACTTATAAATAAATGTACCGGTCCAGAATGCCCTCACAATTCTCTCCTCCTAACTACATTAGATATTGGGGCCTTATAAATAAATGCACTGGTCCAGAATGCCTTCACAATTCTCTCCTCCTAACTACATTAGATATTGGGACTTATAAATAAATGCACTGGTCCAGAATACCCGCACAATTCTCTCCTCCTAACTACATTAGATATTGGGACTTATAAATAAATGCACTGGTCCAGAATACCCGCACAATTCTCTCCTCCTAACTACATTAGATATTGGGGCCTTATAAATAAATGCACTGGTCCAGAATGCCTTCACAATTCTCTCCTCCTAACTACATTAGATATTGGGACTTATAAATAAATGCACCGGTCCAGAATACCCTCACAATTCTCTCCTCCTATCTACATTAGATATTGGGGCCTTATAAATAAATGCACCGGTCCAGAATACCCTCACAACTCTCTCCTCCTAACTACATTAGATATTGGGGCTTATAAATAAATGCACCGGTCCAGAATACCCTCACAATTCTCTCCTCCTATCTACATTAGATATTGGGCCTTATAAATAAATGCACCGGTCCAGAATACCCTCACAATTCTCTCCTCCTAACTACATTAGATATTGGGACTTATAAATAAATGCACTGGTCCAGAATACCCTCACAACTCTCTCCTCCTATCTACATTAGATATTGGGGCTTATAAATAAATGCACCGGTCCAGAATACCCTCACAATTCTCTCCTCCTAACTACATTAGATATTGGGGCCTTATAAATAAATGCACCGGTCCAGAATACCCTCACAATTCTCTCCTCCTAACTACATTAGATATTGGGCCTTATAAATAAATGCACTGGTCCAGAATACCCGCACAATTCTCTCCTCCTAACTACATTAGATATTGGGACTTATAAATAAATGCACTGGTCCAGAATACCCTCACAACTCTCTCCTCCTAACTACATTAGATATTGGGACTTATAAATAAATGCACTGGTCCAGAATACCCGCACAATTCTCTCCTCCTAACTACATTAGATATTGGGCCTTATAAATAAATGTACCAGTCCAGAATAACCTCACAATTCTCTCCTCCTATCTACATTAGATATTGGGGCCTTATAAATAAATGCACTGGTCCAGAATGCCTTCACAATTCTCTCCTCCTAACTACATTAGATATTGGGGCCTTATAAATAAATGCACCGGTCCAGAATACCCTCACAATTCTCTCCTCCTAACTACATTAGATATTGGGGCCTTATAAATAAATGTACCGGTCCAGAATGCCCTCACAATTCTCTCCTCCTAACTACATTAGATATTGGGACTTATAAATAAATGTACTGGTCCAGAATACCCTCACAATTCTCTCCTCCTAACTACATTAGATATTGGGGCCTTATAAATAAATGCACTGGTCCAGAATACCCTCACAATTCTCTCCTCCTAACTACATTAGATATTGGGGCCTTATAAATAAATGTACTGGTCCAGAATACCCTCACAATTCTCTCCTCCTAACTACATTAGATATTGGGGCCTTATAAATAAATGTACCGGTCCAGAATGCCCTCACAATTCTCTCCTCCTAACTACATTAGATATTGGGGCCTTATAAATAAATGCACTGGTCCAGAATACCCTCACAATTCTCTCCTCCTAACTACATTAGATATTGGGACTTATAAATAAATGCACTGGTCCAGAATAACCTCACAACTCTCTCCTTCTAACTACATTAGATATTGGGACTTATAAATAAATGCACCGGTCCAGAATACCCTCACAACTCTCTCCTTCTAACTACATTAGATATTGGGCCTTATAAATAAATGCAAAGTGGATCAATACGGAGGTAAAACAACTGCACCCAGGCGATACAGTATTCTCCCTGGACTTAACCCTGTAAGGACCAAGAGGGCTTGCATGGCAGTGCATTATACAGCACTCTGGTCCTTAAACAATGAACTGAAACTATTAAACCCTTGAACACCGGAAGACTCAAATGCATTGTGATGCTTAAACACATTCGTAAACAGGACGCGAGGATGATGAACTAAGAAGAACAGGAGCAAGCCAGATGTACCATACAGATGTTTGTGGCCACAAACATGTCACTGAAACTCAATGTTTATGTGTTAGTCACAGGTTATTTATTGGTAAAAAGTAGGACCTGACCTAAAACTACACATATAGGAAAGTAAGCAAGCAAGTGATCTCCTGGGCTGTTTGTATTTTGACAGGGTCCCCCCCCCTACACACACACACACACTTCACTCCCTTAATATATTGCTGTAATTTCAGCTAAGGAAGATTTAAATAACTTCCACTCATGTCCCTCACAACAGGTAAACAGTATCACTGCTTTTTTAACTTCATTATACTAAATACATGTTCACTTAGATTTATGTTAAATAGGGACTAGCCCATTGTGAGATGAAGTGATGCTGCTTATCATGGTTCAAACAAACATGTAACTAAACTTCACTTGCTTATCTGTAATAAGCCACAGGTTATTTATTGGTAAAAGCTACGATAAGACACTCAAAACGGTTTTGTTTACTTTCTATAAATTAAGAGGGGGCTTTTAATGTCTTGAAGTGTGGAAAGTGCTACTTCACCCCATAAATCAATAGAAATTTGTATTGGTCTTCAATGGTACAGTTTGGTTTATCCTAGAATTGCATTTGCTGTCCATAAGACCCAGCAAGTCCACAATCACCTCAGTTCTCCCTTGGCAGAGGTTGAATATTCAGCTTAGTAGTTTAGTACAGACTAAGTTATTGCATAGGCAGAGGGCAAATATTGCTATGGAATCTGATAAAGGGAACAGTGATAAATACAAAAAAGCTATGAATTTGCCTATTGAATACAAATTAGTCTTCGAGCAGTAACACTGCAGGGCTTGGCTGGGTCAGAGGTTGGCATATGTAACTGCCGGATTCTAAATTGACAGCAAAGTGGCTATATCATTTTAGAGGGCAGCACTTATTGGCAATTATATGCTCCGTTCACATTAAAGTAAGTGCAGTGAGCACTGCCAGGCAGGCTGCAGAGGGCTGCAGTGGACAAGTCATTTGCTACTAATAGAAAGCAGCTTATTTATATTCTCCCTTTATAAAGATAAGAAACATAGTACTCTAACATCTCAATTTTAGAGCAAATCAGAATGTGCTTTAACAAAGGCCTTGCTTATAATCTAGAGACACCAATAACATCCTATATAATAATTCGCTAGGATGTTTGTCAGAAGCAGTCGTGCACAGTAGACACTGCCCGAACGCACAGAATGCTGGGACTTCTGTGCTGGGAGCATTCTGTGCTTCAGGCAGTCTCAACAGTGCATGACTGCGTCAGTGACAGGACAGGCCTCTTAACCCTTTGAGTGCCAGAGGGTGACAACTCATTGCAAAGCAATGTGTTCCATACCCCTCTAGCATTCAAAGGCATCACCTGGACCTTGGACCATGTACACAGGCTTTTACACTAGTACTAAATATTCCAAAAGTGTCTTATATACTAAGTGCCCAGTTGTTAAACAGGTATAACACATTGCAAAGCATCTTGGAGATATTTTGTGATTTTGAAAGTCAAAATCCCCTAAAAAGTTTAGTAGCCATTATTGATCAAGAAAACGAGTTTGAGATCGTTACATTTACAGACTGAGAACACTTTATACTTGCCCTATTACTTCCCCCACTCTGACACGTAACTCTTTCAGTGCTAGGGTTCTTCGAACATAAGTACTTCAAATTCTTTGCATGCAGGATATAAAACATACGTTACATATTATTGTATATCCTAGTGCTATTAATATAAAGTGAAAATACACTAATACAGCTATTAAATGTCCAGGCTGATCAGTTATGGAAAAATAGAAACATTTATTGAATCAACTAGAAACATCACGATAAGAGGACAATTCACTATTTTAGTCTAGTCCAATGTGTTGTGAATGGGTGAAGGGATCCAGTCGAGCACATATAACGAGTTCGTATTACTTAAATTCAAGTGTTAAAAATATATTAAACATTATATTTTCTTATTATGATGTGTTTCTAGTTGATTCAATACATTTTTCTACTTTTCCATAACTGATCAGCCTGGATATTTGTTAATAGCTGTATTACTATATATGTAGGGTGTATTTTCACTATATATTAATAGCGCTAGGATACACAATTTGTATTTGTTGGGTTATCTTGTAGCTGCTTTTCTTTTTTTTTTTCCATATTTTTTATATTTAGTTATATATTTTATTTTACAAAACATATGTTGCACATCATCTATGTACGCACAACAGAATATATAAAAATAGTGAAGTTAACTACCTTCAAAGAGGAACAGCGAAATTAACCAAATTGTGTCAATCAAGAACACTCTACACATGAATTACAGTTTCAAGTTTAGGACTGTGGGGGATGCGGGGTGTGTGTGGGTGCCTGTGCAAGTCCATGTGTAGAGAGTGTGCGACAGGAGGAAAGTGTGTGCAGGACAGTGTGTGCGCAGAGGTGGGGATTAACTCTAAAAGGCCCAGAGGGGTGTGTTTTACAATATGTTGCTTACCATTCTCTAGTACTTAAAGGGTAAAAATTCCAAAAAACACACAATTACCATTAAGACTTACCTAGAAGGTTCCATGCAAAGCTCCCAGGGCTGCTTTAAACGATGAGCAAAGTGGGGATTTGCCCAGTGCCCACCATCAAAAGGGGGCCTACCAGCAGAGGCTCTGTTACACTTGGGAGCAGGAACTGGGGACAGGAGCAGACAGAGGCCCCCCCATTCTGCAAGTCTCTACTAACTCCTTGAACTGTGTGAGTAGAAGAGGGCAATTGCTGGGCTCTCCATCCAATAAGACTCACAGTCTCCAGTTCTCTTCAGAGTAGCAGATGTGTGTGTAAGGAAGGCAAGGGAAAGAGTGTATAGGTGAATGGCGGTCTGTCAGCTTGGCAGCTGCCACTTAAGTTAACTGAACTTCCAGGACACCCCATTCATGTGGCTGGAGATTAGATATAATTATAAAAATGTTAGCAAAATTTGGGGAAAGTACACTTATTAGAGGCCTTTATTTTTTAACCTACCAAATTGATCCGGACCAAATCTGCAGGGTTTGGGGAACTTATATTAACAGTAACTGCCAAATTTAAGTTGTGTGTAAATCTGAAAATAATTTCAGTAGTTAAAATGCATCTCAATTTCATTTTAACTAAAGTGTGATTGGACTTCCATAATACCAGGTATCTGCAACCTACTGAGGATGGATGACTTGAGGTGGAACACAGATTATACTCAACACATGCATGCTTGTACCTGTTTACTTTTTGGCCTGAACCTGTGGACTTAGGTCAGAAAAGCCATGATGGTCTGTGGCCTGTGTGTGTTCTTGAGCTGGTACAGGACAGATAAGAGTTATAAACTACCACTGTAAATAAACCACCTATAAATAACTGGGCAACCGCCAAGCTGCTGGACCTCATCTATCATCCTCTGGGAGAGGGAGAGGGGGGGGGACCGAAAGGGAGGGGGGGGAGAGAAAGCGAGAGGGATTAAGTGTGATGGGAGGCTTGCATGCGTAGAGAACATTATGCTTGTCCTGTATGTTTATATTTCAGATATAATCTAAGAAGCAAATAAATAATGGCGCTGGAAGAGCAGCACATTTAATGAAATGATGCTTGATGCAATCAATGTCAGAGACCGTCAGGTATTTATCAATGGGAAGATGCATTTCCCTGCCCTAAATAAGTGAGACTGGGAAGTAACTGCAGCCATTCTTGCTATATTGACAAACACCACCTTTGAGTGTGTCTGTTCCATATATTTCTATACAATCTACCAGGCAGAACCATGCAGGTGGAAACTCTCTTACTGACGGCTCTTAGCAAGATTCTGAATAGTGTTTGTGTATTGTAGTACTGTAGTGATATATTTTCTTAAATTGTTCCTTTATGTTTTGCTGGTGCACCATTATAAAGAATTCTGTAGAAATCCCTACCAGCTAAAAAGCAATGTAGCCTCCACTGTACTTATACATACAGTTTTACGCCTGAAACAAATCAGAAAATCTGCCACCAAGAAAAGAGCAAAAAGTTTACAATGTTTCATTTGCATTTTCATAATTCTATGCAACATGCATATTAAGGAAGAGTGCAGGCACTTTGAAAATGTCAAACCAATACAAATATGGGCCCTTTTCATTAATGTTTTTCTCACCAATGCTTCATATAGTTTTATTCCTTGGTTACAAGGAAATATTAATCCATGTACTCACATTAGGACAAGACCTGTAATTATTTTATATTATATAAATCACCCCTTAAGGTGTAGGGATGAGAAATGAATCACTAGGCAATGTGCTGAACACTACTGATCTTTAAAGCGGTACCATTATTGTAATATACAATAATAAAAAACAAACCTAACAGCAGCTGGCATATTTATTCATCACGTAAATGTTCCTCTAATTTACAGATATTACCTGTACTTTTGGGAAAGTCTATTATGGGAGATATTCCTTTTTTGTTAAGTTGACTTTTTTCTTCATATAAAGTCAAACCTGTGATTAGGGAGAACGCAGTGATGTTAGTTTCCATGGAAACTGGGATTAAATATAACATCTAGCAACTTCGGAGCGGCCCAGAGCTGTCCATTAGCAGGTATTAAAGCGCTCTCTATTTTACATTTTCAGACAAGCCTCTCCGGAAGCAGACGGCACTGCGGAGAGGAATAGGGCTTCCCCCTCATGCAACATGCATGCACAAATTACACAAGGATTTCCTCCAAAAGGACGAGCACACTGCACAAGCCGCCTTTCCAGGCAATAAATCAAGTTAATATTTATGCCTGTAATACTCTCTCTCCACTGAATAAAACCTACCATAAACAGACTATTTTCTTTTTTTTTTTTTTTTTTTTTTTTTTTTTTTTTTTTTAATTCAGCCTTTTTCTATCTTGTTTCTCTTTTTACACCAGTCAGAATATTGTCTGGATATTGTCTGGATATTTAAAAAAAAAAAAAAAAAAAAAAAAAAAAAAAAAGATACTGCAAATATCACTTTAGGTGCAAATATTTGACAACAGAACTGGCAAGAAATTGATCCATCTGGATTCATTTTATAAAGTACTAGGTCTGTAGAGGGTTTAAAGATGATTAAATCTTTACACAAAGCAGCAAATCCCATATGAACACTGCTTTAAAAAATATATTTATCTGGGTCACCCCTATAAAGAAACTGCCCCACCCCCCATTTATGACCCAATTTGAAAATGAGCTCAATATGACCTGCTTTAAGGAAATTACAAGCCCCCCCCCTCCATACACACACTTTGTGGTTCCTAGGTTTCATTTTATTTACATAGGCCTGAGGTAGAGTCCACTAGGCTTGTTTGCCAAGCTTCCAAGCAGCACATCGCTAACTCTTTGAATGACAGAGGGGCATACCACAATCATTTGTTACACTGAAAGAAGATGAAAAGCTTAACCCTTAAAATGATATAAAATAGTGCATAACTCTAGCACTCAAAGGGTTATGCTACAGGTACTGTGTCATTATGGAGACATTTGCAGCAAAGTCCCTAGCCATTAAGGGGTTCATTTAGGTCTTTAACCCTCTGAGCTCCAGAGGGGTAGACAACAGCCTACCCCTCTGGCACTCAAAGGGTTAAATGTTTGTTCACAGGAAACCAAGACACCCTAAGGAGGAAACTTGGTAAAATGTGAACACTGGGAGGTTAGGGACATACCTGGGAACCCTGCTGGCTGCAGCCCCAGAGTGACAAATATGGATGGATAAGAGAAGTTTCAAATGGATATTACTCATGTGAAGCCACACCAACATTGCCACACAAGTGGATGGGATTGTGAGGAGTGAAGGTGGGGTTTGTTCCAAATATGGACAGGAGGAGGCAGGGAGTAAATGGGCGGGGTTACCACAAATCTTTCATATATATATATATGATGAATCACCCTCTGTCTGAAAACCATAGTGTCGGGGGCAGATCCAGAGAGTTCTCAGGTATGGCTGGGAGGGAGGAACGGCAGTCTCCAACAGCTGGAGAGTTAAATGTTTCCTACTCCTGAGGTAATACAATCAGTGATTCTGACCCTATAGGGGCCATATCCATAAAGACTTGGATAATTTTTGGGGCAAACCAACTACAAGATAGACAATATTTCTATTTATTTAAATGGGGCTTTAGAACCCCCCCCCCCCTTTAAAATCAATGGGAAATTGTAGTTTCCTGTGGTGCACTTCATTTTCCCCACCTTTTCTGTGTGCATATGGACCTAGAAATACAATCCCACAACATGTGTAAGTGCACGCTACAAGATTTATCAGCTCTGCAGTGTGATACTCCTTGGGTTCCCCCTTAATTGAATTAGACGCCTTTTATTTAGCATGCAGATACAGTGCTGGATTCTATTAGCAATGAATGAGTCACACTTGGAAGCAGGGAGAAAGAACAGGGAAAAAAAAAAACACAAAACCCATAAAGGGAAGCTGGAGAGGGCTACTGCGAAAGACTCAACTTGCAGGAAACTGAGGGAATTAGAGGAGAGCCTGGACTGCCAGCCGCCACTTACTGGCAGTCACAGGAAGTACACCCTACACACACAGCAGCTTCCACATACTTCCTGGGTTTCCAAGTTTCCTTTTTAGGGAGACAAGCCTAACCAGCCAGAACACCGCTCAGTATAACCCGTTGAGTGCCAAAGGAGTATCATTGCACTCTATACTCCCCTGGCACTCAAAAGGTTAAAAACCCTTAACCCTTTGAGTGCCATAGTGGTACAATGCATTCTGTACTGCTCTGGCACTCAATGGGTTAAAATTAGAAGTGAAAAGTTTAGTTTATATTTTCCTAACATGAGCCATTTACTTTATTTTATTTTTCTCCCAAAAGCTCATCTTTAAGATCACCCCTCAATGACAGCTTCCACCTTCAAAGGATTTACATGATGATTCCTTATCAACTTATTTCACCCCTCTGGTGAACACCAATATGTGGATCCAGGTGATTTTTTTGGACATGAGAGCAGCTTTATATAACCAAGTCAGAGAATAAAGAACTGCTGATACAAAATACTAAATACTACTAAATACAAACTCTCAATCTATTAACCCATTTGGAAAACAAAGCCCAAGTTATGGGCAGTTAAACACACGTAATGAGACTAAGGCCTCTTCAAAACAAGTGGCAGAACCGCTGCAGTCTCCTCTCACCTGTGTATATTTCTCCTCTCTCCTGCATTCCCCCTCCAACTGAAATGCAGGCCAGGTTTGATTGGATGACCATCTCAGCCATTTATTGGAGGTCACAATGATTGCTACCTCGTACACAGACAGAACTGCTGGTGGCCTCAGATTCCTGAGGGAACACAGAGTTTGTGTCAAACTGGATTTCGGTACGATCACATACAGAGAATGTAAGCAATGTGAAAGTTGCCATAGTCCAGCATGTTACCCTTCAATGTGGTCGACAGACGCAATGTATCTTTGTTTTGTTCAAATCACTTATGTGAAAGGGGCCTAAAAGCTGTGTATGTAATGTTCACTTCAATGTGAATTATACCTCAAAAGTCCAAGGGGTGAGATGCATTGCACTGCAATGTTTTGCCTACAGTTAATGGCATTACACATTTAAACATTCAAAATGTATTAGCCTTGTAACCCTGAGTGCCAGAGAGATATACAACACATTGCAACACAATGGGGGTTATGCAGTAAGCTGTGATAAAGAGGTGATAATGCAGAGATGACTCCAGTTTATCACTTCTCCAAGTCCTATACAATCTATGCACTGAGATCTCCAGAGTTGGAGAAATCTTAGTGCATAAGGTCCATAGAATAACATAGGACTTGTAAAAGTGATGTCACTGGAGACATTATCACCACTTTATCACTCCTTAGTGCATCTCCCCAATGTCTTGGATACCCCTCTGGCATTCAAAGAGTTAACCCATTAAGTACCAGCAGTCCAGGGAAGTTACCTTCCCTTAAGGACTACTTTGATCCTTGCTGACGCACCAGCACATCACTGGTTGTGTGTACAGCCTTGCGAGCAGAGATCTGAGACACACCTCAGGTCTTGGAGCAGTCAATTTCAGACCCCGCTTTTACTTAACAGCTCTTCCGCAGGAGTGTTGTAAGTAAAAGGTATGTGACGTGCTTTGCTCTTCACGAGTCCTTAAGGGGTTAAAGACCAGGGAGGTGTTCAAGGCATTGGGGAAACACCTTGCCCAAGAAGAACACTATGCACTGCTAAGGAATAATGCAAATCTTACTCTCAAGTATTAAAGACAATAGCGGTGCATTTAAGTGCCACAGAGGTATCCCACATACTGCAATGCTTTGGATATGTGTGTGGCACTCAAGGAGTTGAACAATTTTTTTTTTTTTTTTTTTTTTTTTTTTCCACATTTATTTTTTAAACTCCTTTTAAATGTCTAATTAATACAGGTAAATAGCTCTAATTTATAACTACAGTTTTGGCAAGCGGCATACGTATAAAGACAGAGGCGGGGGGTCTGGGGCAGGCCAAATGCACTTGGGGACATATGGGGGTTAAAAAAAAAAAAAAAAAAAAAAAAAAAAAAAAAAGAAAAGTGGCATTTTGGGGCAAACCTATTGCAATACAGGGGTAGAAATAACTTCCATGTGTGTCTTAAAGGGACAGTAATGTCCCATAAAAAAAAATGTGTTTTGTAGTGTTTAAAAAAATAAATTATGTGGCACAAATCCTCTCTCTCAAACCTTTACGGGGATATAATAGCAAGCAAAGTTCCCCCCCACCCCTCCCCTTCGGACATCAGTGTCTAGCTGACAGCTGGAGATCCCGGTCCGGGGACCAGCTGGTGGCTCTGCAGCAGAGCCGAAAAAGCATTATTGGAAAATAATTACTTCATTGGAAAGGTCTACAAAGTGTGCCTGGCTTGCAAGCACACTTTGTAGACCGTTCCAATGAAGTAGTTCTTTTTAAATAACTATTTTGGCTCTGCTGAAGAGCCTCCTCATGTCGCACGACTCTAATCACCTACAGCTGACATCAGGAGAAGGGGAGGGGGGAACTTTACAAGCTGGTATCTCTCAAACCACAGCGGTCTGAGAGATAGGATTTGTGCCACATGCTTTTTTAAACACTACAAAAAATGTTTTCATGGGACATTCCCCACATCACCATGGATTTAAATGGATCATTTTAACCACTTGAATACTACAGAGTTCTGCATTGCATTGTAAAATTGAGTAGGGACCCCTCAAGCGTTTTTGGGGTTAAAATCCACATTTAAAATCAATGAAAATGATCTCTTGTTGTGCAGTTGGTTGGACTCCTACTATTTTTTTGTCTATATATGTCCTAAAGTGCTCTTTGTATATCTTTGTAGATCTTTGCGTCCAGCATTAAGCAACATTCAACACTCCAGTTGTTGAGGACTACAATTCCCATCATAACCAACCACCCTGGGAGTTGTAGTCCAATAGCTGGAGTGCCAAAAGTCACTTATCCCTGTTTTAGTCTCTTCCTTGTGCAAGGCCATGAAACTGCACCAGTACAACTACACTGACTCTTGGAAATTGCTCATCCAACAATCCCGCCCCCTGTGGGACAGGATAGTTATCGCAATACACTAATACAAGAGGTTAATTGTTGTGTATCATGTTTTCTTACCAAGGGCAATCCTTTACAGTGTAAAGCAGAACAAATGTGACTCATCATCAAGATCCAAAAATTTCAGATTGTTCCCCTTAAACGGAATTTGCATAAAAATACAATCCAATTACAGAAAGCAAAAGGAATTTGTGTGTATCAGCAGACCTTATAATTGCTTAATTAAGGATGGAAACACAGGGAACGCAATCACACCAACGTCTGGCTGATTCATTAGCACCACAGCCATAGCAGTGCAAGGTCCTTGCCTAAAACATGCATCTCTGCTAATTGTGTCATTTTCTTTGGCAATGATAATCAGTAGGGATTTGCCACCTTGCTATATAAATGAGCATCTTCCCCTGATCAGAGCAGCGCTCAGTCAGCCCACTGAAGGAATTCAGACTCTGTAGAATTGGACAGGCCCTGCACCAGATTACTGGGGATGGAAAATCAAGCTGCTCAAGTACTCCAGGTGGCTACACAATTATAGACCGTTCTGGGCTCTGGAATGAAACATCAGTACAGAACAGAGCAGGGAAGGGTTTTCTGCTTCACATTCGTAAAAGATTGTCTAACCCCGATCCCACCATGCTCAGCAGGCCTCTCGTATGGTAAATGTAGTTTAACAGCTTAAGTGATTCAAGTAGTACACCCTCTGCTGTAATCTCCATGGATACTGCATTCTGCAGAGTATATGGTTTCAACTAAAGAGACAGCATTACATTCCAACAAGGCAGATCTAGGTCATCTTTGGGCATTCAGTGGCTGGTTGCAGATGAGAAGTAGTCAGTTGGAGGTTCAAGATGGACTAGCCCTGCTATAAAGGGTTTAGACTACTATGTTTAAGCACAGATCAATCAACACTGTATATAAGCCACACCTAATGATAGGATTCCAGTTACTATTAAGTGTTTGTTCAGAAACAGGTTCAGCATTGTAACCTTCTGAGTGTCAGAGGGCTGCCCATTGACATCCTGCCATTCAAAGTGTTAAGGAAAGTAGTACGGTAACACAAGGAAAATGGTCAGTGATTGTGTTCATGATTCCAAACTATGCAGAATGGTGGGACACAGAGAATGATCCCGAAACTAAGAATAGAGGTTAGGTGGGATGATCATAGTGTATGTACTTAGTAATACTGTACTTTTGTCCTGTGACTAAACCAGGGGACACAAACTGAATTCTTAAATGACCAATACAGTCCATATTTTTGGGATAGTCTCCATTATATAAAGGTGTTGCAGTAATTCACTCAATTAACCTCTCTGGAACTCAAAGTGTTAAAGGAAAATACAGACCATCCTATATAATAATTTTCTAAGTGTGTGTGTTTGTCAGAAGCCGTCATGAGCAATAGAGACGGCTGCATGTGCTGTAGTCATGCGCACTACAGACTGCCTGCATCATGGCTTATAACAGATCAGGGCTCCAAATTCAGACTGTAGTTGGTGCGCAGAGAAGACTAAGGTCTAAATTTGAAGCGCCCGCTCCGTTTTCAGCTATGGTGCGGCCAGTCTGTACTGTGCATGACTGCACCTCTGCATTTGCTGGGTGGCACTGTGGCCCGTGTACACAGGTTCTTCAACTAGTCCAGCGGTTCTCAACCTTTCTAGTGCTGCGATCCCTTGATAAAATTTCCCAAGTTGTGGTGACCCCTAACAGTAAAAATATTTTCGTTGCTCCTTCATTGCTGTAATTTTGCTACTGTTATGAATCGAAATATAAATATCTGATGGCTTTAGGCGACCCCTGGAAAACAGTCATTTGACCCCTAAGGGGTCCCGACCCACAGGTTGAGAACCACTGAACTAGTCCTTCCATATTCAGGAAGTTAAATAGGAAATATTGAGCAAAAGCCTCTAAATCACTGGCAGTACTTTTTGGATCCGAATGCCCAGTTCTCTGTGGGAGCCTGTTAGGGATGTTAAAGTGCCAAAACGGAAAATGTCCCATGGAAGGGATGTTTCTTTGGAGATTACAGGAGAACAAACAACTACAGACTGTACTGGTGGAACAGAAATATCCCATCAGTCTAACTGTGGCTTTTAATTACTTCAATATTACATTGCTTTGCATTGTGTTTCAGAACTTTGACATGCAAGGAGGTAAAAATCCCAATTTAAGCCAATGGAAATTGTTCCACTTTCTAGATGCACATGGCCCAGAGACAGCCGGGCCAAATACACATTAACCCTTTGAGTGCAAGAGGAGAGAAAGTTACTTGTTAGGCAGGGGTAGACCGTTCTAGCCAGAACCACACATACACAATTCCGACTTCCACAGTTCTGTGCTACGTGTCTCTCTCTACTGTGAGTCTCTCTCAGGCAGATGCTCTGCCTGTGATGTGTTTGTCTCCTCCCCTCCTAACCTTCTCCTCAGACATCATTCTCCTGATCCTTACCTGGCCCCTGCTCCCGCCACTCTGCTTCTACGACTCAGTCATGTCACTTTGGTGAGTGACTGAAGCGACAATGGCTGTGCCACATGCATACCTACAGTTTTGTGCAAACAAGTTTCACACTAGTCAGGCTAGGAGATGGTACTTGTAGGGCACACACTTGTGCTTCATTTATACAGTGGCAACACAGTGTGCCACCCACCATAAAGGCCTAAGTGCAAGAGGTGGCATTCACATTTATCACAGCTGCAATGGAATTCAGCCCTATAATAGTTAAATACTCATCTCACTATATCAGTGTCTCTCAAAGTGATTCCTTGGGGGACAACATGTAAGGTTTTAGGATATTACTGTGTGGCCACGTGTATTATCAGTGGGATATTTTGAAAAGCTGACCTCTGTTCTCAGGACCAGTGCCCTATACAAACTGTCACAATCATTTATTAGATGTCAGGCTACAGAAATGTTGAAACTTCTTCAAAATTACTGAGAGACTGGACACTGTAAGAGATGGGTAACATGAGGCATTCTAGATGTTTAGAACTAACTTTCCCATCATCCTTGGCCAGCTGTTGTAGTCCACAACAAATGACCCTCTGGTTGCCCATCCTTGAACTATATCATTCACAAAAGAGAACACTTTTATGGGGGGTCACAAGATAATATACATGGGGTCTTATTCAACAAGCAAAATATTAACAATTCTAGAACAAAGCAACTGCACCATAAGGGAATAAACATTTCCATTGATTCAAATGGGCATTTTAAAGCTACCCACTGCTTCACAATGCACTGGAGGTAACTAGCATTGAATAAGTAAAAATCCCCATTTAAAATCAATGATAATTATTCACTTAATATGCACGCACACTTTATGCAGTTGGTTTGCTCCAGAGTTTCTCATGGTTACTTTCTGCATAAGGCTCATAGTGTCAATCATCTGGTTACCAGGAGCGTCAGACATATTCATAGGTGTCGAGATAAATGCCAAGCAATGGTACACTTTGCATTAATGGTTAATGCAGCTACCTCCTTCCCACTCTAGAAAACTAACTTGGCAGCTGATAGAACAAATCACCAAGAGGCCCCCTCCATCCCTTCCCGTGTGCCCAGAGGGGAGCTATGAGCATGCAGAAATGAGTAAATAGCTGCACAGCAAAAAAAAAAGAATAAAAAACCACACACAACTACAATCTAGCTGGCAGCTGGGTGCCAGGACAGCAGAAATGTATTATACTCCGGAGGGAGGCTAAGAGGAGGAGAGAGAAGATGCTGGGCTTGAAGGGAATGATTCAGAACAATGGGGTAGTACAGGGGAAATGGGGATAAACCAAGAAGTTGAATGGAGAGAGAGAGGAGGGAGGGTGAGACAGTTAGAGGGAGGGGATGAAAGATGTAAAATCTGAAAGCTGGTGCAGTCTCCCAGAAGAGCAATGTCCACTGTCTGGGAGTGGTGGGATAGATATATATCTATTTTTTTTTATTTCTGGAGGGAATACTGGTTCAGACCCCAGCAACTGGCCTTAAAAAAAGCAAACCCGACTGAGAATCCTTCAGTAACAAAATTCAGCTCTGCTAGGACAAGGGTTTATCCTGCATAAATGAGGCCTAAGTATTTAAGAGGAAGAGAGACAATGAGGGTCATGCACTAATGGAGAAATCTTAGTGCATAGGCTTCACATAACATAGGAATTGGAGAAGGGATATCCCTGGAGAAGTCGGCTCCACTTAATAAAGCCAGATCTTAGAGCATTTCTTCTAGAACAAAAATGTCTGCCTTGTCGAGAAATATGTACATTACCACCTCGATAAATGGGGCTGGGATGATTTGTAACTTTCCTGCTATTTCAAGTGCTTACACAACAGTGTAGTTTGGGATATTAAAGGACAGGAAACCTCAGCACAGATCATTACACTCATGGTAGTTATCACAATTGAGATAATAAGCACCCCACCAATGACAGGGCTGTTTCTTCAATCAGATCAAACATCCCTTGGTAAGTGCTACATTATATCTGTGTGTGTGTGTATATTATACATATACTTAATACTAATGTAAAACCACATTCACAGGACTTTACAATTCACTTGAACAAAGCTTATTGAATTCAATGTTCTGGTGTTACATCATGCACCTTTATTACGACAGGTCTTGATAAAAGAACATGGTGTAGCACCGACAGGTCAATTTCAAAAGTTGTTGTGTGTGTTTAAGTGCATTAAAAAGTCCCGAGAGGGCTGTTTTATAATAGTATTAAGTCTGTAAGCAATACAACTGATGTACGGACAGCATATAGTGTTTAAATCTCTCTCTAATGTAAGACTAAAGACTGTTCCATAAAGTGCTCCAAAAAGACTGATAGCAAATGTTGCCATCTGAAGGGACAGACCTTTGAAGGGGACACTTAATTCTGTAATTTTGTCCTTCACATCTTAGCAGTGGGAGTAACCGTTTTTATCTACAAAAGAAAATTATTACTAACATGGCCATAAATGTACATGATGGCAGCCAATCAGGATGGAAGAACTGCCAAGTTACTGAGAGGGTAAAGCTCAATTAGAACATGGTACAATGGTTTATACATTATGTATAAATATAATGGGAACCATTCTGGGTAAGCTGCACAATATTGGTAAAATACACCTATTGGCAATTCAGTGTAGACTGCCAGAACCCAAGGCAGTTCTTGGTCATTGGTAACTTTCATTACAAATTGTGACGTCTTGCCTCAGAATTGTGTGTGTGTGTGTGTGTACATAAGGCCCAACTGGCTCTATGGCATTCAAGGGTTAAAAAGGCCCTTTTAAACCAATGGGAATTTGGGGAATGAATTCCCCCCCCCCAATATAATACAGTTGATTTGACACAACCATCCCAGATTGATTCTAGAACAGTCGCTCTCACCCCATGCCTTCATGGCTGCTCATCAGGCCAAGAATTTCCCTGATAGAACACAGGTGTGCTGAGACTATCAATTTGATTAAACCTCTAAGTGCCAGTGGGGTACATAATGCAATGCAGAGTACCCCTCTGGCACTCAAAAGATTAACTCACTTGCTCTCTATCGGGGGGGGGGGGGAGATCTGAGGTGGGGGGATGGGGGAGAGATCTGAGGTGTGTGTGTGTGGGGGGGAGAATCTGTGGACAAGGAGAAATCAACCAGGAACGAGAAAAGTCAACGATTCAGCTTATTTCTCTTTACAAACATTCAGTACCTACCGTAATTACCACAGCAATTTGGAAATTAACATTCTTACCAAACACTTAACTAGTGTACTTGTATATCTATAGATTTTATTATTGCAAGCTTAAGCAATCCTACAGCAAACCAGCGCCGCCATAATTATACATCCCACTAATTGCAATGGGAATTAAACTTTGAGTGCTAGACATTACTACATTGTATTTCTAAGCAATGTGTTGGAGAACTTTAGCATTAAAGGGGTTTAAAGCACCATTTAAATCAATGGGAACAGCGGGTATAATTTTCCTCTACAGTGCAGTAGGTTGGTCCAGTAAGTGTTCCAGTTAGCACCAATATGTTTTACTGTTGCTATCCAAACGGAGGAATCCACTACACAATAGATAATTAAAATAGTTGCCTTTGGATCTCCAGTTGTAGACTACAACTACATTGTCCCCAAACAGCTGGTGATTAATTGGGGATTATGTTGGCAGTCTCTAAAATTTGAAGGTATAAAGATGACATCTGTGGACTTCTCCTTTAACCATATCAGGGAAGTGAAAGGTTTCACTCCGATGCACTGTAAACCCCACCCCCACAATTTAAGCCAGGGTAGGACTATCAGAGGCACTCCAGCTGTTCAGGACTACAATTCCCATCATTCCCAGTAAGAAAGAGCCTCAGGTTGCCCAATCCTGACTACCTCCTGAAAGAGGTCAACTCACTGCTTCTGCGATTCACTGGAGACCTCTAACATCCAAAGACTTAACCTTTTGCATGCCAGAGGGGTATCCAACACCTTGTGACCCTTTTGCACTGAAAAGGTTAAATGGCAGTATTGCAGAATATTGTAATAATATATTGCTGGGTTTATCCTGACAAGTAAAACAAGAGTATACTCAATGCTGAGAGATGTTTCAAAGTTATTGTGGCTCAAACGTACATTTTAATGCAGTACCTCTGTGACTTGCAATTTTACAGTGAATTGGTACAGCAGTGTATGACGTTATTCACACACAACAGTTGCAAATAAACTGCTGTAAAAGAACCACAAATTCCAGGTATTTTAAGATGCAGTCATTGATTAAAACATCTCAAAGCAGCGGAAGTGCCCTCGTTTTATTCAGCAGGATAAACTCTGCAATATTATATATTTCATATATATTTCTCCAAAATAAGGGGCTAAAGTGATAATATATTGTAAGAGGTTAACCCTTTGAGTGCCAGAGGAGTATTCAACATTTCTTTTGGCACTCAAAGGGTTAAACATCTGACAACATACTGCAAAGCAATGCACTGAACACCCCTCTGGACCACGAGGAGCTAGAGAATTAGGTGGAGACAATCAGGAAGTCCAGTTAGACTGCTATGTGAAGTTCCTGTCCAAGTTCAGCCAGAGCTACAGTGTTGGGCTACACAAGAACAAGAAACCGGAATAGCTGGGTGGTCTATTTAGAGTGACAGATCTAGTGCTCTGTCCCCTCCTGAGAGTATTGTACCTGTGCTCACACACAAATATAAACCCGTCCACACAGGAGGAATCCCCAGCAGACAAATCTCACTCTGCGGTCTCTATAATCAGATTTAATTGATGCCTTTGCTTGTGTTCCCTATGGAGTGGTGACCCTTTTCTTCCCTGGGAAGAAATGGTAAAATATGTAGCCCGTGAAGAGACCAGACAAATACCCAGCACGGTTCCAGCATGTGTGAGCCGTGTTGCTAGGAGATGAATCTAACCACACATTTCGAAAATCCAACACTTGCACAAAATGGACAGAGATGCTGGTGGAACAGGTAACGTCCATCTCTACACTGACACAGCGGAGGCAACAGCAGTCTGCTGGCAGCAATCTATTCACCTTCAGAACATAGGCTGGGGTAGAGTGCTGTGGGCAATGCATGGCAGATCTCCACAAAGGGCTGTATTCAATAAACTAATGAGGCGCAAAAGTACACTAAATAAATAAAAGTCTTGCATTAACTGTGTCGTTTAACCCCTTAAATGCTGGATATCTGAAATGCAAAACATTATAGGCCTCTAGCATACAAAAGGGGTAAAAGCTCAATTTGAATCATTTGGATTATTTATTTGGCCACAAAATTGTACTACTAAACCACAAATCACTTATACATATGGCACGGTGTCTGAAATTGTACACTCACATTTTATATTGTAACAAATAAAGTGTTTAGCAAGTTTCCTGTGTTGCTATAGCAGCAGGTCAGGAGTCTGTCTGCGCAGCTCCAACTCCTCTGTGAAGGTCACATACTGACATCTCAGACAGCCTCTCAGTTCAGGCAGTAACCTTGCCTTTCATTATCACTGGGTGGCATAAAGCAAGAAAAGGGGCAGGAGCTTAACAGCTGAATTTACCAGATCAGAACAAATTTAGAGAAGGGTGAAAATATCAAGATCTGTACATTAAGGTTTGTTGGAGAAGAATTCCCCAAAGCCACTTTCACATGAGCAGCAGAACTGTTGCAGCACCCTGCATTTTTGTTGTTTGTATAAGATTACTTACCTTGCTGCCGATTCAAACACAGGAGATGAGTGTCCTCAGGCCAGTCCATGTGAGTGCCTCAGTTCAATGGAGGTTGCAGACCTTGCTTCTTGCTAACAGTATTTGAGCGAACATAGTAAAGTTGCAGCATGTTATACGTTGGTGCAAGCACATATGGTGAAAGGCACCACAGTATAGTACAATGGTTCTCAATAAGGGTGCACTTTGCACCAGTTCCTGATGTCCTACTTTTTCCAGTAAGGCTTTGGCAAAAATGTTGTCGAGTTTCTAATATATACAGTATTTAATAAGAAATTAGTACAGAAGGGGGGCCCAGAAAATTCCACAATGCAATGCTATGGGTGACTTGAACAAAAAGATTGAGACACAGTGGTCTAGCACGTTACCTTTCACCACAAGGGATTGAGCCAAAGCAGCATTTCCCGTATGAAGGGGGCTCATTGCTATAATAAGGAATTTTATATCCCACTACAAAGAACTGCACCTACCAGTTTCATCTGCTGTAAAACATCTGCTCTGCAGCACTCAGTATGTTTATGGACTCATCATTCTCAGACAGCCATTGAGAAAAAAAAAATAAATAAAAAATGATCCAGTCCATCAATACGGGAACTATATAGCTTTCAAATTGAAAATCCTCACAAGCAGAGAATCTAGGTCAGAATGGAACCCACTGAGGACAGGAACAAAACACTTTGCAACATGTTGATTTGCAGTCACATGGTCTTCATGGGGTTAAAAAAACAAGGCAAAGCCATATACACAGAAGAGGAGCTATTCTGGAGCAAATCAGCTGCACCACATGGGTCAAATCCAACTTGCCACTGATTTAAGCAGGGATTTAACCCCTTGAATGCTATAGACTGCTAGCACCCTTGTGCAAACTAACAGGGGACAAATAAAAACCTTCTAAAAAAATCCCTTCCACTTTACATGGGGTTCTAGCCCCTTAAGGAGCGGCTGCGGGGTTTTTCCCGAATTGATTCAGGACTCCCAGAATGGCATGCAGCAGAGCGGGAAGCCCTGAATTCCATGACATGCCAGGACCGTCATGTGTCCTTATGGAAAGTTTACCCATGATTGTTGTCCTGGCACATCATGGGTCCTTAAGGGTTACATCTTTGAATGCTAAAGACCTCTCCAATGCACTACTTATCAACATGATGGGCTCCGCTCTAGCGTTCAAAGTGGCTATAGGCCCCACTTAAATCAACAGGACTGGTGTGTTCCTTTATAGTGAAGCTGGTTGCCACAGAAAAGCTTCCTGATGAAAGTGTTAGTAATGCCCAAAATAAAGTTTATTCTATATGGTAGATTTTACAAAAATAAAGTATTTGGAGAAAGTCCTATCTCTCAAACCTTTATGGTTTGAGAGATATTCACCTCTAAAGTCCCCCCTCCCTCATGTCAGCTGTAAAGCTGACAGCAGGAGATCCGTGTAGGCAGACACGAGGCGGCTCTTCAGCAGAGCCGAAATAGAGATCTTTAAGAACTACTACTTCATTGTAACTGTCTACAAAGTGGGTCTGCACACCAGGCACACTTTGTAGACCATTCCAATTAAGTAATTATTTTCAAATATCGCTATTTCAGCTTTGCTGAAGAGCTGCCGGCTGGTACCAGGACCGGGATATCCTGCTGTCAGCACATCGCTGATGTCAGGAGAAGAGGAGGGAGAGGGGAATTTTAGCGGAGGATATCTGTCAAACCATAAAGGTTTGAGAGATAGAACTTTCTGCAAATACTTTCTTTTTGTAAAATCTAACATATAGAATAAATTTTATTTTGGGCATTACTAACCCTTTAAGGCCCATTGGCTACAGCACAAGTTACCAAACACCATACATTTTATCCCTTTGAGTGCCAGAGGGGTGAGCAATGCATTGAACTCCTCTCTGGAACTCAAAGGGGAAGATGCACTAAGGTGTGATAAAAAGGAGATAAAAGTGATATAACCATAAATGTGGACCCTCTGGATTTCCCCCAGAGACACTAGTTTATGCAGTGAATTGCCAGGTCTCCGGGGACAGAGGCTGATTCTCTGGTGTTGGGGAGTTTCTTATGAAATTCTGCTCCTTCCAACCCTGTTCCTCACATTTGTCACCCAATTCATTACACAGCCCAGTAAGCTCCCCCTCCCCACATACAATTAATCCCCTCCCCTTTGTGAAACAAATCGCATCATTTATATCCTCCCACCGGCACCACGAGTCCCCTCCAAGGGCTCTAGAAGAAAAAGTTCCCAGGTATGGCTATCACTTCTCCACTTCCTATGGAGCCCATGCACTTCTCTACCTTTGGAGAGGTTAGTGCATAGGCTCTATAGAATAGCATAGGAACTGGAGAAGTGATATCAATGTATCCCCTCTTTATCAGACCTTAGTGCATAACCCCTAAAGTTAAAGGTTACAAGGGTGTACAACAGATTAATGAAAAAAAAAAATTCACGTCAGTGTCACAAGGTACATGTTTGCATGCAGTGCGGTCATGTCCCTTAATTACCAGTTACTGGTCACAAACTATAGATTTCCTTTCAAGTCTTAGATTTTTCCCAACATTTCAATGCAGGAGATCTGTCTATTTGGTATCACAGTGGATATCATCCCTAACAAATAGTGTTATGTTCTTCATGCCCATGTTATGAATGTAAGGGGGAAAATTCCTTTTTAACCCTTTGACCACCAGGACAGAGACGCTAAGCAACCTGTTTACTACCGTTCAGATCCTTAAAGCGTAGCATCTACAACTTAGAATTAGTGACTCCATGTTTAATGGTCAAATGTGCAAAAGAAAAGTGAAGGAGCTCTGGAACAAATCATTTTCACTATACGAGAGAACTAAATATCCTCTCTGATTTAAATGGATATTTTATACCCCTTGAATGCTAGAGAGGTCTCCGATACATTGTTACACAATTAACCAGTTAAGGACTCTTGAAGTGCCAGGACTGTCACGCCAGTCCTGACACTTAAAGGGATAGTAATCGCCCCAAAAAACTGTTTGCAAATTAATAGGAATAAAAAAAAAATTTAATGCCCTTATTCCCATCTCTCAAACCATTATGGTTTGAGAGATGTAAGAAAATAAAGACCTCCGCTCCCCCCCTTTCTGCCTGATGAGCTGTAAAGCTGTCAGAGGCAGAATCCGGTCGACCGACTTTAGGCGGCTCTTCAGGAGTGCTGACATCAGGATATCTAACTACACACGTAGACCATTCCGATGAAGTAATCATAGTTAGCTATCTCAATGACAGCGCTCCTGAAGAACCGCCATCTGGTCCTGGAAGCAGGATCTCATGACGTCCGCATGAAAAGGGGGTGGGAGCAGAGGTCTTTCTTTTCTTACATCTCTCAAACCATAATTGTTTGAGAGATGGGAATAAGGGCATTACATGTTTTTTTATTATTTCTATCAATCTGTGAACTGTTTTTTTGGGGGGTTTACTATCCCTTTAAGAACTGGTTATATGTCCTGGCACATCATTGAATTCTAGGATGGCAGCACAACTGCACACCACTCTGCCATCCCAGAATCCAAATTTTGAAGGAAAAAAAAAAATCTCAGCGGCTGCCGGCGCGAGATTGGGAGGGGTTAAAGCAAAGGGAATTTTTCGTCCCATACAGTGAAAATGGTTTGCTTCAGAACGCCCCCACTTTTCTTTTGTGTTATATATTAAGCAGAATTGAAATAGTATTGTTTTCGTTAAAGTGGACCTGTCACCTTAACATGACATACTTTTAATTTTAAAGAGAAGCAAAACCTGCCTGTGTGTTGTATGAGCCTTTTGTTCCAACAGAGAGTTTGAGAAATAAATCTTTGTTGGTGACGGTGTTGCACTTTATGCCAGTTTATGAGCTGGCCCAATATAACTGCACACTGTTCTGAATTAATTTAGGTATAGCTCACACAATGGAGACATACCTCATAACAGCACAGACACAGGTAGTACTGGCCTTGAACAGAGCTAGCCAGCAAACTGTACAGGGAATTAGCATAAAGGGATAAATATAACTGTTTTGGTGGCAAACATTTGACATGAAAATTGCTAGTACAATAGACATTTTAATTATTGAAAGAAAAACAGATATTTATCTATCAAACCACCTTTATTTAGAGTTAACAACCTTGGTGGTATTAGTAGAAGTGAGTGGAATTGGGGGTACAGATAAGTCAGTCCAGAGTGATGGTGAAATAACGGTCAGTGTGATCAGAGTAGAAGTGAGGCCAGTGAACTTATTTCTCCCCTGTGCTCCCCCCTCACTTGAACGCAGACTGCACTGAGCGCTCCCCTCAGTCACTCTTCTCACCTGTATTTCCATTGGCCTAGTAAAATAATTACAAGCATCAATAACATCAGCACTGTAAGCACATGCATCCTTACATCTATGAGCCAGTTCCTGCAACCAATCACCTTCCAGTTCTGTTCTCCTCCCACTGGTCTCCACAGCAACTAATGCTAGATTTGTCACTTCATGTCGGAAAGCCTAGCTCCTTGCACCAGTGGGGAACGAGTTATAGCTATCCACTCTCTTCCCAATGATAATCATTGTTTCCTCATAAGATGCCCTTACTGGTGTTCAGAGCCCAACACTGTATTCCTCATGTTAATAATGTAAACACCAGCTCTCTCAATGCATATCTGCCAATATTTAAAAACTTCTAGGGACACTTTATCCTTGGGCAGTCACATGAAGGTGTAGCCAGTAATCATAGCTGGGAACTCTCTGGATTTGCCACAGAGACTCTGGTTTTTGTAGTGAATTACCAGGTACCTGGGGAAAGAGGCCGATTCTCCAGTGGTGGGGAGTTTCTTATGAAACTCTGACCACTTCTGCTCCTTCCCAGCCTGTTCCTACCACTTCTCCTCCTCCCCCACCCTGTTCTGCCCACTTCCTGCCCACTTAAATATAATGCCTGCTAAGTCCCACCCCTTTGTGAAGTGAATTACATCATTTATATATTTCCACAGATAACCCATGAATCCCCTCCAAGTTATGCTATTGGCCCATAGTACTAGCACAACACCAGAAGAAAGTCTTGTACAGAATACCTTGCACTCTGGAATGTAACTACAGGGGATGTAGTTGTAGCAGGGACCAGCATCCAAGGGAGCCATATCTGTTCCAGTGTCCAATAAATTCTAGATAAGCCCTCCAATGACTACTTACACCGCTGCCTGCACATTTACATCAGAACAGGCATTACCTCAACTAAATACTACACGAAATAATAAAAAAGCAATATTAGCATGTAGAAAAACTCCGATCCTATAAAACATTTAATGACAAGCACTTAGAATATGGCACCAACATTCAATTTTAAAGTCAGGGACAGGGAGCCAAAACTAGGGACTGAACTGGGAAATCAGGGACTGCTGGTGTTCCACTCAAAGGTATGATGTGTGCACAGTGTGTTGATTAAGTGTCCGACACTGTCCTCATCTCCACTATGATCATAATGATAGTTTGATGGGAGAAAAAGTGAGAGCATCTAGAGAAAATTATGTGCAAGACTGTAGGGTAAGTGAAGAGAGTGGCTTGCAGCTTGACAAAATCCCTGCTTTGTGCGCAAATCATATAAAGTGAGGGATTACGTTTATACAATAAATGAGAGGAATACATTCAGTTGGGTTATGGACACCAGCAGGGGCCACAAAAGGTGATCACAGAAGAAAGAGTGAGTGGTCTGTTATTTAGCTAGGACACTCCTCTGCACTGCAATAGCTCGGCTCAGTCATTTGCTCCCCTCATATACACTCTAATGATGGTAACAGTGTGATGGGGCTTTAAAGCCATCAGGGGAGGAAACTGACAAATCCACTAGTGGACACTTTCAATATGTGAACTGCACTTTTGCACTCAAAACGCTACCCTGTCAATGGGCACCTGAACAAAGCATGTGGTTTTAAATTTAAAAAGATATATATACAGTTTCCATTTATTGCAATAATATAACACTATAAATATTTACTCCACAACTTTGAAACAAAGTTACTTATCTTTAAAATGGAACACTATAACAGTCATATACTAAACGTTTATGGCTGAGTGCAGAGAGGTATCGAATGCATTGGATATCTCCTTGGCAATTAAAGGGTTAATTTAACAGAAAATCCAAATGGTCATTATGAATTAAACTAGTTTAATTAGAACTGGATAGAACGCCCTTTGAGGTAGAACTTCAGGAATCTACAAATGTGTCCCCCATAGGAATTTCTGCTGAGAAACCGCTTACAGCATAATGCCAATCACATGTGGGCAGGTTGGAACCAGAAGAAAACCACATCCTGGAACCAAGACAGATTTTGGGATTCTGCAAATAAAGTTATGTTTATTAGAGCGCCAGCAGGAGAGAATCAAGTGCTTTTTATTCCTCTGGTGAACAGGCTGAATAGGATTCCAGAGTGAGCAACAGGTCATTGGTCATGGCTAGCTGGGAAATATTAAACGCACAAAAACACAGCACGGAAGAGGAAGGCTGCCTGAGCTTTTTGTTGATTTGATAACACATTCACTGCTCAGCAACACATGGCAAATTCTTCTTGAAGTTTGGAGCAGGCACTGTGCAACATGGAACCACTTATATACATTAATTTCCACTTGTAAATTGCTCATAATTAGTGGCTGGATATTGCAGCAAAAAAATGCAATATATTAGGTCCGCCTACATATTGCTTTTATCTGCCTGTATTTGCAGATCCAGTTTATGGTTTGAATTTAATTCCCACATCCTACATAATAATCCGCTAGGATGTTTGTCAGAAGCAGTCATGTGCAGTACAGACTGCCCAAATGCACAGAATGCTGGGAGCACACTCTGCTTTTAGCCCGTCTCTACAGTGCATGACTGCGTCGGCGGCAGGATGAAGAGCAGGACTGGCCTCTTTACATCACCCGGACCTTGGCCCATGTACATGGGCCTTTACACTAGTGTGAAATAAACAAAACGATCAGTCTGAATGACACAAGCTAGAGAAAGCGCTCCCTCCCTACTGCCCTTTAGAATCATGTAAAAATTATCAAGATAGTAAAATGACTCTACCCTGCTATGGACTAGATTAGATGTGAAATGCAAAAACAAGCGGGTGACGACTGTATGAAGGATCCATACCAAGCATATCATTCTGTTAAAATCTTTAGAAGGGATCTATATCCTAGAAACAATACTCTGTTTATTTTTAACCCTGTCTATTCATTTAAGACCTTTCTTGCATTGTGGTGGTTAACCTTTGAGTGCCAGAGGGGTATGCAACACATTGCTGTGCAATGCATACCTGTCTGGCATTCGAAAGGTTAAAGACTGTTTTCTTGCAAATAGCCAGTGCTAATTTTCCTAGCTTTTTAACCCTTTGAGTGCCAGTGTGATACGTACCACTGTCACTCAAAGGGTTAAATATGGGGGGAAACGGCCTCAATTACTTACTGTTCACACAGTCAACTTTAATGCACATTATTTGTGCAAAAGGCTGAAAATGTGGTCTGACATTTGCTCTTCTAAAGAGCGTAAGGGAGGCCAGGCAAGGTCACAGAACTATTGTCCTCTCCCTTTTGTTAAAGCAAGCATAGGCAAAAAATACCATTTGTAAAACTGAATTCAGAAAAATAAGATTAGATACCCTTTTTTTCTTCTTACAGAGAGGTCTCTTTCTCCTGTCTGTTTAAAACATCATTGCGCCAGTTTTGCAGCATTCAATACAAGCCTGCATAAATATCTAAACCATGATTGTCATCTGAACATGGAAGCCTACATACAAAGAGCAGACTTAAAGAACATATCGTTGCCCTTACAGTCTACCTTTTTTTCTAAATTAAAAATATGAGGATAATAGGCTTTTATAATCCAAACATACATAATCTGAATCGGATAATTCTAATAAAATATTGAGAATGCAAAGGCAAGTGCATTTCAATGTATGTATAAAAATCTGCTTATAATAATTTAGGAGGCTAGTCAGGTAAAATTATACCTTTATTGGTTGCGTGGCTCTAGGATTTAAGTTTTCAAGACAACTACGGTCTTCAGACATTAGAAGAATGAAGGCTGAATGCACAATAAATGACTTTAAAACTCATGCACATTACTTTAACATTTAACTTCTACTGTAAATGTATATTCTAGTCAGTGTGGACCATAATTCTCTCTAGTGTCTAGTAAAGTCTCTATGAAGTGGACTAGAAAACGCAAACAAGATTAATTACCTTTTTCGTACTCCAGTGAATTCCAGTATATAGCCAGAGATGGCCAAGTTTACAGAATGTACGAGTTAACCCTCCAAGCACCAGAGGGGTGCACTACCCTTTGCTTACAAGGAGCAGTGCAGCCCCCTGGCCCCAAAAGGTTTATTTTGTGGGATAATGTGACAAATTCTTTGCCGCAGCAAAGCCACAGTTCATAGTGTTAAGCTTGGTTGTCAATTTATACTCCCAGATCGTTGTCTCATTGTCTTAAAATTTCCAATCAGTACACTCACTTTGAGATCTTTAATACTATAATCAGTTTACTAAAAATATTGACCCACTTGGGTGTCTCCTTTATTGTTCACACTAGATCTACAGGAGCGCATCCTTTTTCTCGGGGTTTATTCTGTTAGGGAGCTGCACAGCTCATTGTAAGTGATGGGTTATGCACCTCTCAGGTTAATCCAGACATTCCTTATGAGATTTAAAGTCATGTATTGTGCATTTAGCCTTCATTCTTATTGTGCCTGGAGAAGAGACCTAGTTGTCTTGAAAGCTTGCATCCTAGAGCCAGTTATCCAATAAAAGTATCATTTTTGCTCTACTAGTCTCCTGCATTTTCTATGGGTAACAAGGAACTGCGCTTTACCCATATAGTAATTTAGAAACATGGTAAAAAAGTTTGTATACCAGGTGTTTGCTGTAACCATTTGAAAGTGACACTATGATCTGTAAGAGAAAACAAGCTTTGCTAACCACTCAAATATAATGTGAGGCGAAGACATATTACTGTATGTATGCTCCAGGGGAAGCCAACCAATGGATCCAGAACAGAAAATGGTTGATGCTCTAAGAAACTTTTTAAAAATGTATGTTTTAGTCACAGTTTCCCTTTAAGCAAGGAAAAAAATTCCGGAGAGCAGCAGTTTCTGGGGAAAGCAGTAATTAGATTTGTGAGCAGTGAAGATTGAAGCTTAATGTTTCAGTGTTTGGCAGGTCATTAAAATAAGGAACACAAAGAATACAGGACTACTCACACAAGGAATTACAAGAGTACTGTCTGTAATGGACAAAAGAATTTACCAGAACAGTCGCTTCAGTGATTGTATTTTGTTCCCTCTCCAGCCCCATGTCTATCATTTCTACACTCTGGACTGTATTCAAACCAGATCTCACGGTTTGGACTTAAATGGCCTATATTGGCTCAAAAGTTGCTCTTCTACATCTCCCATCATTTTCAGACAGCCAATGGATGGCTGAGGATGATGGGAGTTTCAGACTAACTGCTGCCAGACCACTGTTCATATCAAGCAGCTCTTCTCATATCACCAAGTAACTAATCTACAGCAAGTCTTCTGTAAGTACCATTAGTGCCATCTGGATAAGCATTTGGGCAGCGTCTACTGTGCATACATAGAGAGAGAGAGAGAGAAAGAGAGAGAGAGACTGGAGGGCAGTCAGACCTACAATAGAAAGAAGCATTTCTGTATACAATACACAATGATTGTTAGTGATTGAAGAAAAGAAAAAAAAAAAAAAAAAAAAAAAAAAAAAAAAAAGAAAGCCACACACCATTGCTGCACAGTAACTGTACCTGCTGCAGTGTTCCACCGTAAACACAATTAGTGGTAGTTTTCCTAAACAGAACTGGTTCTGCACCCCTGATAATTACACTTCAAATTATACTGTTCTGTCCAGCCACTGACATCCTGATGTGGAGGCAGTCGTTCTATGTGATGGGCAAGTCACTGACAGCTTCACCACTTTGTGACAATTTGAACACTTAAATGCAAGGAATAAGGTTATCCTTTAACGCTTTGATTGCCAGATGCACCCACAACATTATTGCAATGAGTTGGATACCTCTTTGGCACACAAAGGTTTCACTTGTCAGGAAACACAATATATGTTTTTTTCATATGAATCCATTAACTTTAAGGGAGAAAAAAAACACCAAAGCACATTTGAGGAATACTGTATATCCAGCAAGAGAGGACATATGGCCCAAGGAATTCCTAACATCCCCTCCCTAGTATTCAATAAATGTGCACAATAAGAATAACTTAGAAGAAATCCATCTTGTCTGGAAGACCAGTTCTTTCCCTGTCCATAGGATCAGAGACTTATTAGTTTACAATACATAATTGGCCCCAATGAAAGGAAAACCCCTGCCAAGGCACAATTGTTCTGCTGCGTAAACCCTTCATATGAATGAGACATCCCCCACATTGAAGGGATTAATGATGTAATGACAAGTTGAAGAATATTCAAAGAATCCCTGGTTCACATCAACATAAGAAGGGGGGAAAAAAATGAGTAAAAGTTTCAATCCAGGAAAGCCTGCCAGTATGTTACCAATCGTGTACACTGTACTGGACTAGTCATCCAGACTCCACTTTTCAGACGTGGGCCTTTGGCACATTCTCCAGTTGTCATTTTTTACCTTGCCAGAACCTTATTTAGGTCCCTCTTGGAACTATAAGGCAGACAGTAGTCACACCTGCATTTCTACTATAAATAAATGAACCCAGATATGAAATTTCACTGCGGGTGTGTGCGTGCACGGGTGTGGGGGGAGGGGGCAGCTACAATGAAAGCTCCATGTCTTCAATATAGTGTGTTAGAAGAATGTGGCCCACCGTAAAGGGTGGCAAAACAGATATGTGCTTTTCGATAAAGAATATGCTGTCAGTTAAGAATTGGGCATTAACCCTTTTAATGCCAGATTAGCAGCCAAAGCATTGCTTCACTATGCAGTGGATGCCCCTCTGGCATTCAAAGAGTTAAAGGAACCGCTCTTCCTTCTTGTAGATATGTCATTCCACAGGTGTTTGTTCCCCCACCCCTTTTGTTTTTACATTAACAGTGCGTAGCCCCCTCCAGTGGCCAGGAAGTTTATCCTATTGTTCACTTGGAGTTTAGGGAGAAGATGCACTAAAGAGTGAAAGCAGAGAGGACTCTTCCAGTTCCAATGTTATTCTACAGAGCCTACACGCTAAGATTTCTCAAGTGATCGACATCTTAGTGCAAAGGCTCTATATAATCAGGGCTCAAAATTTCCACACGCCAATGGCGAGTGAAAATTTTGCCCTGGCGAGTAGAAATTCAGCCCTGGTGGGTATGTTATGTCTTGCAGTGGTGAGTAACTTTTCAGGTCTGGCTAGTAGCAAATGACTTAAAATTTTAAGCCCTGATATATTAATGTATAAGAACTGGAGAAGTAATATCACTGGAGAAGTCATCTGTGCTTTATCACCTCTTTATTACATACTAGTTGAAGAGCCCATTACACGGGCCACAGTGCCACTGCCACTCGGTCGCGGGGCAGCCATGCGCAGTAGAGACTGCCGTGCCACAGCTCTGTATCAGCCACAGGGAGGCTAACCCTAGTTTTACTTAACAGGAAAAGCCCAATAACATTTATTTTACTACTCCTCTACACTGTTGCATCAGAGACAAAGACATTGAACTCTGCATTAAAAAAAAATATTAAGAACTATGCAAGTCTTACCTCTCAAACCTTTTTGGTTTGAGAGATATTCAAAACTAAAGTTCCCCCTTCGTGACCGTCAGCGCTCTCGATGGTTTGCAAGCACACTTTGTAGACCGTTACAATGAAGTAGTTCTTTTTAAAGATCAGTCTTGGCTCTGCTGAAGAGCCGCCAGCTGGTCTGCGGACCAGAATTGAAATCTGTCAGCTAGAGCGCTGACGTCACGGAGGGAGGAACTTTAGTTTCAAATATCTCTCAAACCATAAATGTTTGAGAGATATGACTTGCATAGTTCTTTATATTTTTAATGCCTATAATAAAAGTTTAAACTAGGTATTACTATCTCTTTAAGGACCATATGAGCAAAGGAATGGGACAAACCAACTGCAAATACTCCTCCCTGCAAAATACTGACAAAGTAGATTTGAATTTTGCAGAAAAATAAGGGAGAACCACAAGGGAGCCCCTTGTAAGAATGAGAGGATAATGGGACCATCAGGACATACACCCACAAGTGGCACTGTAACTCAAAGTCAGAATGCTCCTGGGATAAACACTGGGGGTTTAACGCTTTGAGTGTCAGAGGTATTCAACGCACTGCGAAGTGTCAGTTACCTTTCTGGCACTCAAAGGGTTAACCTTTTTCAATGCTAGAAGGACTAGTATTGAAGGGTATAAAAGCACAATTTTAATTGATGGCAGTGTTCGTCAGTCCTGTGGTGCAGATGGTTTGCTCCAGAATCTGTGTGTGTATTCGGCCTTATTATCCTTTTCACAGATACTTACCAGCTAGGAGGAAGGTGATAAGGCAGGTTTCCTTTGGCATGTACAGTTTGAGTCTGGACCCACTAAACACGTACTCTACAATAGCTTCAGAGCGACCAGCTCGCTGCAGGAAGGGCAGGAACTGCTTTGCTTTCTGAGTGTCCTAAAAAACAAGAGATAATCAGGTTAGTGAGGTGGCTTTATTAACGCACAAAAAACACAATTTGATCAGTTTCCATGTGCAAATTAAGGTTCACGCTTGGCCAGAACCCTTTCCCCCGTTACACTCTACTGTCCTATCAGATCAGACACACAAAACTTTAGCCCCACAATAATGTGAAGTGTTTGCCAATCCATGGTGTAAAGATATGAATGAAAATAAAGTGTGGCTGTCAGACTATTTGACTACAACCCTTATCCGCAGACAGGGTCTTGATTTTTTAAGATAACAGGAATTTTAGTCCAAAAGTTGGGAGTATGGCCACAGGAAACCCACCACCCATGGTCTGGGCACACTCAGTCCCAACGGCGTGCACGCACGCACACACACACACACACACACACACACACACACACACACACACACACACACACACACACACGAAATCCTATTGGTTTAATACATTTCCTTACATCACCATGCACTTTACAGACAGGCTACTGCAGGACAGCTGGATATTAACAGGAAACAGACTTACAATTGCATCATGAATAACCAATTAATAAATGTCAGACCTAGCACTGACACTTGTACAGTATAATAAAGCTCATTTGTAATTCTCCTTCAAAAAAGTCCAGCAAAGTTGCGAGAGATCAGCAATGTACAATTTACTTCATACACAAAAGAATAGATGGAGAAACAAAAAAACACTAATATAAAAATGCAGAAGTGCTAATTATGTTTAGCACTCAAGAGACGCCATCTCATTCACAATGTTTAAGAAGAGCAAACGTGGAACAACCCAACTGCACCTTAGGGGATACATTTTCATTAGGTTGTTACATGTCCAGAGGTCTTTTGAAAATAAAAACAACCCTACCCCTGGTACACCAAAGATTAATGTGCTGCGTACCTCTCTGGCACTCAAAGGGTTAAAGATGCACTTCACTGAATTACTCCTGTCAGATCATACCACTGTTCTAAAATATTAATGCCCATTAGCAAATGAAAATGCAACTAGCTAAATCGGTCCTGCTTTTCTTCAGCACCCGGGCACAGCTTCCCTTATCTTCTGCCACGCAGCACTTACAGACCGGCAGATCTCTGTGAGGCGCTGAGAGGTAACCAGTCATAGAATTAAGGGATTTTCCAAGACTGGACTTCTAGTTTCTTTTTCATACACAGAAACACCAATATTATGTCACTATCTGATCAATTGGACTTGAAGAGCCTTATATTAAAGGGTAATGTGGAATAATTCTAGAACATACTGCACCACAGAACACCATGAAAAAATTCTACTGATTTAGCTGGGGGTTTTAACCCCTTGAATACTATAGCAGCATACCTGGGAACTTTCAGTTGAGGGCTACCCGGAGGGTAGTCTTCTGTTCAGCAGGGGGTAACAAAAATGACGCTAATCGCGTCAAAAAGGGGCGGGGCTTAACACGAGTTGGGGGGGGGGGGTTTAACCCTTTGAGTGCCAGAGTGGTACGGAATGCATTGCAAAGCAATGCATTCCGTACCACTCTGGCACTCAGAGGGTTAAATGTGTCACACAGAAGGCTGGGGACGGAGGCACAACGGGAGAAAAAGCAGATGTGGCAGAGTTTCAATAGAAACTCTCCACATCTGGAGGAATCTGCCCCGGAGACCCGGTAAAGCTCTGTCAGAACCGGAGTCTCCGGGGCAAATCCGGAGAGTTCCCAGGTATGTATAGCAGTCTCCAATGCATTACAAAGTAATGCGTTTGAGACTGCAAGCATTCAAGGGGGTAATTGTTTTCTCTCCCTTATGATGCAGTTGGTTTGCCCCAGAATGGTCACAGGTAGAAAAATCCATCTGTGCTCAAGCAGGGATTTCCTGAAAGCCTGCAATGCGAGTAACCTGAGGAATGGAGCTGGCAGTGGTTACCCCTGGTGAAATACAACTGTTTAGAATTCTAAAGCACAAGAACCTAATGGCCTTGCAGAATTCAGACAGATTTTAAGAAGTGAAATTGCCCAAAGCCTTTAATGTTTCATGTCAAAATCAAACTCTCCTGCTAACGCTAACAAACCCAGGAAAAGCACAACTATGTACTCAGATTCAGGGAAAGCCTTGTTTTCAGTTGACTGACTTCACTTAGCACAACTTCTTGCAAAGTTCTGCAGACAATTGTTGCACTAAAATGCCAACTCATTCATGCATTGTTAGCTATTATCAGGAGTTTAAAACATGGCTCACCAGCTGACCACACCACTACCATACTGACAAAGGTTTTTTTTTCCTAGCAACACAGTGCTACAGATTGCCCCTCCATGGAATGAAAAATTAACCTCCTGACAACCAGAAGGACATGCAATGCACTGCTTGGAGTTAAAGGGATAGTAATACTTTGTTTTATCTTTATTTTATTTTGTAGGCATTAAAAAAACATGAACAACAATATAAGTCTTATCTCTCAAACCTGCATGGTTTATGAGATATTCACAAGCAAAGTTTCCCCTCCCGCCCCTTTTACCTAGTGTAAGCCATCTCTTCTCAGATGTGGAATGCAGTCCATAGACCAGACAGATAACAGCAGGGGACAATCTTATTCCTGTGAAAACAATGAAATCCCTGCCCCCCTTGACAAACTTTTCAGGTTTTTCCCTTATCTTAATTGAAGATTGTCCCTCTCTGCAATCTACCTGGGCACCTCCCTTCTGATCTGGCTGAGCAGTTACATCAGTAAAAGGGGCGGGAGGGGGATACTTTGTCATTGAATTACTCTGGAACTACAACTGACAGAATTGAAATAACACTCTCCAAAGTCCAAATACTATGGTGATTAATTAGAGCTGCTTTTTTCATGAAACATTACTATCCCTTTAAGGGCCCTGTGCACAAAGAAGAATGGTTCAGATCTGCGACAGACCATCTGTACACCATAGGCAAAAATGTATGCTACGTAAGCTTTCATTGCAGTTTCGAATGCTAATGAAGATGCTCAGTGTGGGTGCATATGCTAACGGAGCTTGGTGATAGACAGACTCACTTTATCCAGAAAAAAAAAAGCAAGAACGAACATCTCCTGAACTGTTCATCTGCTGAACTACTGGCTAACACGCTACTTGAGCGAGGTTTTAAAATATAGAAAAAAAATTCAAGGTAGCAGGTTCACTTTAACAGTGAAAGCTAATGAGTCTCCAACTCACTAGAGTGGACCTGACATGAGGGATACAAGGGGTTAAGTATCGTCAAGAAGGATTTAGCCTTCCTGTTTAAGCACCAAGATAAAATGCACACAATTCCTAGTGTTACAAGAAATCTTATTTAAACTCTTTATATTGTATCCAGAAGGGCACTGAACCAGATCCACTATCTTGCAAGTGTCATCAACAATTAACCCCTCTTAAGACAAGTTCTCCTCATGGGCTTTTCGTAGCTGGCCACAATTATAAGCCAATGGGGTACAATTATAAAGGCTAATGGACCAATTAAAAATCGACCGACATTTTAGGTGTCCCAAAATCTCATCCAAGATGTGATGCTCTTGGTTAGAAAATTAACCCTTTGATTTCCAGAGGATCTTCCTGGCACTTAAAGGGTTAAACTAAACATTAGAAATTGGCAGTGGGGGAGATACTGTGTACACTCCCCCCAAAAACACGTCCTTTGGCCTCTGCCATAATGCGTTACTAAACAGGCAGTGAATGTCCCACTTACTGCAACTCAAGTGCAACTCTGCAACTTAACCCTTTGCTGCAATACATGGGGAAAATGGAAATTATTACACAGCTATGATTGGGAAGTGCCTGTGGCACCCAATGGGTTATTAAGTAGGTACATTATTACTGCAAAACAGCCTCACAAAAGGACTGCAATAGCATCTGGCACACAATTACTGTCACTGGGCATTAATCTGTTCAATTGCTATGTCTTTAATCAGGTGCAATGCAATAATGTAATTGGGCAGTCCTGCATCCTCCTAGCCCACATACACAGCATTGTCCTGCCCAGACTGTGACTGGATGATAACATTGTCTGCTCTTCCTATTCACAGACTGTCATGCAATGCAGTTCCAGGTGGCTGCTCTGGTGAATGCATGCTGTAATTGTAGGAATGGGGCCATTGAAAAGCCCTTTATCAGAAGAATGTTACACCACTCATTACACCTCTGAAGGGAATCCCTTCTCAAGTCCTCTCCAATCACCACCGCAAGTCTAAAGCAAGTTACTTCCACTGGGGAAGGGGTCTGATCAAATGCATATTAGGCCTGTATGCATAAACGTTATACCTATGGAAGGAAAAAGAGAGTTAGCTTTTCAGATATAGAACAGAATTCCACAGATATAGATACCAGTGCAAATATATCTAGTTCCCTAGAAGCCTCACTTGATACTACCGGCTCCTCTGCTACATCCTCGTCAGCCTCTTTTTTAAATCAAAGAGAAACAAAGATTGCAGCAGTATTCACGGAGCAACTAGAGGAAACACACCAAGAGACTCATCGAGGGAAAAGAAGACGGAACAAATCGAAACTGCAAAGGAGACATGGAGGAAGACCAGGAGAGGAGGAAGCAAGAGGAATAGATGGGTATCAAATAAGATATCCAAAACGGCAAGGGAGAGAGGACAAGAAGAAGTGTATGTGATAAACCTCTCCAGTTATACTTTAAGCAAGGAAGAAATAGCAGTCCTTCAAAAGGGACTGAACTATGCACCCACTAATCATTTTAATTTGTTTGACACCATTTTGGATGTCAATAAATTTGTTAGAAGATTAACACTTAAAAAGTTCTTTGCAGATTCTGATGATGATAAAGGAGATCTATTGGATCATATTCAGACTAATAATATTGATCCTGAAAATACTCAGATTGATAATGATACTTCCAGACTGGGCTTCAAAGACTTTTGTTGCTTAACAGATCTGGAGAATATCAAACATGATATATATTCTGAAAACTATAATGAAGTAATGAAGATCAATGTTAATCTAAATAAGGTCTCTACATTCTATCCAATCAGCTGTAGAGGTAAAGTGCTAGATTCTTTTCAGAAACTTATAGAGAAAGATCTTGTGGAATTACATAAAGTAGTCTCTAATAAGAATAGAAGTTTAAACTCTAATCTATCTTCCCTTGAACATAAAGCTTTGAAATCTTTAAAACAACAAGAAGCAATAACAATCAGACGTGCTGATAAGGGAGGTAATGTAGTGGTTTTAGACACTAATAAGTATAAAGAGGAAGCACTGCGTCAATTGAATGATGAAACTACATACCATGTTCTTGGGAAGAATCCTACCAGTGACTATGGCTCAGTTCTCAATAACCTATTGGAAGATGGTTTGAGATTGGGAGTTCTTTCTAGGAGAGATGTAGATATCATCCATGTTGATGACCCTATAACTCCTGTGTTTCATCATCTCCCGAAGATTCATAAGTCTCTAGTTAACCCTGTGGGCAGACCCATAGTATCTGGTATAGGATCCCTTAATGAAACTTTAGGAGAATGGGTAGATGCTTTGTTGCAACCTTTAGTCACTAGACTCTATAGCTATCTTAGAGACACTAAACACGTTCTACAAACGTTAGAAAATGTTGAGTGGAAGCCTGAATATTCTTGGTTAACATGTGATGTTAGTTCTTTATATTCATGCATCCCACATTCTTTAGGGATTAAGGCAGTTAGTTATCATCTGAATAGATATAGTGACTATGCAGACGTTTTGAAGGATTTTATCCTTAATTGTATTGAATATCTTTTGACACACAATTTCTTCATGTTTGATGGGATTTTCTATCTCCAGAGATGCGGCACTTCTATGGGCGCAAAATTTGCGCCATCATTCGCCAACCTGTATATGGGTTGGTGGGAAGAGTGCCGCATCTTTGGAGATGGGAATCCTTTCCGTGGGGAGATTGTTGTTTATAAAAGATTTATAGATGATATACTTGTGATTTGGAATTCAGATGAATATAGAATTAGAGATTTTATCGTCTATCTAAATGACAATGAGTTAAATTTGAAATTCACTTCGGATCATCAATTAATAAGAGTGTCATTTTTAGATTTAGATCTCAAGGCTGATATACCTACTAATAGTATCAACTTTGATATTTATCGAAAGTCCACAGCAGTCAACTCTTTATTGAGAGCTGATAGCTGTCACCCCTTACATACAATAAAATCTATTCCTATAGGACAGTTCGTTAGGTTGAAACGAAACTGTTCAACTGATGATCTTTTTGAATTGAGAGCACAAGAACTCTATGATAGGTTTTTAAAAAGGGGTTATCCTTTATGGATGTTAGATAAAGCATTAACAGTAGCTAGACAACGAGATAGACAAGTTCTCCTGAAGGATCCTATTGATGTAGTGAATACTTCTAATTATAAACTAAAAAGTACTAGAAGAGAAAAGGTTACTTTCACTACAGCCTATAGTGAGGAGTTTTATAAAATTAGGCGGATTATTTCAAAATACATACCTGTACTACACAGTGATGATAAATTGCAGGAAGTGATCTCTAAAGGAGTAAATTTTGTGTCTAAGAAGGCCCCTACAATTGGTAACTGGCTTTCTCCTAGTTTGTTTGGTAGTAAAAAAAGATTGTAATAAATACTGGTTATCTAACGTGGGAATGTACAAATGTGGTGGAACAAGATGTGGTCTTTGCTCTCTGATTAATATATCTAAGGAGTTTTCTTCATACAAAACTGGAAAGGTTTATCAAATGCGTACTTATATCAACTGTTCTAGTAAGAACGTAATATATCTTCTTGCTTGTAAAATTTGTAAGGTTCAATATGTTGGCAAAACAACTAGACCGTTGAGAGAGATTAAACGAACATCTCAGTGATATTAGAAGAGGGAATATGAAATCTAATGTGGCAGCTCACTTTGAAGAACATCATAGTAGACAATGTGATTCTTTGTCTATGCAAGGGATAGAGAGAGTGTCTTTAGGAGTTAGAGGGGGAGATCTAGATAGAAGTCTCTCTAAAAGAGAAGTCTTTTGGATTTTCCATTTAGGGACAAGATATCCCGATGGCTTAAATAGAGAATATGACGTCACATGCTATGTTTAATATATTGAATCTATTTACAAAACTAATTGAATTTGTTTACATATTTAATCATATCTTCATTAAATCACCCGTGGTAGAATATAGAATGTTAATACTCTATAGGGTAGATAATTTTTATACTCTTATCCGGGTGAATTTCCTAGTGAAAAAATAAACATTCTTCTGAACTATGGATCAGGCAACTGATAGTGTATGGTAATGAGTACCTAACATATAGAATTTTGATATATATGTACGAGTTATAGTTGTATGATATAGCTATATCAACATGCTAGTTAAATATGTTATCATCATACCTGGGAACTTTTAAAACAGGGTTACCCGGAGGGTAACCCTGTCAATGCCGACCTAGGATGAAAATGACGCGATTTGCGTCATAAAAGGGGCGTGGCTTAGCCGCGGAGGGGGGCGGAACAAAAAAAAACCTGAAAAATGTATGGAAGAGGGCGGGGAGTGGGAGGAACCGGGCGGGACGGAGCACAAGTGGGCAGAGTTTCTATTTAAACTCTGCCCACCCGGCGATCCACACATTGCCCCGGAGACCCGGTAATTCAGTCTGAAATCCGGAGTCTCCGGGGCAAAACCGGAGAGTTCCCAGGTATGGTTATCATTCTAACAGTACATGTATATACAAGTTCGATTTTAAAGTACTTCTTTTTTTGATTGTTTTATTTGACTCTTGACATTCTTAATATCCAATGGTAGATGGTATGGATATTGGCATTTTTCTAGTGAACCTTGTCCTTATAACCAATTGTGGTTATAACATTAGTTATGTAAACGGCCTGAGAGAAGATTCGTTTGCTTTTACTCTTTGGATGCCGTTTCGGAACGGAGTCCCGTGTTTTGCGGGATGCTCCGTTCGGTTCCGGCATTTAGATTGTTTTATTTGTTATAGATCTATAGATGTATCTGGACGTGTCTGTTTAGATTTTGGCGTCTTGGAAGCCGATTCGGCATTGAATTTTGAATTGTGTGGTGTGCTTCGTGACGATCCGGCACTCATACTGTTAAGATTCATTGCAGTCTTTAAGATTTATTGTGATATGTCCATGTATATTCAGCTGAGATGATTTTGTGAATTGAGCGTACTAGAGGAATGCCAAATCCTATTTAATTTAGTACTTGTTTTATGTCAGCCTAGTTTGGAGATCGTTTGTATATATTGAGTGTAACAGGCTGACAATGTAAACAAAGTAGCCTTTGATTACTAATTGGATACCAACTGGATACTTGTTCTGATTGGTCAAGGTGTATTTAAAAGTTACTGGTTATCAACATGACTTGATAGTCATGAATAAGCGCAGGTAGCGCGAAACGCGTGGACTATATAGGCCTGCACTAGTCTAGGACGTGAGACAGGATCTTTTGTATGTCCAAGAATATCTTTGGTTTTATATAATTTTCTACTGCTGGAATAAAGATACAATTGTTTTATACGATATTCTGCCTACATTGGTTCCTTGGAAGTGGTGCAGTCGTTTGCTACAAATGTTTCACTTTGAAGGGTGATAGGAGAACACCCAGACTGGCACGCTTCAAGTAAGAACAAAGGCATTCAGCCCGCCATCCAGAATTCATTCCCTGCACAGATCCTTTGAAGCACCAACATTTGAGTTTTGTGCATAAAGCAAACGGGAGAATATTCCCAGGGTCTGCCATGCATTGCAAAGCAATGGAGGCCTCAAGCATTCAATGGGGTAAATGCATCTTTTAAATAAATACAAAACTGGGGTTCCCTTTGTTATATTCTGGGTCAAAATCTTCTACACTTCTTTTCCTTTATAGACAAGTCCCAGTAATTCCTAAGAAACAGAATAAATTAATGGTAACTTAGCTAATGAGACCTTTCTACCTACAACAGCACTAGCTATTTTGCAGATCCAAATGATTTAACATTATGCTGACTACACCAAGCATATTCTGTACCAAGTCTAAACACTTTTCAGGCTGCAGTTGAGCAGCCCTAGTGGTATGCCACCAAGAGTAACACGATTGCTAGTTATCACCCCTTATCCTTAGGGACAACTAAAAAATTGTGAGTCTGTTGAGTTATCCACTGGCTCAGTCATTTTAATTAACTTACTTTGCACACACAGGGAAATCCCGAAGACATTGCCTGTTTGGGGTCTGAGAACAGGGTTGGGTACCACTGAGCGAGATCAATAGATTAAAAAACATGCGTTATCTACTTAAAAGCAATGTAATCAATAACTAAAACAAAGGCTTCCCTCCCCCAATTAGAGATATCTGTATGCATATAAGTATACACTCCACAACGCTATCTTAAAGGTGGAAAAAAAGGGGGGGAGAGTCTTCTGAAAAATGTGATCACCCATACCAATGCATTACAGAAAAATGCAGTTTCCACCATGTGCTGTCTTTGTCTTCTGGTGAATGTGAATGGTGCATGAAACATACTTCCTAGTCAGCAATCAAAACCTGAAGGCAGAGCTGTGGAGATGGGAAAAACCCACACTGTGTCCCTTTATAAAGCATAAGGGCATATATATATATATATTATATATATATATATATATATATATATATATATATATATATATATATATATATATATATATATATATATATATATATATATATATATATATTTGTGGACGGACCTCAAGACAGTCCCATGAAAATAAGGCTGAAGTGTGTTCCTTGTCGCTGTAAACAAGGCCTGATGAGAGGGCCTAACGGAAGAGAGGGGGGGGGGGGACTTCGTGAAGGAGGGTACTCTGCACCTATCGATGAGTCATCCCATAGTCCCCAACTACGGCTATAAGGCATCACCCGGACCGCCCACAACTCCAGGCTAACCAATAGCCTTATGATATGAAGTGGATCAGAGCAGTAAGTGTTCCTAAGTCAAAAATCAATCACAAAATAAATCATTCCATGCTTCTGAAACATAAATGCATATTAAGTTGTTTATGTGATTTCTAGTGTAGAGAGCATACCTGATCCTCAAAAACAGGACAGATAATTAACCCTTTGGGTGCTGGAGATGCATAAAATACATTGTGAAGCAATGTACTCTTAAATCAAAGGGGTTAAAAAATAGCTGCCCAACATAGTTGCCCAACTAATTAACCCATTTGCGATCAATGTGACAATATCAGTCTTTAGCCATGGTGTTGTCAATAGTGAGCTTTACTAAACTGAGGCTGATGCACTAAGATGAGCAAGAGCAATTCTGGGGCAGTCCCGTCAGCACTACAGGGGGCAAGAAAATAAGGATTTAAATATCTAATTCAAAGGGATAGTAATACTTCGTTTTATCTTTATTTTATTTTGTAGGCATTAAAAAAACATGAAGAACAATATAAGTCTTATCTCTCCAACCTTTATGGTTGGAGAGATATTCACAAGCAAAGTTTCCCCTCCCGCCCCTTTTACCTAGTGTAAGCCATCTCTTCTCAGATGTGGAATGCAGTCCATAGACCAGACAGATAACAGCAGGGGACAATCTTCCTATGAGAACAATGAAGGCCCTGTACCCCTTAACAAGTTTTTCCCTTATCTTAATTGAACATTGTCCCTCTCTGCAAACTACCTGGGCACCTCCCTTCTGCTCTGGCTGAGCAGTGTTACATCAGTAAAAGGCATGGGAGGGGGATACTTTGTCACTGAATTACTCTTGAACTACAACTCTGACAGAATTAAAATAACTCTCCAAAGTCCAAATACCATGATGATTAATTGGAGATGCGTTTATTATGAAACATTACTATCCCTTTAAAGGGATAGTAATACTTTGTTTTATCTTTATTTTATTTTGTAGGCATTAAAAAAACATGAACGATACAAGTCTGCATTCCACATCTGAGAAGAGATGGCTTACACTAGGTAAAAGGGGCGAGAGGGGAAACTTCGCTTGTGAATATCTCTCAAACCATAAAGGTTTGAGAGATATTCACAAGCAAAGTTTCCCCTCCCGCCCCTTTTACCTAGTGTAAGCCATCTCTTCTCAGATGTGGAATGCAGTCTATAGAACAGAACGATAACAGCGGGGGACAAGTTTCTTCCTATGAGAACAATGAAAGCCCTGCCCCCTTTGACAAGTTTTTCAGCTTTTTCCCTTATCTTAATTGAAGATTGTCCGTCTCTGCAGTCTACCTGGGCACTTCCCTTCTGCTCTGGCTGAACAGTGTTACATCAGTAAAGGGGGCAGGAGGGGGATACTTTGTCACTGAATTACTCTTGAACTACAACTCTGACAGAACTGAAATAACACACTCCAAAGTCCAAATACTATGACGATTAATTGGAGATGCTTTTATTATGAAACATTACTATCCCTTTAAATCAAAGGACTGAGCTCTCCAGTGCACTGCTTACTATGAGCTGGAGACACTGCTAAATCAGTGGGAAATTGGAGGATCTGTATTTGTCCTCTGTGGTATCATTGGTTTGCCCCAAGTTCTACTAACATTCCAGTATTTGTTTGTTAACCCCTTCAAACCCTTTTAGTGTCAGAGGGGTATTCAGCACATTGCAGAGTAATGAGTTTGATACCCCTCTGGCACTCAGAGTTTAGGACCACAGATGTGGACAATGGACTGCTTTGCAATATGTTGCCAGCCGCACTGGCCCTAAAGGGTTAAACTAGCACCCAAAAGCCATGCACAGTAAACTTCCAAAAGCTTCTGATTAAATGACCAGAGGTTTTCTGTCACACAGTAATATTATGTGGAGAGATGCTCACAGAGTCTGGTTTGGCATGTGGACCACACAATACTAAGGTCTGTATTTCCTAAAGAAAACTAGTCCTGTTGGGGCAAACGATACCAAGGCCTGCATTTCCTAAAGAAAACTAGTTCTATTGGGGCAAACCAAACACACTACAGGGAAGGACTAAAATTCCCATTTATTTCATTTTATAATGTGTACATGTCAACTTCAAACAAAACTGTCATGTTAAATGTCCAGCAGATGTATATCAGGAGTCTCCAGGGCAAATCCAAAAAGTTCCCAAGTATGAACATAACACAGGCAGTTTTTAATGAAGTTTTCAAATATGCAAACAAATTAAGGTGACAGGACCACTTAGTGAGTAGCAGAATGTCCCCCATGTATTGTTTCACAAGGTGTTAGACATTTCTAGCATCCAAGGGATTAAAAGTCCCATTCTAATAAATGGAGATTTGGTAAATGTTTAAAGGCCCTCTGTTGATTTGCTCCAGAATTACACCAGTTTTCTTTTCTTTTAAAACAAAGTTCTAAGAAACCATTCAGCAGTAAGTAGCCAGTGACGAGAAGAGAAGGAAGCTGGGGTGTATATAGAGGGGAGACACACTGGGAGAGCAAGAAGGACCGCCAACATGTGGGTGATAAGCAAGAGGGAGAGGGGCCAGGACCATATTCTATTAACCCTTAGAGTGCCAGAGTGGTATCCAATGCATTGGATACATCTCTGACACCCAAAGCGTTAAACAAATCTGCACACAGATAGGATGCAAGAAGTTTGACCCTTTGAGTGCAGAAGTGTATCCAATGCAATATGCTGGATACCTCTCTGGCACTCAAAGGGTTAAGGTTCCCGTATAGGAAGGAAGAGTGGGCAGGCTCCAACTAAAAATCACTTGCAATATTGTGCCATTTTGAAGATGAAGATTGGTAGGGGGTCAGAAGACATGGGGGGGGGGAACAATCAGAATCACTAACACTAGTTAGACCTCTCCAAGGAGTAAGTACAGTTCTGGGGGATATATTCCCAGGAGGACATCAATGATAGGCTAAGAAGAGCCATTAAAATGATGTTTGGCCAGTATAACACATCAAGGAAGACACCAGGACATTAAACAAGCAGTAAACATTTTTATGAAACAAAGGTACTCCCACTGCCAAGAGATGCATATTTCCAGAGCTATTACAGTTTAAACTTGTGCTTTTTTACATTAGCAGTGCCCTCTAGTGGTCATATTCCAATTAGATATTTGGTTACATTCTAATGGAGAGTAAACAGTTCTTCATAACATGTGATAGAAACTGCTGTCACTTCCTGTCAGACCTATCAGGATGTAAAAGCACAATAAATTCACTACCTGATTATTTGAACAGTTATAACTTCAGAATAACTGACAGCAATAGGAGTGCCCTTGTTTTGCTCAGTAGGACAAGCTCTATAACAGAAAGAAGAGAGGGATATGACATGACTGAAACCAAATTTATTTAGAAATTGAATTATATTCAGGAGGGATCCCCCCAACGTTAAAGGAACAGTAGAATAAGATATTACCTAAAAGTAAAGGCTGAAAAAAAAAATTCTACTTTATGGCAGTAGTAACATATCTAGAATAACCTTCCAGCTGAAATGGTAGAGTCTAAACAGTAACTCTATTGGGATATACACATTCAAACATCCTATAATATAAAACGCCAGAATGTTTATCCGATGCAGTCATGTGCAGTAGAGACTGCCTGAACACACAGAATGCGTTCGGGCAGACTCTACTGCGCATGACTGCATTGTGCGGCGCCAGTACGCATTGTGCAATGCCAGTACTACCTCACAGTACCTTGGCCCGTGTACATGGGCTTTTACATGAGTTTTAAATAAAGAAATTGACAGACAAGAAGGTCAGTCAGTTCACCCCTACCATGCCATTCCATATTCTTGTTTCCATGTTTCATGAGGAGAGTATAGCACATGTAATAAAGGGGCCATTATATATCTGGGAACTTGACATGTTAGAATTACTCATCAAGTAATCACACTGAAGAACGATCATCAGAACCTACACACTTCTGACTTAGAATACATGGGTCCCAGAGCACAAAAGGATTATTCTGGGCAAAACCAGCTGCTGGGGTACTGCATATTTGCCCTCCAGCTGTAGGGGAATAAACTCCCACCATATGCGGTCACACAACATCCATGGAGTAGTGGTTCTCAGACTTATGTCGCTGCACTGAAGCAGGGAAAGACACAAATCCATGACTGTTAGTGGGCCCAGAAGGCATGGACTGGGAAATACTTTGATAAAATAAAAAAATTAAAAATATATTTAAAAAAGTATATGTATTATATTATTAGGGTTAAGAAGGATTGCCATTCTAAACTTTATACCAAAAAATGTTCTCGAACTATAAAACCTGATTGGGAGCTTGGTGCCGCCATCCCGTCCCCCCCCCCGTGCCTTCTGTTCTCTGGCATTCCACTGAGCATCTGAAGGACAGAGCAAGGCTGTAATTGAGATGCATCGCCACAAACAAGAGGCAGGAAAGAGGTTAACTAGGGTTATGCAACCAGCAGCCTGCCAACCACTGGACCACAACTCCCATTATTCTCTGTCCATATGAGTGTAGCTGTAGTCTAGCAACTGCATGCCCACCCTAGAATTATACCACTAAGCTATTAAAACAGAACGAGGAATACATAAAGATGAACTTGGGGCAATTCTAGCACAACACTGAACACTATATATTTTGAACACTATATATTTTGACAAATAAGAGGGGTCCAGCATCCAAGGGGTTAAAAATCACCTTTTAAATCATTGGGCATTTGTTCACTATGGTGCAGCTGTGAACCATGATTTCTCCATTTTAGTCTTTATTCGTACTTTCTAAGGAGTGGGCCTATGCAGGGGCAAATTGTAGAGGAATACCAGCCCGGGCATTTTTTTTTTTTTTTTATTATTATTATTATTATTATACACACTTTTGGCACTCATAGGGTTAAATACATCCCTAGCAACTCCCACCCCCTTTCCCCCACTCTCTCTTCCCAAGCCCTTTTCTACACTCATTCCCAGCCTATTACCCCCTTTCCCTTTCTACATATAGGCCCCTTTGCTGCTTCCTCTCTCCCCCAGTCTATTTCATCCCCTCTTCCCTGCCCCCCTCCACTGTCTCCCATTGATTCCCCCTCTTCCCTAATATTGCTCAGTCAGACCTCCTCAGTTCCCTGTCTCTCTTCTACCCCCCTCATTCAACATCTAGTATTCTCCTCTTTTCCTCTGCCTCTCAACACATCTTATAGCTACATGTCTCTTCCTCCTCTCTTGAATTCCCTGCTGGTCCAGTGTGAGGAGAGAGAGATCCATGCTGCCTCCAGCACCAAAGTCCCTATCATCGCCCCCTTGTGGTCCCTCTGCAGCATGGGAGTGCAGGCTCCAGGATATTATGTCATATCCTGGTGCTCTGCTTTAGCAAGGAACGCGAGGGCTGTCACAGAGAGCACCTGTGCCAGTGGCAGCACAGACCTCTACTTTAAACTACTGTGGGACGGCCAGATGAGATCCTTTGATCTCTCCAACCGGCCCATGATCTAGTGGCCCACCAGGGGACGCCCGATCCCCCAAAAGGACAATCCACCCATGGGCCTGTGTCTGCCAGACTTATACGGAGTGGAGCTTGAGATGTGTTTTGCTCTAGAAAACTAGCTTCAAAAGAAGCCTGCGCTCTGCAGCTTGCACTTTAAAGCCTCTGATCAGTCACAAGGAGTTCTTCTGAATAATTCACAGTCTGTGTTTGAAGTCTGTATGTTTCTGAACTCTCATTGTGCATAAACATCTGGCCTAAAATAAAAGAACTGAAGTACACAGAAGTGTCCAGAGCAACTGATACCCAGAATGCAATATACCCGACCACAACAGCTTCAGGTGCAGCCAGCATCCACAGAATACAGAAGTGTCCCACAACTAATCAGAATGCTTCTATACTTAACCAGTTATGTTCCTCTCCGTGACCAGTATCACTGCTGTGTACAGGAATGGGGGTAAACAGCACCATAAAAAAAACTAGTGCAAAATCAAAATATTTAGCATTTTATATAGCCACTTTTTATATCCAGAGAGCTAGCATAAAATCCACCCACCAGCTTCAAGCTGGCCAGTCCCAATGTAATCAATAGGGTGGAAATGGCATTCTGTATGTGTTGCCAAAATGGCTGAAGCTTTCCAGAATCCTATCTTATTTCTTACCTCATGCACGCACTGCAGGGAAACATGATCAAACATTGAGGAATTCCTAAATGTGCTGATCAGTGATTGCAGGGAAGTAGCAGCAAAAAGCAGTTTATCTGATACACTGTTCCGACTGCCCCTTGACAAGTTCAGGTCGAAAAATGTATTAACTAGTGTTATTGCAGTGTATAAAAAGGTCCTTTATATTTAAACTAGCTGTTGCTGCATGGCTTCAACTGTGCAGTGAACAGGTAAGGTGCAGATGAATTGCAATGCACTGGATACCTATGTGTCATTCAAAGGGTTATTTTTTTATGTATTTATTTTTTAAGTTCAGACCTCAAGCTGTTGCACCAGGACCACTCCTGATGCCTCCCAGCTACTGATCTCCAAGCTGATTGGCTGGGATATCAATAGAGGCAACAGTGACACACAGGGGAGCAAGATAGCTTCTCTGCTTTCATTTTACCCGAAGTACTGGGTAGTAGTGGGTGGGATTAGCAAACCCACTCACTTCAGTGAAGAAAAGTTTTCCTCATTAATGTGAGAGTTTCCCGATCCTGCCCACTCCTACCCAGTAGAAAGAGAGATTTATATTCATACCTTGGAACCCTCCAGTTTTGACCCGGAGACTCCGGATTTCAAACTGAATTACCAGTCTCTGGGGCAATGTCTGAATCACCGGGTGGGCAGAGTTTAAAGGGATAGTAAAACAACTTGACGCCAAATGCGAGCAATCATGGAAAGATACTTAATTCCCGTAGTCCCATCTCTCAAACCTTTATGGCTTGAGATATTAAGACCAGCAAGACCTCTGCTCCCTCCTCCTTTTCATGCATCTGCTGTATAGCGGACGTCATGAGATCCTGCTTCGCGGACCAGACGGCAGCTCTGCAGGAGCGCTGTCATCTAGATATCTCCGTATTACTTCGTCGGTATGGTCTAAAACGTGTGCCTGGCTTGCAAGCACATGTTGTAGACCATTCCGATGAAGTAATTATACAGAGATATCTAGATGACAGAGCTCCTGCAGAACCGCCGAAAGTAGGACGACTGGATTCTGCCTCTGACAGCTTTACAGCTCGTCAGGCAGAAAGGGGAGGGAGTGGAGGTCTTTCTTGTCTTACATCTCTCAAACCATAAAGGTTTGAGAGATGGGATTAAGGGAGTTAAGTATGTTTCCATGATTGCTCGCATTTGGCGTCACATTGTTCGGGGGGGGGGGGGGTTAATATTCCTCTAAGTAGAAACTCTGCCCACTTGTGCTCCATCCTGCCCAGTTCCTCCCACTCCCCGCCCTCTTACCTCCATTTTGCAGGTTGCTTGTTTTTTGTGTCCCGTCCCCCATGACTAAGCCCTGCCCCTTTTATGATGCTAATCACATCATTTTCCTCCCCGGTCGGCACTGACAGGGTTACCCTCCGGGTAGCCCTGCTTCAAAAGTTCCCAGGTATGTTTATATTCCATTTGCATAAAGCAAAACATGCATTTCTGTGGCAGACCAACTGCACTTTTGTGAAGGGGTGAAATCATTTAAAAGGGGCTTTTAACCCCTTGAACGCTAGCAAAGTTGTAAATGCATTGTGTTGGCAACCTTGCTAACAGGCAGAGATAAATAAATGCACTCAGTGTGAATGTGGTGCATTTTTATTTATCCCCTAACATGGCCTTGCTTTGTTCCAGTAATACTCCTCACCTTTGTACAAATGGTCCTTTGTATATATGGATCTACACTATCTGTGTTTTTGTTTCCCACAGAGGCCTCTTCCTTCACAACATTACAAGCATCTCTTTAGCAGGAACATTTAATTACAGGGCACCTTTCAGTCAGGTTCCAGAAGACAAAGATGTGTGAAATTAAATTTATTTTTCTTGTAAGAGGAAAGCCTTATAGCAGTGATGACATCAAAATGGCAGCAAACTGACATTCCATGGCCTATTTCCTTTTCAGCCCTTTGCTAAACATCAGCTTGTACAACCACAGGAATAAGTGGCCTCATGTAAGCATGCATTAAAAATTTATATTATATATGAAAAAAAATGTATATCTATATATACATACATATACACACAGAGCCAAGCAAGGTCATATCAGGGGTGGAAAAATCCCAGCAGCCCATGTGCTTAGAAAGTTTACTTCTGGCCCCTAAACTGTGGGTGTATTTAATAAGTCTTGCATATATTTAGGGCTTTTTGTGGGTTTACTAATGACCCAGAACCACTCAGGCTGGTGCCTGTCGTGATCCAAGTCCACTCTGGAATCACAAAGGATTTCCCCTGATCCAGGTTGAGCCATTACAACTACAACTAAAGGTCCCTGCTGACAGAGAGAGAGAGAGAGAGAGAGAGAGAGAGAGAGAGAGAGAGAGAGAGATCGAGAGATCGAGAGAGAGAGAGATCTGGCGATCCAGAAGTGTCGAATTCCAGTACAAACTCTGGATGACAAGTCTCTGGCGTTTCCTGGTGTGCACCAGAGAGTAAGGCACCACATCTAGTGTTGACACCAGCCTGCCCAGAACTCTCATGTAGTCCCTCCCTGACTGTGGCCGAGGGCCAATCCAGGGCCTGAGAAACCAGTTGCATAAATTGCAGGATCTTTTCCTCTGGTAGGAAGACCTTCCCTAGGTGGATGTCAAACCTCATACCTAGGAACTGGAACTCCAGCTCCTGAGACTGTATTAGAGAAGATGTCAACAAGATCCACTGGTGATGATACAGCAGTCGAGCATATTCTTGGACGTGTTGGGCCAAGAGCTCCTCTGAAGAAACCTTGATCAAAAGGTAATCTAGACAGGGAGTCCTAGAAATGTCCCGGGTGTAATTGAAGGATACTAAGGTCCCCATGACTCTGGTAAACATCCTGTGAGCAGAAGCCAGGCCAAATGGTAGAGCATTGAACTGGTGGTGCTCTGAGCAGTAGGTAAAACGCAGATAGCGTTGGCTGTCTGGGTGACCAGGAATGTGCAGGTACGCATCCTCAAAGTCTAGGGACACTAAATACTCCCCTGGGCACATCACCACAATTACAGAACTCAAGGATTTTATCTTGAAGCATGCAGTCTCCATATACTTGAGGCATTTCAGGTCCAAAATGGAACGACAGCAGTCTTCCTTCTTTGGAACCACAAACAGGTTGGAATAAAAACCAGAACCTTGCTTCTGGGGAAGTGCTGGAAGCAGAGCCCTCTTTTCTAGCTATCACTTCACTGCCACCCGAAACCACCCTGCATTGGCCAGCTCCTTTGGCACCCTGGTCAAGAAGCAGCAAAATGGAGGAAGGGATCTGAAGCCTATTCTGTACCCATTGGAGATTACCTGAAAAACCCACTAGTCTGCGACCCCTACAGGGACCTGCGGACCAGGAATCTGCCAGTCATGCAGGTGGTGGCTTGACAGACTTAGCCCTTGAAGCTGTTCACTTGGGCTGCTACTGCTGTCTGGGTTTGGTAAGGGGCCAGTCTGAAGCCTGTTAGGTTTGCAGCCGTTGCACCTCCGCTTGGACATTTATAGGGCATTTGAGGCAACAAGGTGCTAATAATAATTCATTGTAGAAAGACCAAAAAGGTACTTATCTGGTAGGTGAAGGGTAAATATGGAGAAGGAGAGCAAGGAGAGTCTACCTCTGCGTAGGAGAAGCAAGAAAAGTAAAATAACGAACTACAAAACTGGCAGCCAATTGGAAGCAGACCTGCAAAACAGGCATTCTGGGAAACAGTCTTCTCTGTTGCCTAGTAATGTCTACAAGTCAATCCGCGAAATCGCCACATACCCCCAAGACACTCACAAAATGAGGAGACAAGAAGAAATCCTACTAGGACTTATGTACGTCAAACAGTTGCAGAGATATGTTGCAATGAAGTTAACCCAAAGAAGTCAATGGAGCAAACATGGAGGTGGGGCAGGAACCATTCTTAAAGGGATAGTAATACTTCATTTTAACTTTATTTTATTTTGTAGGCATTAATAAAACATGAAGAATGATATAAGTCTTATCTCTGAAACATTTATGGTTTAAGAGATATTCACAAAGTATCCCCCCCCTGTTCAACCAGATCAGAAGGGAGATGCCCAGGTAGACTGCAGAGAGGGACAATCTTCAATTAAGATAATGGAAAAGGCTGAAAAACTTGTCAAGGGGGGAAGGGCTTTCATTGTTTTCATACAAAGAAAATTGTCCCCTTCTGTTATCTGTCCTGTCATATAACCAGACTCGCATCTGAGAAGAGATGGCTTACACTAGGAAAAAGGGGTGGGAGGGGAACTTTGCTTGTGAATATCTCATAAACCATAAAGGTTTGAGAGATAAGACTTATATCATTCTTCATGTTTTTTTAATGCCTACAAAATAAAATAAAGTTAAAACGAAGTATTAATATCCCTTTAAATAAAATTACCCCAGGGCACATGTGAAGGGCCCCAACCCAGATAGAATAGCAGCAAATGCAATCACCCATGCTCCAAAACCCAGTGAATGAAACGATAGATATAAGAAAGATCCCCAACAGTGCAGGAGCAGGAGCCCAAGGGCTCAGAGAAAACCTCTGTAGAGAGGCACAAGGCAGGTACAATGTGACCAAGGCAATCAAAGGGTTACTCACCAGTCTTAATTGTTACCATTGTGAATGAAGCAGAGTGCCATGGGATTCTGCTGACAGGGAAAACTTAGGGTACAAAATTCCCTCCACAGGGCTGTAAGCAACCACACAGCACCTACAAACACATCAATCCACTCCAGGGGAAGCACGGTAATGGCAACATGCCTAATGGGGGAATTTTGACAGCTCCATATCTATAAGGAAAATAAAATATCTAAAAACTAAGAAGTGTCATAAGCATACCTGGGAACTTCCAGTTGAGGGCTACCCGGAGGGTAGTCCTCTGTTCACCAGGGGGTGAAAAAAATGACGCTAATCGCGTCAAAAAGGGGCGGGGCTTGCCACGAGTGAGGGGGGACTTAACCCTTTGAGTGCCAGAGTGGTACGGAATGCATTCCTTACCACTCTGGCACTCAGAGGGTTAAAGGTGTCACACAGAAGGCTGGGGACCGAGGAACAGCGGGAGAAAAAGCAGATGTGGCAGAGTTTCAATAGAAACTCTCCACATCCGGAGGAATCTGCCTCTGCCCCGGAGACCCGGTAAAGCTCTGTCAGAACCGGAGTCTCCGGGGCAAATCCAGAGAGTTCCCAGGTATGGTCATAAGCCTTGTTTTCACCTCAGAGGACACATCATAACTGGAATATACAAGGGGGAGGGGGGTTGAGCTGGAGGATTGGCTGGAAGTCTCCACAAGACACTGTCTTGAGATGTGTCGTGCCCTAAAAAGAGGGATTCAACCCCACAGTACAGGTGTTCCATATTGGACGACAGTAATTATAATCTCAAAATTTCCACTCGCCACTAGCCAATGGTGAGTGAAACTTTAGCCCTGGCAAGTAGAAATTCAGCCCTGGTGAGTATGTTTTGGTTTGCAGTGGCAAGTAACTTTTCAGGTCTGGCTAGTAGCAAAGGACTTAAAATTATAAGCCCTGTATATATATTATATATAGCCATACATATATCCATCCATATATACACACACGCGCACGCACGCACGCGCACGCACACGCACACGCACGGACATTTCCCATTATAACCTAACAGTTCTCTGGCAGCACACATTAATTAGGTCTCATATTTGAAATGAAAATAAAGTTGGCTGCACTATTGTGTTAAATGATAAAATGATTATACAGCATGAAACAGACTAACCAAGCTTTTCCAGGGATGGCAGTAATTTCTAATAAAAGTTTTTTGCTGGCTTTTTCATATAAGAGATACACAGGCTCTTGTCTCCTTGCAGCCTAAAGATAAAAGTGCTTTAAAAGAATATGAACGTATTTTGCCTAATAAATGGATTCTCCCTCACAACAGGAGTCATTGATTTCCCTTTGCTTTCTATACAGCAATATTTTAACACTGTTCCAAACAAGATTTTATTTGTTGCTTATACTTTGTATCTGCAGGAACCTACATTTATTACTTGTGCTAAAACAGAGAAAATTACATGGCATACATGAATCCACAGGCAGCAGAGAAGCATGTAAGGAGCAGACTACAAAAATATACCGCCACCAAGCATAGATCACACATCCATTATTCTGCCAAGTCGTAGTAATACTTTCACAGTTTTTTAAATTAAGGCTTTAAAGGGCCATTGCCCCCCAGAGACATACTATACACACAAACTAACAGGCTAGGTGGGTGTGAGATCACAATCTGGACATGGATAAAGTCTGGTTGCAGTATCTCCTACCAACTAAAGAAAGGACGTAAAATTAATTTGTACAGTCAGCACAAGTCTATTTACTTGACCTGAGACTCTGATAACCTTGGTTACATATAAATGAAGGAAACACATCGTAGTGAAAGAAACTGGTCACAGCTTTTTATTAAAGAGCTGTAAACACCTCACAGAAAGCAAGTGAATGATTGTGGAACCAACCAAGTACACCTTAGGAACCTATATTACAAAAAAAAAAAAAAACATAAAATGGACAAGTCACCTTGATTTTTTTTTTTTTTTGTTTGTTTTTGTTTTACTTATTTGAGAACTTCATTGAAAACGTCCTGTGTGTCATGTTAAACAAAATTTTAGCAGATGTACAGTTTAGGAAGTATTCATATTTCAGGGGAAAATTAAAGCGAGTCCGGGTGCAGAACACAGCTTAATTACCACATGAACCACCACTGAAAAGCTCAATCATCATATTACGTGTCACTTGTACTGCAGGGGGTACTCCAGATAACACACGGTACTAAGTACCTCCTTAACTGTAATTTTGGTCTTTTTGGCTATCATGACAGGCAGTTTTTACTGATGTTTTCGATGACAGGTTGTATAAATGCTGGCTAGATGCTCCTGGTTTCTGTAAAAGTCATCTGGTAGCTCCTTTAGGGCTCTGCAGTAGTACATTAGCTGTATGAGGGACTGAGACGTAGTCCCAGCTCTAATAGTGCCAGTCTGTAGACGGGAAGTGGAATCTCCTCCTTCCTAGACATAACAGTGCACCACAGAATCAGCCACGTGATTTGGTAGGTATTAACTTTGAAGCTACTGGATCAAGTTAGCAGTAGTCAGGGGCATATAAGCAAGAGTTTGACTGTTTAAGTTAGGAGTGTTTACTGTTCCATTAGCCCTTTACATGATAAAAATGGCCATATTGCAAGATCTCTATTGCACTGAACAAGTTAAGCCCCATTGAAACCAAAGGAAATTAGGACAATTTCATGGGTCCCCTACTGTGGAGTTTGTTTGCTTCAGAATTGCGACTCTTGCTTTCTGCATTAGGTCTTAAAAAACTAACCCAGGAGTAGGAAAAAGAGCAGATTGTTAATTGGATAGATTGACAAGTATAAGTTCCAAAGACCCACACAGGTTAACCCCTTCAGGCCATCCAAAGAAACCATCTGTAGGCAACACAGTTATTTGCAAATCGCTACCCAAACATTAAAATGATATCCACCTTATAAATAAATACACACACGCGCACGCACTACCAGTCAAAAGTTTTAAAACACCTCCATTTTTCCAGGTTTTATTGAAATGTACGCAGTTTAATGTCTCAATGTACTCTGAAAATAAAGCATAGAACAAATAAATAATTAGACATTAAAAAGAAATCATGGAATAGTTTTCCTTAAAGCGGAACTTTCACCATAGTTAAAGATGCCCTGCAATAATTAGGCAGATGGCGACTACCTTAATAATCGTTTTCTTACCTCTCCGAACTAGACGATTGTAAAGAAATCCTTAATATTCCAAGACCAGAAGAAAGGCATCAGAGCAGATGTCTTGTCTGCACACCTGCGCTGTCAGTCCTGGTCTCCATTAAAAAGCATTGCACTGTGCCGAAAGGCACCGGAAGGGACTGAAGGCGCAGGCTGCACTAACTTGGCAGCAGTCTCGGAAGATTAAGCATTTCTTTAGAATAGTCTAGTTCTGAGAGGTAAGAATGTCACGCTTCTTCAGATCGTTCCTCCTACCATCATCCCTATTGGCTGCTGCAGGCTTTATCTACCTGGGTCAACCTCCTAGGTCTTGCTCGATTTTAGCACCAAATTTCTGACTGTTTGTCGCAGAATTCCAGAATCCGTGTACCGAACCTTTGCCTTGATTTTTGACCTTGTCTCCTGCCTTCAGTCTTGGATCTGACTACATCTCCGCCTGATCCCTGGCTTCTAGTCTCCGTATCGGCTTGACCTAGGCTATCCTCGACCACGATTTTCCCTACAAATTCCTCCTTGCTGCGTAACAGGTGTCCCTCCAGCTGCTCCCAAGCTCTGACTCAGGCAGATCTTATCTTCTAGATCTGACTCTCTCGCTTCTCAACTTATTGTCTGACTCCAGTCTGCTCGACCCTACACCTCAGGCTCTCTGGTTAAGTCGGGTTGCCATCACCGGTTGCTCTGGTGACTGCCAGGGCCAGTTGAGGGTGTAGGGACTCGACATCTTCCTGCCTTCCGCCTGTCCAACTAGCCGACAGGGTCGTCCTCGACATCTGGTCGACCCCTCCTAATTCCTTTGCCTAGTTGAGGGCAGTCGACATACCCTGACTCCCGCCTGTCCAATCAGTCTACTGATGTCTGGTTTGACCCCTCCTAAACCTTTGACTAGTTGAGAGCAGTGGTAGTTTTAGTCCGTCGACCATCCCGCCAAGTCGACAACCCTATCCAGTGAAGGCCCGTCTCCTCGACTTGCGACTCAAAGTTGATGACCCCTACTGTCCGCCTCTCGACTCTAAACCTACAACATCATCCCACTAGAACTTCTGAGTCTTCGAACCTTCCTGGCTTGACCTGCTATTTCAACTTTAGCAAAATGTAATCTAAATTTTTGACTCATCCAAGTAGCCACCTTTTGTAGATATAACAGCTGAACACATTCATGGCATTCTATCCACAACGGAAATCAAATATATCATTAAGTACAATATTTCTTGAGGAACCCCCTCTAGTATTCCACGGCATCAGTGTCAAAAAGCCATATGTGTTCGAAATCTGGAGTCATTCTGGAGCAAAGAAACTGCACCATTGACAACAAAAATTACCCAGATTCCTATGGATTTAAATGGAATTGTTAACCATTTCATGGTTACAGTTCTCCATAGCGTTGCTTAGCAAAGTCTTTGAAACCATGCTAGCATTCAAGGGGTTAGAAAGACCATTTAAAACCAATATTCTTTTTATATGTCCCATATTATGCAGCTGGTTTGCTACAGAATTGCTCCACTTACATATGCACAAAACCTTGTTGATTCTCATAGGACCCAATGTGCAAAAGCAGGGAACAGGAGGCCCATCGACTGATTCCAGACTAACTCCCATCATTCCCCAAAAGCCATTGGTTGCCAGGGAATGAGGAGTTTTAGTATGGCAGCAGTCTCACATTGTCCAAGACTTTTCAAACAAAAAATGTAACATTGCTTTACAAGATTTGTTTAGATGTTAATTTTGACTATGCACAAAATTGGATTCAACTAGTTTAAAAAGGCATCACTTTGAAAATTGTAATTTATTGAAAGATATTTGAGACTAAAGTGATATTAAAGGGATAGTAATAAGTGGAAATTATTTTATTTTATATTGTAGACCTTAAAAAAAAAAACACATGAAAAATGAGGTTTGGGAGATATTCACAAGCAAAGTTTCCCCCATGAGTGATGTCACCGTTCTAGCTCTCAGATTTGGAATCTGGTCCCTTGACCGGCCACGGTTCTCCAGAAGTGCCGAGATCACAATCTTTAAAAATAATTTCTTCATTGGAATGGTCTACAGAGTGTACTTGCAAGCCAGGAACACTTTTGTACACAGTTCCAATTAAGTAGTTCTTTTTAAAGAAAGTGAACTCGGCACTGCTAGAGAGCTGCCGGTTGATCTGTGGACCGGATTCCAAATCTGTCCACTAGATGGCAGACTTGGCTGAAACAGCCAGGAAAAGGGAACTTTATTTTACTTGTGAATATCTCCCAAACCATAAAGGTTTGGGAGATAAGACTTATATCTATCACGGTGCCCGTGATTGCCTCCAGAGGGCAATTGATGTAACAGCGACAATGTTACTTCCTGGCTGTCGCTCTATGCAAGTCGCTGTTCTTATAGGTCACTGTGTTTGTGATGTAATCTCTCCGCTCACTTGCCAGGCCTTTTAAACCTCAGCATGTCCCATTACCTTTGCCCTTTCGTGGTGTACCTAAGCCTAGTGCTGTGTTGGCCCATTGCTGTTCCTGTGTATTACTCCTGCTCCATCTGACTACCCGTTCCGGCTCCCACTCCTGGCTACAGCTGACTACCCGATCCGGCTCTGACCCCTGGCGACGTCTGACTACCCGATCCGGCTCTGACCCCTGGCTGATATTAGCTACTCTCCCTCTGTTGCTTTCCGGTTGCGATTCCAGCCTCGGCTTCCCAGCCTCTGCTATTGGTATCCTTGCTGCCTGTGCCTACCTACTCAGTGCTCGCTACCTAGTGGCACTTGTAGGTCAGTCCGTGTACGGACCCTCCCGTGGTTGTTCCCTTTTGTGCTGCCTTGTCGGTCAGTCCGTGTTACTGACCTCCCATGGTCGTTCCGAATTGAGTGTTGCCTCACCTAGCCTCAATTGCCATTTACCTTGCCTGTGGTATTCCCTAGCGTTAGGGTATAGTTGCGCTTTATTCTCCTGCTAACAGATTGTGGAAGAGCCATGCACTGTCCTCCCATCTAGTCTGTGAAGGTTCCTAGGGCCATATGGATACTAGCTACACCTGCCCAGTGAAGGGTTGAGGAAGTGTCTTGCACTGTCCTCAACTGGTCTCGTAGAGGTGGTGGAGTCAGAGTCGATACTGAGTGCTCCAGTGTCTGGAGCTACTCGCTGCCGTTGCCCGAGTTACTCTATCGTCTGGGTACAGACGTGGGCCTATCACACTAGCCTAGTGAAGGGTGAGGAAAGTTCACTGATCCTCCCTGGCCTCATGAAAGTGTGTTACTCATTGCTGCCACTATTGTATTTAAAATAAAGTTTTATTTTAAGTTCATCTGTACTTGACAGTGTTATTTCCTAATAACTCCGTGACAATATCATTTTTAATGTTTTTTTAAAGGCGCAGTAAACACTTATGAAAACACATTTTATAGAGCATATCCTGCTGAATAAAACAAGGTCACTCCCACTGCCGTCAGACGTTTTATTAAAAAATTATAGCAGTTTAAATAATCAGGAAGTTAATTTACTGTGTTTACTTCCTGGAAGTTCTGGCAGTTTCTATCACATTATATGGAGAACTGTAGGTTTCTGACTTCTCTCCATTAGAATCTAACCGGAAATCTAATTAGAATTTGACCACTAGAGGTCACTGCTAATGTAAAAAAAAAAAAAAAAAAAAAAACATGGGTTTAAACTGTAATAACTCTGGAAATATAAATCTCTCAGCAGTGGGAGAACCCTTATTTTACTCAATAGGAAAATCCCTACAATATATATTTTTTCATAAAAAAAGTTTACTGCTCCTTTAAGGGCTACAATATAGAATAAAATTATTTTCAAGTATTACTATCCCTTTAAGACTTCTTTTGAACACAGGGCCTATTTTGCAACAAGACCTTTGATTTTCTGTTTTTCATTAGATTGGTCAACCTGTGGTCCTCCAGCTGCCAAAGAACTACATCATCCAGATGGCAAGAATGACAGGTTGTAGTCTAGCAGCAAATGGAGAGTCACATATTTGGCAAAACCTGCGATAGTAAGATACACAGTCAATGAACAGATTGGGTGCAGGATTCCATAATTTCAAGTCTGTCCTCTAATCGTTTTTTATAGTGTTCAGTATAGCAATACAATCACAATATGTGGCTCTGATGTATGTGATCTGGACATTTCGGTAATAAAAATAGACTGCTTTGTGTATTTATTAACATTTTAGCATTCAGTTTGTGTAGTATGAACTTGTGATGATGTATAAAATAAGCTTGTCATTACTCAAATGGCCCATTCGTCTGCTGCAATTAGCTGAAGGCTCCTTGATTCACAATGGTAGACAGGATGTGATCCTCTAACAACTAAAATAGTTATGGCTTGTTTTAATAGAGATTCTTGGAGTGTACAGGGAGACACTAATGAATCTATAAAAGGAAATGCAGGAATTAATCATGTGTAATATTAATGTAAAAGGACCAAATCTGAATTTAACGTTTAATCCCTTGAGCGTCAGGGGTATGCAAGGCATTGCAATGTGTTGCATACCCATCTGGCACTCAAAGGGTTAAAAGAGAACACCTAGTAGGACCCCACCTCCTGTGCTAGTTATCGGCCCATCTCGCTTATTCATTTCGATGTTAAATTGTATGCTAAGGTTTTGGCCCATCGTGTAGCGTCTGTGATTGTGTCCCTAATCCACCTGGATCAGGTAGGCTTTATTCCGGGTCAGGAAGCACCTGACAATACACGTCCCGCCTGAATTTGATTCAGGCGGGACACTCCTGTTCCTTCCCCATGATGTTGCTTTCTGTTGATGCTGAGAAAGCTTTTGACCGGATGGACTGGAGTTATATGTGGGAGGTTCTGCGGCCTTTTGGCTCTAAATGTGAAGTGCTTAACGTCTCCTTACAGGTTATGATGGAAAAGCTTTTGGCTCTTAATTTTGACTTTGGAAACTGTTGTCAATTACAGTTCTGGGTATCAAGATCACTAAATCTTTGTGCGGTCTGTATGAGGCTAAATACTCAACTTTGTTTAAGTCTATACAGTCCGATTTGCACCGGTGGGACTCCTTTCATATTTCTTGGCTGGAGCAGATTAATGCTGTCAAGATGACGCTTTTACCTAAGCTTTTGTATCTTTTCTGTTCCTTGCCTCTTGCAGTATGCCAGTCCGACTTCCTTTCTTTACAGAAGTGTAGTCTGCATTTTGGGTGGGACTCTAAGCCTCCCCGTATTCGTTTGACACTTTATCAACAAACATCTGTCGGGGGCTGGTTGGTCCCACATTTGTGGTCCTACTATAAGGTGGCTCAATTTGCGAAGGCTGTGAACCTACACAATACAGTTGAAACACCCCCTTCTCGCTGGGTAGAATTAGAAAGGTTCTCCTATCCGGTGCACTCTGCTCCCATTCTGTTATGGACCCCAGGGTTGCGCTCTAGCGCACCTTTTCACAGCCCTACTTTGTCTCATACTTTGCTTTTATGGAGTAAACATGGTATTAAGGATGCTCTGACTGTACACTCTTCTTTGTGTTCTCTCTTTGGTAATCCTGACTTTCCACCAGGCCTCTCCCTCAGTACCTTTCGTTGGTGGATCCAGACGGGGGACATTATGGAACAGGACATGCTGATGTCCTCTACCCTGGTGATTTGGGACTCGTTTTGCGACAGATACAATGCCCCTCCTGGGAAATATTTTCATTTTTGCCAGGTCAGCCACTTTGTTAGGTTCTATTTCAGTCGATCCCCTCCCCCCATCGCACTCTATTCGAAGTTTTGTGCTCCTCTATGCCAAGCTGCAAGGGGTCCATCTCCAAAATCTACTCTCACCTTATGTCTGTTACATTCCCCAAAGCTCCAGCTTACTGGTCTCAATGGGAGGCAGACCTTGGCGAAGCCCTGGAACCCGAGGAATGGAAGGTGATCACTGATAATACAGTGAGGATGACTTCTTGTACGTTGATAAAAGAATAGTTATAAGGTGCTTTCGTGGTATAGCTCTGTCCTAACAGACTATCTCGGATCTATCCTTCCTTTTCTTCCCAATGATTTCAGGGATGCGGCCATGTGGGTACCTACAAACATATATGGTGGGACTGCCCATCGGTGACGCCATTATGGAACTATGCTTTTCGATGCTTAAGAGTAGCACTGTGTTGCCCTAACCCCGGATCCCTGGACTGGCTTACTGAATAGACCTTATATGGCGCAGAAATTACCCAGTAAATCCAATAAGCTTATTTACAGGGTATGTGCAGCTGTCCAATGCCATGTCACCTATCAAACGAAGTCTATTCCCCCGGGGCTTGCTCAGTTCTACGATCTCTTTCTAAAAAAAAAAATTCTTCCCTCTAGAATGTTAACAGAAATCAGTTTCATCTACTCCATGTGCAGCCTTACCTATGACCTATAAAGAGGGATTAATAATCCTCTTCCAGCTGCTAATACCTATTTCGATACAGCCAGGTATCTGGTTAGCTTTCCTACTGCTTTACTGCATTGTTTCCTACCATTAAGTTATCTGAAATTTCTTGCAAATCCCTGTCGTGTGTTGTCAGCAAAGACCCATTAAGGCTGTACCGCTGTATTCCATCAATGTTATGTGCCAGAAATGTATTATCTTGCACTGTGCAGCATTAAACATTAGATCACATACTCTTGTCCATTCCTCAAATTTTCCTAAATCACTACGTATTTGGCTTATTTTCCTGGAGTGTCAACTTTGTTACAGATCTGTCATCCCAGTATCTCAGACTATTCGTGTTTCATTTCAAATAGATAGAGATATTTAGCATTATTTGTCAGTTAATGAAAAACTGGTAGGCGCACCCAGCAACTACTAACATTCTACATTGCACTACATCAGCAACTCCAACTTCCTGCTGGAATGTAGTAGTTCAGCTGCATATTCTGATAAAGCTAAATATTTCAAACTATAGTTTAAACCATACTTTCAAAATTGTTTCAAAAGAACAGTTCAACCTAAGTCCAAAAATGCGGCACACAGACACACACACAGAGCGAGGCACACAGACACACACACAGAGCGAGACACACAGACACACACACACACAGAGCGAGACACACAGACACACACACACAGAGCGAGACACACAGACACACACACACACAGAGCGAGGCACACAGACACACACACACACAGAGCGAGGCACACAGACACACACACACACATACAGAGCGAGGCACACAGACACACACACACACATACAGAGCGAGGCACACAGACACACAAACACACACAGAGCGAGGCACACAGACACACAAACACACAGAGCGAGGCACACAGACACAAACACACAGAGCGAGGCACACAGACACAAACACACAGAGCGAGGCACACAGACACAAACACACAGAGCGAGGCACACAGACACAAACACACAGAGCGAGGCACACAGACACACACACACACAGAGAGGCACACAGACACACACAGGCCCTCCCAGGCTGGGAATACAGTGATAGACAGATCAGCACTTCTGCTGAATGAATATGCAGTGGCTGCAGGGCTAATCTGGAAATAGAAAGCAAGGGAGCAGTGAAGGGAGGCATGTTTAACCCTTTCCACTGGCACTATTAAGAGCGGGTACAACGACTGGGAACAGGTAAGTACAGCATGTTAACCCTTCCATGTAGAAAATGAAAATTATGGAGACCAGTCTATGCTAATGGGTTATTAACTGCTTTTATCCTGTATGTTTATATTAATAACGTGAAAAATATTTGCTTTGTTAGTTTGGGGCGGGGACTGAAATGTTGATAGTGTTTTTAACCCCTTAAGGACTATGTGACGTGCTATGACCACCGTCCTTATACCCTTAAGGACCAGTGACGGTCATAGTACTTTTAACTTACAGCGCTCTACCGGGAGCGCTGTAAGTAAAAACGGGGCCTAAAATTGATCGCTCCAAGACCAGAGCGATGTCTCTTAGGCCTCCAAGTGGCTGGCGCACTGCTACGCATAACAGGTAACGTGTACCGTCGCTTCGGCAAGGATCAAATCGGTCCTTAAGGGAAGGTAACTTCCCTGGACCGCTGGTACTTAAGGGGTTAACCAGTTATAGATCAGATGGGTATATGCAATGCACTGTAAAGTAATGCACACCCGTTCTAATTAAACGGTTTTATCCCTCGAGTGCTAGAACTGCCTCCAATGCATTACAAAGCAATGGTATGAAGCAGCACAAGAATTGAAGGTGTTAAAGGCCTCAATTAAATCAATAGGGATTTATGGCATCTTCATTCCCCTCTGTGGTGCAGTTGGTCTGCTCTAGAATTGTACCTCTTTAACTTAAGGATTAAAGATCAAGTCCTTATGTATAAAGATGAGGTAGCAGCAATGTTGGTACCCACAGGGGGCAAAAACATTCACATTAACCCTTTGAGTGCCAGAGGGGTACGTAACTCATTGAAAAGCAATGTGCTGCGTACCCCTATGGCACTCAGAGTTCATTGAAAATGGGCCTTAACACCTTGAATGATAAAGGTCCCCAGCACATTGCTTTGCAATGTGTGGAGACCTACCAAACAAGGTTAAAATGCCCTAATACACTAAAATAGGATGTATATTTTCTGCTTATAGAGAGAGCAATAATCGGATCAGACACTGCAGGAGGAGATTTGGCCTCAGAATCACAGACTAGGGAATAATATTTGGCCACACGCCTTCAGTCTTACATAGGGAAAACCAAGGGGGAGCGTAACTGTGTTACCTGCACTTTGATGGATGACAAATTAGATCAAATCACCAGGCGATAGAGTGAAGTTTGTGCAGGTTTGTACTCATCATACTGATTAGTAATCTACAGAGGTGTAGTGGGAGGAGAAATGAACAGATGCTATGGTAATGAACTGAAGGAATTCTAAGCACATCAAAACTTGTTCTCACCCACCAGTTTAGTGCCTCAGAATGAAGTGCCTGGTATGCTTAGTTCATTTTAACATACTGTCCTGCAAATACTAAAAACCACAGTTAATTAAAGCTTTGACTAGCGGCAGGAGAGCGAGCTACAAGGCAGCTCAGCTAGTGGTGGGCAGAGGGCGCTGTAAGGCGGCTCAGCTAGTGGTGGGCAGAGGGTGCTGCAAAGCAGCTCAGCTAGTGGTGGGCAGAGGGCGCTGCAAAGCGGCTCAGCTAGTGGTGGGCAGAGGGCGCTGCAAGGCGGCTCAGCTAGTGGTGGGCAGAGGGCATACTAATTTAAAGTGATAGAAATGTTTCACAAAAACAGCAGCTCCAATTAATTTTCATAGTATTTGGGCCATGGAGAGTGTTATTTCAATTCTGTCAGAATTGTAGTTCAAGAGTAACTGAATGATAAAGTATCCCCTTCCCGCCCCTTTACTGATGTAACACTGCTCAGCTCAAAGCAGCAGGGTGGTGTCAAAGTGGATTGCAGAGAGGGAAATCTTCAGTTAACATAAGGGAAAAACCTGTCAATGGGGGTAGTGTTTTCATTGTTCTCACAGTAATAAGATTGTCCCTTGCTGTGAGCTGTCTGGTCTGTGGACCAGATTCCACATCTGAGCTGAGCGGTGTTACATCAGTAAAGGGGTGGGAGGGGGATACTTTATCATGCAATTACTCTTGAGCTACAACGCTGACAGTATTGAAACAACACTCTCCATGGTCAAAATACTAGGAATATTAATTGGAGCTGCTGTTTTTGTGAAACATTACTATCCCTTTAAAGGCAAAATTTATGAAAATTATCATTTATACACTGTGCCCTGAAAACAAGCAGATGAGAATTATTGGAGCCTGTGGTAAAACCACTGGAGGAGGGACTCTAATATGGTAACTGGAAAAAAATGTAACCATTGCTGAAGTCCAAATTGATTTTGAGTTTGCATGACAGTGTGAAGTTCTGACAGGACTACTCTAAAAGACTGAACGTTCTGCATTTGAGAAGTTGTGGCATTAATACATCGATTGAGAGCAGTAGGGATATTATCCAATGCATCAAAGTAATCTTTAGATAGATTCTGGGTAGATCTGAGACCCTGAAAAGAACACTAGTTTCAATATGTGCATTTACCCAGATCTTGAATCTGGGGTCCAGCTCCCTGCCTGAGAATCTAAGATGCACAGAAAAGGTAAAAATAGGGAAATATGTTGTGTGTTATATAGATTATTTAGAATAAATTGCCGTTACATGCAGGGGACATAAGTTATTTTTAACTTTTCGGGGCAGATATGCATGTTTAGCGTGTAGAAGATATTGCAAGTTATAGGAGTAAGGCATGGTTTGATCTCTAAGGACTGCGATAAAGACACTGGAATTATGTATCCTGTAAGATTAAAAAAAAAAAAAAAAAAAAAATCATTTATGACAAATACCAGCTATGGTTGCAGGCAACAGAGGTTTTGGACACTATTGTGCATTTTAATGTTCCATGTAAATTTTCAGGAAGCAGAATTCAAATTTAGCTATCACTCGTTTGAAAATAAGTAATAGAGTGAATTTTATCCAGTACACAAGGAAAGCTAATTATCTTAACTTTCTCCCTATTAAAGATAACGGAGGGTGAGACAAGGAATTTCACTCCAAGATCATTTTATAGTTTGTTGTATAACTACTTGAATATAGGAGTTTGGGGTTACTAGGTAAATAGATTTTCAACAATTAGGGTTGAATTTTAACAAAATGGAAGGGAATAGCATAGGCTAAATCAACATTAATGAGCCAACAGTAGGATTTTTGAAGCTTAACTTCTGAGAAGCTATGAAAACTATGGAGTGCAATATAAGCAGGATGGCTTTTAGGTTATCAATAAAGAGCAAGATATCATGAACAAACAGTTTGTGTACCTGAGAAGGGTTTAGAAGTTATCCCTTGAAACGGAGATGTACATTTTGATTTTCTCAGTAAAGGCTCTAATGCAATATTAAAAAGTAAAGGTGAAAGTGGGCAACCCAGTCTGGTTCCCCTCTCAAAACTGAAAGGGTCTGTGTTTAGACCATTGTCAAATAGGTCACTGGTATAAGAGATATAAGTTAAGTGGAGATCCCTCTCCTTGTCAGGGCAGAAAGTGGGCAACACAATCTCCTGATTGATGTGGAACACCGAAACCACCTAGGGGAGGAACTCCTGAGAGGTGCGAAGCACCACCTTGTCCTTGTGAAACACCAAAAATGGTGGTCTACAGGACAGAGCATGCAACTCCGCAACACAGCAAACAGACACGATAGCCAGGAGAAAAGCCATTTTCCACGTCAGAAGGTGTAGAGGAATAGTAGCCAAGGACTCAAAGGGAGGGCGTAGAAGGACAGTCAGAACCAGATTAAGATCTCACTGAGGAGCAGGAACCTTAAAGACAGGGCGAGTATGAGCAATACCCTGGAAAAACACCTTGACATCAGGAAGGATCGCAATGCACCTCTGAAGAAAAGAGAAGAAAAAAAAAAAAAACCAGAAAGCAGAAGTCTGAACCTTAAGGGAGCTCAAACTGAGGCCCTTAACCACACCATCCTGCAAGGCGGCCAGGACCACAGGCAGATCAAATTCTTGAGACAAGTCCCTATCGACACACCAAGATAGAAAGGTTGACCAGACACGATGGTAGGCCTTTGAGGAAACTGGCTTGCGAGCACTAAGCATGGTAGCCACCACACCAGAAGAAAAACCTTTCATCAATATTGAGGATTCAATTTCCAAGCCATCAAAGCTAGACGATGAACGTCCTCTTACCAGAGGTAACCCTGGAGGACAAGATCCGGACGGGAAGGGAGTCAGAACGGCTCTGCCACTGACATATCCAGAAGTTCCTGAAACCAAACTTGTGGAGGCCAGTACGGAGCAACCAGAATGACTGGACATCGCTCCAGGCTCAATTTCCATAACACCCTGTGCAATATAGGAAGGGGAGGGAAGATCTGTAAGCCAGAGGAAATAACCAAGGAATGGACATGGCATCCACTGCCAAAGCTACAGGATCCCTCCAGCGAGGGCAGAACCTTGGCATGTTCCGGTTGTGTCTTGTTGCCATCAGGTTAACGCAAAGAAAACCCCCACTTCTGAACAATGAGGTTAAGCACCTCTGGATGCAGTTCCCACTCTCCGCTATCCACTGTATGTCAACTGAGGAAGTCCGCCATGACGTTGTCTACACCTGGAATGTGCACTGCAGATATGGCAGAATAGTGTTTCTACTGCCCAGGCCAAAATAGCCTTGACCTCTAACCAAGCAGCGAGACTTCTTGTTCTGCCCTGCTTGTTGATGTAAGCCACAGCCGTGGCGTTGTCAGACTGAACCCGGACCAGGCATTTTTCCAGCTGGGAAGTCCAGTGACGAAGGGCATGAAATATCGCCTGAAGTTTCCAATACATTCATGGGAAGGAGAGATTCCTCAGGAGACCGTCCCTGAGCACTCAGGCGACCCAGGACCGCTCCCCTGCCGGAGAGGTTGGCGTCAGTCATCACCGTGGTCCAGAAGGATACTAGAAAGGACTTGCCCTTCAGCAGACTGGAGAGGTCGAGCCACCACGACATACTCTGTTCCACATGAAGAGGGAGGGATACTGACTTCTTCAGAAGGTCCGGCTGACCCTTGCATACCTGGATCACAAACCGCTGGAACTCCCTGGTGTGAGCCATGGCAAAGTGGACTGCTTCCATGGTGGAGATGAATGTCCCCACCAGAGAGGATAGCTTCTTGGCTGGAACTGGATCTTGAACAAGAACAGCCGAAGCCCTGTGCGCGATCTGGTGAGCCACTTCCTCCGTGAGAAACACCATGCTCTGCTGAGCGTCGAAGAGAAGGCCCAGGAAGACCAGACGCTGGGACGGACCAAGATCCAACTTGTCCAAGTTGATGATCCACTCATGATGGGTGAGAGCGTGAATGCAGTCCTGAACCTGCTGACGAAAAAGTTCCACAGAGGGGGCTTTCAGAAGCAGGTCGTCCAGACCTGAGGAGCTATAGTAAGACCAAAGGGAAGAGTTGAGAACTGAAAATGCCCATAGTCGCAGGCAAATCTGCGATACGGCCGGCTCTCTGGATGAATGGCTATGTGTAAATACGCGCCCTGAAGGTTCAGAGAAGGGACTCCTGGTGATAATGAGATTGGATCACAAAGTAATTGAGATCATTCAAGTCCAAAACTGGACGACAACCGCAGTCCTTCTTGGACACTATGAAGAGGTTTGAGTAAACCCGTACCTCTGTCCTGAACTGGAACAGTTTCAAGAACATCCTTGTCCAGAAGAGACTAGATAGTGCCGTAGAAGAGACAGTGTCTTTTCATGCTCTGGGACGTATGAGGGGGGGAAAGACAGAAAGGGATAATGTACCCTTCCAACACTACTTGTAAAACCCACGGTCCACCACTGAATCCTCCCAAATGCTGTGATAGTGACAAAGACTACCACCCACAGATGAATGGGGACCCGTGCTCAGCGAGTCATGCCAGAGAAGTCTTGGAAGCCTTGGGCTTGGAGGAGACCTTGGGCTTCCATTGCTATTTGGGCTCGGAGGAAGCACGTGGAACTGACGGAACCTCCTGGTTCGCCAGCCGTGTCTCAGTCTGAAAGGGACAAAAAAGGCTCTCTTAGAAGAGGTGTTAGCAGCCCAGATCTTGAGCCAAAGAGCTCCCCTGGAAACCACAGATATGGTGGAAACCCTTGCCTCCAAACAGATAGCATCAAATAAGGCAGTAGAAACATAGTGCTGGGCCTCAGATATGTTGGCAAGCCACAACATGTCTGAAGATCAATCACCCCGACATGCAGCTAGGGTAAGTTGTTCAGTCCAGACAGCAATGGCCCGGTTAACCCATGCCGGAGCGAATGCTGGACGCATGGCAGTACTAGCAGTGGCAAAAATGACTAACTTGTCAGTCCAGTCCTTCAGAAAGGATGCATCATAAACTGGTAAGGCAGTAGACTTAAGATAGCCTGTCTCATGAACCCATTGAGCAAGCACCGCTTCAGAAAAGGGGTAAAGCTTAGCAAACTTCTTGGAGACAGAAGGCTGTCTGGAGATTTCCATTCATCAGCCACTAGGTGGTCCAGAGTGGGGTTAGGTGGAAAACAAGTATGGGGCTTTATAGGCTCCTGGAATACATCAGAGGGATCTGAGGAAGCCTCCTGAACTGGGGGAATGTTTAGCGTGTTTAAGATAGCCCTGATCAGGCCCTCAGCCGAGGGTTCTGGATCAACCTCAAAAGGATCCCCAAAAAATTGAGAGGAGCCCACAGCAGAACATTCCTCAACATCTGAATCCACCAACAGTTCCTGTTCAGAGTTATCTGAAATGTCAGGCACTCCTTGTGGTTTGGGAAGGGAAGATCTGACTGAGGAATGGAAAGAGTTGCAACGTAGACCTGAGGTCCCTGGTAGCAGCCTTGAACTCTTGCACCCAAACTGGCTCTAATGCATGTCTGGAGGTTCCTGGGATAGACTCAGGGACATCAGAACATGCTGGGCATAAATGACCTGAGTATTCTCTAGGCAATCCTGTATGACATAAGGAGCAATGCGCAATGGGGGATACAGAGACCCCAGCGTCCATAGTCTTAGGCCTGGCCCCAAGCTCCAACGGAGTAGACATTTTCATAGTGTCAACAACGTTCAGAATAATTAATCACCCAATTTACAGTAAGATTAAAATTTCAACCCAGAAATCGCTAAAATACACTTATCTGGTAGGCTAAAGGTTAATCTGCAGAGGAGAGAAGTAGAATCCAAGCCCTGCGTAGGATACTCGTTCTTTAAACCTCACAAAACGTCTGCGTTGGCGAGAAGCAAATGTAGTTTTCCCAGAAAAATTACCCCAACAGTGCCCGAAGCCCCCCAAACACATCTGCAAATGTGAACCAGATGATAGAGCAAGGTCAGAAAATTTCAGAGATGGATCATTTTAGTCGCTACGTTGAGCGGTTGCAGAGATATGTCCCAAACTGTACAGTCCCATAGAAGTGAATAGTGCACTGGAGTCTAAGCGGCAAAGCGCTCCTTAAAGGTGCGGAACTCTATTTTGTCCAAGTTAGAACTGAGAAATAAAAATACATGAAACATCACTAGAACATGTAAGCAGACCCAGAAAACACTGAACCCAGTAGGGAAAGTGCCAAAAACCACCCCAAAAGATGCCAACCAGCAGTTAAAGGGTTAATTTACCACAAAGTTGCTCCAAACACTGACAGACATAACAGAAAGACCCAGTGAGTGCAGAAGTGTGCAATAAGAACTCCCAGGAATAACCCCTGTGCAGAGGGGCACTGTGGGACAAGTGGACCTGTAGTACTCAAAGGGTTGCTCCCCTTTCCTGCACATCTTCAGTCTTCAGATTACCATGGTGCAAGAAGTACCTCAGTGGGTAACTCCTGGGGAAGCACTTGGAATCAAGATTTTCCTCCTCAGGGCTTAAGGTCCACAAAAAGCACCTGGATACTGAGCTAGCCACATCTAAGGGCATTGTCAGTCATGGTAATCCGCCTAATGGTGGTATTCCATATCTAACAGAAAAATAAAAATGTTTCTAAAACTATAGCAGAACTGTTCTCAGCCTGGTGTTGCCTTCACCAAGGAACAAAGCTTTCTGGAGCTGATTGTTTAGCTGCAGCCGAGAAGGAAAAGTAGGCTCCACCCCCTGCAGTAATTTCTAGAATTGTTCCTGCCTACTTAAATGGGCGGATCACCTACCCAGAGTTACCAGTAACCTGTATTGGATGACAAACAACTGGCAAAATTATTGTTTCCAGATCCTTTGCATTCCTTGACAAGCAATACTGGCCTACTCCTTTCGTACCTCCTCTGTTCTTGACTGATTTCTTGGTTGCGGACTTTGGCTTGCCTGACCTTTGCGATACCCTTACAGGTACTCCCTTTCCATTTTGCTTATGCTCCCTCTTCATAGTATCTTCTCTGTTTTGCGATTGCTTTTCTTATACTAGTGCATCTCCCTGGCCTTTCTGCTGTATCTGCTCTTTGTCTTTATTCCTTTCCAGTTGTCTGACTGCTTCACTGAATGCTATCCTCTCCTCTTGGACTACCGCTACTCTTGCGGTACGTTACTCTTGTCTTTAACCCCTTAGTGACAGCCACGTGCGTACACGGCTGTCACCTTAACGCCCATGGTACTTTTTTTTTTTTTTTTTTTTTTTTTTTTTTTTTTAATGAGTCTGGAGTCCCTGAGCGGTGTGCAGCCACAAGGAGACCCGGACTTCCAGGACTTACCAGGTACGTCCTCTGTCACTGACAGTTTCTGCGGGACGTACCTGGTAAGTTGTCGTTAAGGGGTTAAGCTGCTGCACTTACAGTTATCTTCCCTTAGCTGTGTCTGTGACCTGTTCCACTATTTTACAGCATATTTTGCTGTCTGGGGACTGATTCATCTTCAGTTTTCCCATACTCCAACTATATGAATGCATTATCCCTTGTCCATTCAGCATTGTCTCCCAGTCTTCGGAATCTACAGAGGTCTGCAAGCAAATTCCTTAGGATAAGCAGTTCATCAATTTTGCACCCATCTGCCTGTGGTAAGGTAGTAGTCATCTATTGCAGTGTACATTTGATCCATTCTCTCCTTGCAGGATCTGTGTATTATAGGTGATCTTATTTTGCAGAGTAGCACTCTTCTTTCAGAGAGTATTTGAGTGCTTTTTGCCATTGCGCTGTGGGTATCCCTCTGAAGTAATTTATCTTCAGTACTTGGTCTAATTATTCTCCTCTAGAAATATCTGCTTGCAGGGATCCACCCCTAGCCTAAGTCCAGTGTCCTCTAGTTAGAGTCTTTTAGAGTGTTTATCCGAAACATGGCTCTGGCTCAACAAGAGTCAAAAATCTTGTTTCGAGGCCTTGTCTCGAGGCCAGCATCTTTAATTCCAGCTTTGGATGCAGCAAAGACACCCTTGAGGCTGCTACGCACCCCATCCATCACACTCAAGCCTCCAACCTAGTGGATACTGGTTCCAGAACTTAGCCATGTTACACTCTGCCTGGTTTTAGCAATAGAACCATTTTTCCTAAAGTAAATCTGTGAGGAATGGTGTGTGAAGTATGTGTTTGTATGTGTTAGGAGATGTGGGAATATGGATTCCTCCAGAGTTTTGCAGTATTCTGCAGTTAGGCCAGCTGGGCTTGGATTTTCAAATTTTTAGCCCTTATAGGGAGGCATGTTTCATTGTCGTTAATAGGGTAATATAAGTGTTCCTTCTGACAAGGTGTACGTTTATGAATATTTAGATCACTAAGGAATTGTGTCCGTGTGTAGAGATAGTCAGTTTGTGGTTGATAAAGTTGTTCGTAATAACGTAAACATTCTGCATTACTATTATATTGAGAGGTATGATTATCATGGTTACCCTTGATAGAAGAGAGATGTAGAACACCTATAGGATTAAGGAAAGCAATCATATAGGGGTTGAGGAATGCAAGGCTAAAGTAATGATAGGCTAGTGATGAGACAGGAAGCATAGGATAGTGCAGCACTGCAGGAAGAATAGGCTAGCAGAGGGACATGATGTTATAAGCCAGAAAGGAGCAGTGTATAAAGCAGTATATAAAAGATGACAAAACAAAAAACAAATTGCAATTTCCTTTGTTGAATATATATTGCAGGGCAGGTCTAAAGTAAAGCAAAATTAAAAGCTCCATGGTGAATCAAACCAGACCATAACCAGAATGTGCATCTGAAACATTTCAATAGAACACAACAGATCCACTTAAGTTTAAATTAAAAATGAATACATTTAATGAATTGTGTGCTGCAAATTTGTGGATCCACAAAGAATCAAGTGACTGTTGGCATGCATTAGACAAGAAATACAGCTTTTCACATGAGTTGTTCCATCTCAGTTTATATACATTGTATCTTTAATTTCTCTATACTTATCTACTATAGCTAAAATATGGCTCAATAAATATGATTTACAATACATTACATAACTTATTCCAAATATCAGATTAAATAAATACAAACATTTTCATCCCAGTTATAAACTTCATACGTGGGTGAAGTTTATCTTTATCAAATTATCTTTAATTCAGTAACTAGAATAAGAGTGAACATCATTTAAAGGGATAGTAATGTTTCATAATAACAGAAGCTCTAATTAATCGTCATAGTATTTGGACTTTGGAGAGTGTTATTTCAATTCTGTCAGAGTTGTAGTTCAAGAGTAATTCAATGACAAAGTATCCCCCTCCCGCCCCTTTTACTGATGTAACTGCTTAGCCAGATCAAAGGGAGGTGCCCAGGTAGACTGCAGAGAGGGACAATCTTCAATTAAGATAAGGGAAAAACCTGAAAAACTTGTCAAGGGGGGCAGGGCTTTCATTGTTCTCATAGGAATAAGAGTGTCCCCTGCTGTTATCTGTCTGGTCTATGGACTGGATTCCACATCTGAGAAGAGATGGCTTACACTAGGTAAAAGGGGCGGGAGGGGAAACTTTGCTTGTGAATATCTTTTAAACCATAAAGGTGATAAGACCTATATCATTCTTCGTGTTTTTTTAATGCCTACAAAATAAAGTTAAAACAAAGTATTACTATCCCTTTAAGTGAGGAAACTAACAAATACAAAGCAAGATCTGCAGAGGTACACAGACCCTCCCAGTGACAGTGATGTGCTAAATCGGGACCCACTCCCTTCAAGGACATGTATGTGATTGACGAACAGGGATGTCCAACCAGAGGCTCTCCAGCCAGCAAGAACTACAATTCCCATTATCAATACGTTTCCTATTCCCCTTTAAGTCTTAAATAGTATAGTCTGACATCTAGTGATTATGCACAGTTAGGACCAAGTGAAATCACCACTCAAAAGAGGGATGTCTACAGCTTGTGGAAAGGGAAGCACCAGGCCAAATGCTGGACAAAGGCCTGTAATATTTCAGTGGTGTGCGTGTTATAAATATTAAACAGACCACATTATATAAATGCATCTCATGTCTGTGTAGGATTTCATTATTTATGACACAGAAAATGGTCTGGTTTAACTAACTGAAGCTCCATTTTGACGTGTGGTACCTATTTAATGAAGATGATTCTAGAAAAAGTGAACATGTGTTAAAATGGGGTGGAAAAGTAGTATTGAACTGTGGCAATAAAAGGCATGATACAGTGTATAAGCATGTAGTATAAAATGTGGTATAAAATTAATTATTAAACATTTTAACAAATATATTAATAATGGAAACAGCTGCCATCATACAGAATACACAAATTGAAGGTTTTCTAATAAAATCTTTCAATGAAATTAACATAGGTAGAATGTTGATCACGAGGATTTAGTACATCATAAGAGGCAACACTGGAAATGTAACCATTATGTTTACCTGTCACTACATCAAAAGAAATTACAGTAGAATACTTATCTGCACACATGTTCAGATTCTGTCAAAAAAAAGACTCTCCCACTACAGTGAATGACTGTTGGTATCTGCCAGCAAACTGGCAGGTAGAAGGGACAGCAGAATGGAACATTGGCATTTGGCTAGGATTTCACCCTTTGAGTGCCAGAGGGGTATGCAACATATTCTTTTGCAATGTGTTGCATACCAATATGGAACTCAAAGGGATAAAATAAAAAATTGCTAAGTATAGGCGATTTGTTATAGAGCGACAGTTAAAACGGAGGATCATGCTTTTAACCCCTTGGATGGCGCAGGTGTGTCTGGCACATCGCAAAGCAATGAGTTGAAGAGGTCTTTCATGCATTGAATTAACCCTTTGAGTGCCAGAAGGGAACGCAACACATTGCACAGCAATGCAATGCATACCCCTCTGGCACTCAAAGGGTTAAAGGGATAGTAATGTTTCACAAAAGAGCAGCTCCGATTAATCTTCCTAGTATTTTGGCCATGGAGAGTGTTATTTCAATACTGTCAGAGTTGTAGTTCAAGAGTAATTGAATGATAAAGTATCCCTCTCCCGCCCCTTTTACTGATGTAACACTGCTCACCACAGCATCAAGACTGTCCGGATGGAGTGCGGAGAAAGAATCTTCAGTGAGCATAAGGAAAAACCTGTCAAGGGGGGCAGGGTTATCATTGTTCTCACAGTAAGAAGATTGTCCCTTTCTGTGAGCTGTCTGGTCCCAGGACCAGATTCCACATCTGAAGGGAGGTGGCTTACATTAGGTAAAAGGGGCGGGATAGTGAAATGTTATCATTCAATTACTCTTGAACTGCAACTCTAACAGTATTGAAATAACTCTCCATGGCTCAAATCCTATGAAGATTTGTTGGCGCTGCTGTATTTGTGAAACTTCACTATCAGTTTAAACATCATGTGAAGGCAGTGATGTGTTTAAAGTGGTCATTGCCATGCTTTTTAGAGGACTAAAAACATTAGTAAAGATGGCTAATATTGTGATTTGTTTAGGGAATAAAAATGATTTCCACTTTTATGAAATGTTCTATTCATTATGTACAAGAAAGAACTATTACATACAAAAAGGATTTTGGTAACCCTTTTATCGGTTGCTGGGTAACTGGCAATGAATAGGTTTAAATTCAGAATAAATACACAATACCAGGCACATGTGATATCCTGCAGAGGAAGACAGGATAACTGTAGGCCAGATTAAAAGCTACTGATTATAAATCCATCTATTCTGGTAATAGAATGATAACTTTAAATGAAATCCAGGGCATTCAACAGATCATCTCTTAACTTGTAATAATTTGTTAATATTTACAAAGCAAGTAATTCTCAATTAGTGAGGGAAAAATAATAACTGCAGCAATTAAAGCTTCCTACTGATAAGTGGATTTAAGAGGAAGATATTTTTCAAATTTAACCCTTTGAGTGCATGAATTGTCAAATAGCAATGTGTTGAATACCTCTGTAGAAATGAAAGTGTTAAATCTGAACATTCACCTACTATTTGAACCCTTATAGTGTTCCATGAAATAACTGTACAAGTTAGAGACATAGTTATTAATGCTGGCGCTCCATAAAGAGTGCAGCCATCTTTGTGACATAGGAGTAGATAGGCAGTGCTATTCCATTACGTTGTTACTATGGGGCGTTAAAAAATAAATAAATAAAAAATATGGCTTGCTGTGCGCTTGTATGCACAAGATTGGAATTGCTGCACATGGGAAACTAGGGTAGACAACATTAACCAGAAAGGAGTGAACTAGCGACCCCTTCAGTACAGCTTGTACTGCTCATTTAGGAGAGTGGACTCTTTAAAAATAAAGCTGCATTCTGTCCACATGGCAAGATGCAGAGGTTGAAAATCCTATATAATAAGCTAAAAAGCTTGTCAAGACTCAGGCACATGCGCGCTGCAGTCATGCGCAGTACTGACTGCCCGTGCCGTGGCTGATACGAAGCGGGGCGCTCCGAATTCAGACCGGAGTCCTCTCTGCGCACCTTCCTGGGACTGCAGCGCCGCCAGTGTTGGCCTCACTGAGGCTGGGCACCCTGAGGTTTTCTTGCTGTTGAGGACTGCAATTCCCATTATCCCAAGCCAGCTGTCACTTGGCCAAGAATAACAGTTATAATCCACAACAGCTGGAAGGTCTCAGGTTGCTCACCCCTGATTTAGACACTCATCCAATAAGATTACACAAAACCCCACTGTGTGTTTACAAGTGTGTCACTTTCATTCATAGTGGGCAACTTTTACATGAAATAGGTGGCTCTAATTTATTTAACATAATGATTTGCCTATCTAAGGAAGTGTTGTTCTTATCCAGGCATGTTTATAAATTTACTTTTCCTTACCCAGTTCAACTCTGCTGTAGTCTCACTAACTGAACAGGTAAATTTTACTACCTTGAGAAGGTTACATGGCTCTAACCAGACCCTCCTAAACTTACAGTAACAGTCTGTTTACAGCTAGGACAGTCCTGCGAGATATACTAACAGAGAATGAAGTGCCAGGCTGCAATTTCACCATAAGGTGTTGTGATTGCACAGGTCACTTAGGTACAAACCGTTGCAATACTAAGCAGATTTTCCTGACAGCTCCTGAGCTTAGAACTCCAATGGCCAACAAAACAGAGAACAGTAGCCATCTCTGCATTAACGCCTTCTAATGCCCCATTGGCACTAAACTTTATTATGGCCAGAAAATCCTAATGGCGCTACGGCTTTGTCCTTGTAGTTTTGTTCAAGAGAACATCTTGGAGGCAGCCATAACAGTTGCTAAAAGGACCTCAAACTCCACTCACTGAACATAGCAATCTTTTTATTGCATTACAGAGAAATGTGTTGCACACCCCAGTGGCACTCAGATATTAACCCTTTGAGTGCAGGAAAGCCATCCAACGCTTTGTGCTTTAATGCACTAGATACCTCTGACACTGAAAGGGTTAAAGGATCTGACTGCCATGTAAAGAGGTGCATGTCCCTTTGGTACTTAAAGGATTAAGCTCAGGCACTCTGCCTGTTTCAATTCGATAAAAAGTGCCAGCAATCGTCATGTCTGCCCCCATGGACATGACATCCAGGCCTGATTGAAGAGGCCATCTCTTGAACCAATGCATAAAGGCAAAATTCATTGGGGCCATTAAGATTTTTGGTCACAAGTTACTGCTCCTGTAAATTAATTTGAAGTATCCAGTTTCAGTCATATTTTGGTATTTATTGCTACCCTCTATCAGGACTAACAAATTATCTTATAAAGGGACAGTAACAATATGTATTTAAAAAAAAAAAAAAAAAAATGTTTTGAAGGGTTTATACCTGAGTGAAACAAGGCTACTCCCAACTGCGAGAAGTATTTTATTCAAAATTATTGCAGCTCAAACAATTTTTTAGGTGCAATATCTTAATGGCCTGACATTTTACAGTGGCGCTGTTGCTACACCAGCTTATAGATATTTATGGTTAACTGACCAGAGCTGTCCATAGGAGGAGGTACCAACAGCGGCACTGTACAATTTCAGGCCATTGTGATACTGCACCTATAAAGTTTAAGCTGCAATAACGTTAGAATAAAAACGCCTCACTAGTGGACGTAGCCTTGTTTTATCTCTGTAGGACAAACCTACATATTATATATCTATACATCTATCTATATGTCACACACAGTAGTAATTCTTCCTCATCTGAAGAGAAAATGAATCAAAGTCTATTTAATCAAAGTGTGTTCTAAACAATGCACAATGAGCTCCCAAGTTAGATAACAATCTAGGCTGTTTACAGAGAAAGCTTGGAGAGGGTGAATAAGGTGACAGGAGATAAGCTTTAAAGAGATCAGCTGCCTATGTTAAAATATAAACTTAGTCCAAATACAATAGGCCTCACTAAATACCAGAGTACTCACATCTCCTGTAAAATGTCACCAGCCAGGGGCTCTGTGTACAAATTAAAAAACAGAGCAATCCTGGAGCAACCCAACAGCAACACTGGGCACAAATGCTAATTTTTAATTTGCATTTAACCCTTTGTGCGTCAGAGGGTATGCAGTGCATTGCTAAGCAATGCGTTGAATACCTCAGGCACTCAAATGGTTAAATGAGGTTATAACCTATGAATTCTTGCAGTCGCCAGTGCATTGGACACCTCTAGCATTCATGGGGTTAAAAGCTGCATTTAAATCTATGTTTAAGACAATCTATGACAGTTTATTTCTCTGTGATGCACTTTGCATGTTCCAGACCTGCTCCACTTTTTCCTTTGAACATACAGCCCCAAGCCTTTGCTATTAACCCCTGTAGTGCCATAGGGATATTCACCAGATTGCAGAGAAATGTGTTGCTCATCTCTCTGGTGCTCCAAGGGTCAGCCATACGGTATCCAATAACCAATCCAATCAACCGTAGACTGGTATGCTCATTTCTATAAAGCAACGTGTTTGAATCTTTAGCATCATGGGGTTAATAAAAATAATTTCCATATCATCTTGAGAGGAAAGAACACATCAGTTTAATTCTCTGGTATCATCTGGGCAAGGTATCAATATGACCGCAAATTATTCCGATGTTCTGTAAATTTCTCCTAAATGTTTCAAAATGAATCACTAAATTAGTTCTAAATCTATATGTAACAACGGATTTCATTTAGTTAGTGGGAGGCAGTGATGGCTCTTCACAGATCAATACCAGGACCTCTGAGTACTGTTCTTAAGTCAATTAAACAAAACATCCCACACCCCCATAATATGCACTTCTATAGAAAGCTTAGAGAGAAGACAGAGACCCCAGGAAGATAAATATGTAATCATAATTGCTATGGATAAGCATAAGGCTGCTTTAACCAGTTAAGTACCTGAGGCACATGCAGCTCATTGCTTTGTAATGCATTACATACCCATCTGTTCCTCAAGGGGTTAAATATAATAGACTATATTAAAAGGCATTGATGCCCTCCAGGGATGCACTTAAAGGGGAACTACCACCCCGCAATAACTTAAGCTTGATTGATTGCTCATCTGGAGACTAGCTGCTTAGTAGCGCTAGTCGCCAGAAATATTACCCGGTTCTGCAGATATCGGCGTTTTACCGATGGTGACAGGCGCTACTAAGCAGCTAGTCGCCAGATGAGCAATCAATCAAGCTTAAGTTATTGCGGGGTGGTAGTTCCCCTTTAAGAGGTCATGTAATATAGAGCCATGGGTGCATTTCTAGAGCAAACAAACTGCACAGGGGACACACAAAAACCTCCCAAGAGTCCCATTGATTTTAATGGGACCTTTAACACTCTGAATCTTAAAGGGATAGTAATGTCAGCAAAAAGGTATTATCGATATGGTAGATGGAATTAAAAGAGTACTTGCACTTATTCTCTCTCTCTCATACCATTATGGTTTGAGAGATAAAGGAAAATAAAGTTCTCCACTCCCTCCCCTTTCTGCTTGACGAGCTGTAAAGCTGTCAGAAGTAGATTCTGGCTTGACCAGACGCGGCTCTTCAGCAGCACCGATATAACTAGATCTAAAGATAAACACTTCATCAGAATGGTCTACAACATGCTTGCAAACCAGGCACACGTAGACCGTTCCAATGAAGTATTTATTTTTAGGTTTCGCTATGTCTGCGCTGCTGAAGGCTGTAACACAGGCTTTTATACTAGTGTATGTAATTTTATTATATTATATATTAGGCTCATAACAATTTATGTCTCCTCAGGAGACACACACACGCAGGGGTGGCAATAAGGAGGGGTTTTTGCTCCCATTGGGTGATTCAATAGGGGCCACTGCTATGGTGTGAAAATCATGCAGGGAGTTGGCCCGCCCCCACTATGCAGCCCGCCCACCACTATCAAAGTCAGAAAAAAACAAAATGGCTGCCACTTGCTCCTACACCACAGACACACACATGCCCCACTCACACGCCCCACTCACACGCCCCACTCACACGCCCCACTCACACAGCACCAGACACACAAACACGCCCCACTCACCCAGCACCAGACACACACACACACGCCCCACTCACCCAGCACCAGACACACACACACACGCCCCACTCACCCAGCACCAGACACACACGCCCCACTCACCCAGCACCAGACACATACGCCCCACTCACCCAGCACCAGACACACACACACACGCCCCACTCACCCAGCACCAGACACACACACACACGCCCCACTCACCCAGCACCAGACACACACACATACGCCCCACTCACCCAGCACCAGACACACACACCCCACTCACCCAGCACCAGACACACACACGCCCCACTCACCCAGCACCAGACACACACGCACACGCCCCACTCACACAGCACCAGACGCACACGCCCCACTCACACAGCACCAGACACACACGCACACGCCCCACTCACACAGCACCAGACACACACGCACACGCCCCACTCACACAGCACCAGACACACACACGCCCCACTCACACAGCACCAGACACACACACGCCCCACTCACACAGCACCAAACACACACAAAGCCAGAAAGAAATATGGCTGACACACACACAGTCACTCACACTGACTCCCAGTGGCCTCAGCAGGGCCTGTAGTACAGCCACTGAAGGGTGCTACAGCACCAGGGGAACAAAATGGCAATCAAAGTGTTAAAATAGGCCCTCATTGCTGAATTATTTCTTCACTGTCATCATTTCCAATGCAAGACACAGGACAGCCAGCCATCGGGTACACACTTAACCCACTGACTGCCACAGGGTTGTGTATCAAGTTTTACCCTCAGGGAGTGTGTTCAAACCCCTCACACTGTAAACTTGCATTTCCCTCCCACATCACCTCCTTCCCCAGCCTATTAGTAACACTTTTTCCACATTTATGTTAAGCCCCACCCCTACTCGTGATTAAGCCCCACCCACTTTTAACCCAGATTGCCCCATTTGTCTCTCCACATCAGCACCTTATGACTCCCCCTCCAGGGACTCCACAAGTCAATGTTCCCAGGTATGAATACACTTCCCACTGCTATTTAACTCTGACATGCCTCTCTATACCTTAACCATTTGAGTGCCAGAGGGGTGCACAACTCATGCACGCATGTGTTTCTGCATATATTTGTTGCGTGTCTGTGTGTGTACATCTCTGTTACATATTTGTGTGCATCTCCTGTTTGTGTGTGCATGTCTCTTGCATGTCTCTGCTGCTCACTGTGTGTATGTGTCTGCCTGTGTGTTGCATATATCTGTGTTTATCTGTGTCTACATTTCACACACGTGTGCCCAACGGTCATAACATGACAGCCAATGCCGTCCCACAGTGTATAAGCGCCCAACATGTGTCACTTAACCCTTTCACTGCCAGAGGACTATACAACTCATTACACAGCAATGTGTTGCATACCTCTCTCACACTCAAAGTGCTTCACTCCAACCAACTGCTACACTAAGTGTGTATAATGCAGTAACCCTACAGCCCTGTATTTCAAGTCTACTTTACTGTCTATGTATAGTCATTTCTCCCCCTCACCCATTACTTTACTTTAACACTTCACTGTCCCTCTTCTCAATCTTTCATCTCCTCCTCCCTTGTCACAACCACTCACCTATCCCCTTGCCATTCAACCATAGTCCCAATCTCACCATTTTACTCCCACATCACCATTACATTATCTATCACTGCATCTGTCACTTAACCCTCTGTCTGCCAACCTATTTCTTCAAATGTACTGATGTATCCACTGCTGTAATCTAAATTATTCCTTTACTCACAAACATCTTCTCACTGTGACCTTCAACAAGTAACACAGCACACTCCAACTGTAAGAGCAACAGCTTTATGACAACTCAGGAAGAGATGCAAAGCCAGTGAGCCACTCATGGACAGCCGTTTCATTGTTAATGCTACTCGTCAGCGTGAGGCTTTTTTCCCCACCATAACCTTTTCACTTTGTGCTCTCTCATATTATATGAGAAGGGTTTATCCCCCTAAGTAAAACAAGAGTACTAACGCTACCGAGAGGTTTTATTCAAAAGTTATTGCAGCTCAAACATGGATCTTTTAGGTGCAATATGTCAATGGCCTGAAACAGCGTCACTCTAAATTTGCAGGCCATTAAGATACTGCACCTAAGAAATGCAAGTTCAATCTGCAATAACTTGACTAAAAGAGCAGTGGGAGTATCCTTGTTTTACTCAGGAGGATAAATCCTACAATAGTAACATTTAATATGGAAAAAATATTTCTCTCTCTTTAATCTGAAAGCTAGAGAGGAGCAAGTCTTGAGCAAAACTACAGAGGACAAAGGAAATTTCCCAATAACTTAAGTGGGTCTTTTAACCCTTTAAAGGCCAGAATGGTCTGCAATGCATTGCGTTTTACATCCCCCTCCGGTCCTAAACAGTTACAGGAACATTTGAAAAAAAAAAATGCAAATTTTAGTGCTTTTTTTGTCAATGAAAAAGATATTACACCTCCAACTGGTATCCCAAAGTGAAAACGCACTTCAGTCACTGACTACAGCTCTCCACAGCAAGCAATAGGAAAATCACCAGCTGCTGAAATGAGTACACTGCAGACAAAAAAAGGAAAAAAAAAAAAAAAAAAACTAACATTTTAAATTAACAAAAAAGTTTGCTGTTCTTTTAGCCTCTTAATGCCAAATAAATATATGCCTTGAGAAGAATTCAAGAGGTTAAAATAAATATAAGAATTTCTGTGATATGAAGTAGTACCTTTTTCCCTGACCTACAGTATAGTGGTAGTGGGGGATTGACCCATATGGTTCTCTTGGTTTATCCTATAGCTTTTCTACATTAACTTTTTGAATACAGCTCCAAATTTAAAGCGTTACTACCACCCCTTGTGAACTTTGACCCAAATAATTACCCATCTGGTGACTAGCTACTCAATAGTGCTAGTACCCAGAATTATTACTGTGTTACTTGAGAATTCTATACTGCTCCCAGACTGACAGGCAGGAAACAGCGCAGACATCTTTCCATAGTGACGTATGCGCGCCTGCGCTGTCATTCCATTTTGGTACCGAACGGTTCCTAGCAACGCCTCAGAGCAGGCTGGGACTGAGACCAGATGGGTAATTATTTGGGGCAAAGATTACAAGGGGTGGTAGTTCCGCTTTAATTCAAAGCTGTCTATATATCCAATTTTTCATACAGATGCAATTCTACAAATCTGTTTATAACACATTCCATATTTCCAAGGCAATTTGTATGTGCATAGAAAGCGTGTCGCCAGTTCAGGCTGCCAAGAAAACCGATTATAACACGTCGATGTGATTAGGCTCTGACATCTAGGCTACTGTAACCTCTCTTCACCAAGTAGAAAGGTCAGCAGTGTTTACGCACAGCAGGAAACTCTGACCTTTTATAGACTGCTCACCATTACTCCTAATTCATGCAAGTCAAAACATCATCAATACCACCCACAGATGCAGAATATGCAATAGGCCTTTGCAAGAGCCCCAATGGAAAGCCCAATCAATGGGTCAAAACAAGATATCTGAAGATGGGGGGAGACATTACTTTAAGTGGGCGACTTGAAAAATCAACAACGGTACCATAGCCCCTGCTTAAAAAAAAAAAAAAAAAAAAAAAAGTTGTTACATTTGTTTTGCAATGAGGACTGATAATGATTACTTAAAAACTATTATACTTTAAAATCATTACACTTTAAATGTCTACTCGTTGAAGTGTCTGCCTTAAAATAGACACCTGCACTTGAATTGACCTTTTACAAATTGAACTCAGAAAGACCAGGTGTAAGTGAATTTGGTTCTCCCTGCAGTAACGACAGTAAAAAGAGGGCACAAAGAAGAATATTGGGCTATAATATAGGCGAAGTAGAGCAATTACATGGCAAGCCATCTGCAACATTGGCAACAAAAACATCCTGCAGATCCCCATGGATTTAAATGGAGCTTCTACCCCAGTGATTCTCAGTGGTGGCCCTTGGGACACAACAGGTCAGAATATTCCTAATTAACCCTTTCAGTGCCAGAGGAGTATGCAACTCATTGCTTTGCAATGCATTGTGTACCCCTCTGGCTTGGAAAGGTTCAAGCATTGATAGAGTAACTCTTTAAATGCCAAAGGGGTACCCAAACACATTGCAAAGCAAAGTGTTGCACACCTCTGGCATTCAAAGGGTTAAAACCAACTGACCCACAGAATACTCAGCTGTGATCTTGAGAGGCTGACCTATGTGTGTGCCACAAATTAATGTTGAGAAACTGTCCTAACCCATTAAATGCTAGAGATCTGCAATAGAAGGTGTTTAATTCCATTTAAATCACCGGGCAGGGCTTGGAATTTCCTCTAACCTGACTAGAATTTGAGAGCCAGACAGGTATCCAAGACAATGCTAAGCAATGCCTGGCACTCAGCAGACCAGTAAGAAGTTATCCTGTTCTCAGTGTTTGAAGTGGAACTACTACCTTGATTCCAGTTTGCTTATTTGAAATTTTCATTAAAGCGGAACTACCACCCTATATGAAGTCCCCCCACAATAATTAGGCATATGGAGATGAACTTCTTAATAGTGCTATTATCTCACACAAGTACCAGGTTCTGAAGTAATCATCCTTCTGAGACCGGCGGCCAGGCTTTCACGCAGACATCTTGGCATAAAAACATCTGCGCCCCTGCTCTGGCCATCCCGGTCTCCTTTAGGAGGCATTGCATGGTACCTTAATGTACCAGAAGGGACTGACAGCACAGGCGCGCAGACGGCTATAAAGCAAGAAGCCTGGCCGTCAGTCTCTGAAAAAGAAGGATTTCCTCAGATTGTGGCACTTGCGCCCGATAATAGCACTGTTAAGAAGCTAATCGCCATATGCCTAATTATTGTGGGGGGGACTTTATATAGGGTGATCGTTCCACTTCAAAAACTACCTATGTGCCATGCTGACCAAAAGACCACCAAATGTACAGTTCAGGAGATATTCATACTTGTTATCATACACTAATGCTAACTGAAGTACCTGTGCAGGAACAGTGATATTTCATATGCTAATTAAGCTTTGCATTTACATTGCATATGCTAATAAAGGTCTGTGCTGTAGCAGGATATTCACTTTTCCTAGAAATAAGTGTTAATACTTACTAAACACAGGCAGGTTTGAATAAAATTTTTAAATATGTAAAAGGAAAAAAAAAAAATCCAAGGTGGCATTGGATGGATTAGTAAAGTAATGTCCTGAATACTAACTCTCTGATTTACTAAGTGGTGCAATTCTGCGACAAATCACTGCAGTATAAGGGACAAAAAATTCCCACTGAATGCTAAAGACTGCCACTGCACTGCAAATCAATGTGTTGTGACAGAACATTCAAAGGCGTAAAAGCCCCAAATAAATCAGGGATATGTGGGAAATTTTATTTCTCTCCTGCGAGTCATCTGATTTGCACCAGAATTACTCTTTGTGCATAAGGCTCTGTGTTGTGAAACGTACAGTGTGGGGATAGGTGATGAGTGCTGGAGGGGAAACACGAAGTTCATCCGTTAAGCCCTGACAACACCTGTTGCCTACTTCTGACATACACATTCAGACTTTCTAGACATATCAAGACAAAGGATTTGTGGAAAGACAACTATTAAAACTATGAAGTCTCATGAAACTACAACACATTAATTTCTGCCTCTTGCTTTTGTACAGAGTTCCTGTTCAATTCAACTATATGGAATGGAACAGGAACTCTATACAAAAACAAGTGGCAGAAAGAGCCAAATCAGAAATACAGGAGGCGGCTGGACGACCGATCGGATGTGCAAAGCACAAACAGAGGTGAAAATAGTCAGCACTGGATGGATTAACAGGAATAATAAAAAGACAGGCAAAGGGGAAGGAGGGAATGAGACCAGGGGGACTGGACAGAAGCCAGCAGATACAATGCAATAATCCAGCTCTGTCATGGTAAAGACTAGAAGCCATAGCAATGGAATTAAAAGCTAGTATTGATCATGACCGCCCATTATCAATATTGAGTATGTGCAATAGTAATCACCTTGTTAGGATTCAGCTGGGTTAGCAAGCATAAGAAAGATGCAGGCAACCTCTGGCTCTCCAGCTGTAAACTACACCACCCATCATGCTCAGCCAGCCTGATGTGTCAGATACTGAATGAATATGTTTATTTATATAGCGCCACAAATGTACACGGTGCTGTACAACTGAAGGGTTTTGACAATACAGTGTTACAAGTGGTTTGTAAAGTGAAACACTGGAAGTGAGGTCCCTGCCCGAAAGCTTACAGTATAAAGTGGTAATGGGAGACATACAGACATAAGGGACAAATGCTGAATACAGTGCTACAGTTCTGGTTACATACCAACATTCCAGTTCTCCCCATCTGCCACTGTGTGCAAGTACTGGCTAATTATTGTAAACTGAACATTAAATCTCCAAATTATAGTTTTAAAGGAGCAGAAAATGTGAAAAATATATATTGTAACTAGGGGTGCACCAAAATGAAAAATTTGAACCGAAACAGAAACCGAAACGTCAGGATGCACTTGGCCGAAAACCGAAACCGAAAATGACTTTAATGCATATTTTAAAACCGTAACCCTGACTTTGAAACAGTTTTCATAAACTGAGCCTGTCATATTGCCAGGGTTGGGCAAAAAACATAAGAATCTCATTTCTGGTAGTGGAGAAATTAGATTCTTATGATTGCCCAGCAATGGCCAAGATGTTTTTATTTTACAAACAAAAACAAGTTTTACAAGATAATTTTGTCAAAACTGGTTCAAATTCAGAGATAGGGTTTTAAAATATGCATTATGCTTGTATTTAAACCCTGACTTTGAAAAAGGTTTTATAAAATTATCCTTTTACATCTAGTGTGGCTTTCTATTATTATTATTATTTATTTTTTATATAGCTTTTAGTCCTTCTAAACATTTTTTGGGATTTTGGATGTGTATTACCAATACCTCTTCTATGGTCCAGCAAAGGAAAGCAGGCTAGGCATCAACAGCATCCACTCAGGATCTCCTGTCACTCTCAGGCACAGAAAATGTCCAAAAGCAGCAGCAGGGGAGCACTGTGGTAACAGCTTACCACCTAGCTGTTTTTTTTGTGTCTGTTGATTTTAAGCAGCCCGCGCTAACTACGTTGTGACGTAGCACGGCTGCTCAGTACTAGCATTACACCACCCCCTCTCTATACGTAAAACCAGTCTTCCGCAGATCGTAAAACAGAAGCATCAGGTGAGTTCCGCTCTGCTTCTGCTTTGTATTCCTGACTGAGCCGGCACGAGGGGAAAGCAGTTTGTGAGAAGCTTTGTCACTCTGTTAGGCTAACAGTAAGAGTGACAAAGCTTCTCACAAATTGCTCTACGTGTCACCCAGTGCAGTCTGCACCCCTCTTGTGATGCCGCTGATTACCTCTAATCCAGTGCCAAAGATTTTAGGCCATTTTTTTTATTTCGGCTTTTTGCCGAAAAGGCCATTTTCGGCCGAAACATTTCGGCCACCGAAATTTCGGTGCACCCCTAATTGTAACACATTGGTGTCACCCTTGTGAATGGGGACACAAAATGCTATGTGGTCATTTTACATTTTCTTGTAAAGTCAGTGAAAAGCACATTAATATCCAAGCGAAGTTAACAAGTATCTGACAGTTTCAAATAATGAATGACATCAGTTACAAAGCAGGTTAACAGTTATCATCATTCCCAATACTTGGATCAATTGAAACCAATTGGTTAACTGTCCATTTCCTACAGTCTGATTTCTACCCAGAACTACACAACACAATACATAGTATATACCAGACAAGGAAATATATTTGGTGAAAATAGCCAATACATCCAATTTGTAGAACATGAAAGTGACAAAATGGTTGCTTTTCTACACTGCTCTGAATACTTACTTACAAATGAGGCTGTCACTGTTCATCTGGAGTTTGACCTTAATCCTGATGGCGCTATGGCCTTGTGATTCCTTAGTCTAAACATGGTACATATTCAATTTTGTTTTCCACTGCTATATAATCAGTCACTCAAATATTAAGCTTTAGTGCCATTTGTACCAAATAATGTGGAGTTCTTGAGCAAACCAACTGCACAATAGGGACAACCCCCAGAAGACCTAAATGGTGCTTTGGATGGTAGAGACACATTTGATCTGTCCCCTATAGGGCAGTTAGTTTGCCTCAGAATAACTTTTACATTTAAACCTCTTAACCTTGAAACCAGACATACAGCGAATTGAATATATTGAAATATAACCGTTTAGTTCTGGCCGCACCTACAATGCATAATGTGGGTTTGGCCAAGACAGATGAGGGGGCCTCCCCAAACCTTGGCTCTCTAGAAATTTCCCAACTATGCTGAAAGGGAAATGACTGAGGCCTCCAGGGTGACGCAGTGCAGTAGTGAGGTAAAGTCCACAATGCAAACAATGGTTATATTAGTCCTCTATGGTGCAGTTGAGCTGCTGCTTAATTACTCCACTTTTCTTTGTCAACATGGCCAAAATGCACTTCAATTTAGGTGCATTATGATTGTGATGTATGACTTATACAGCATGATGTTGTGACATGTCTGTGGAGGGAAGAGGAGTGATAACGGCTACATCTGTAGAATAATTTGCTTAACCCCTGTTTCCAAAATGCTTTTACTAAATCACCATGCTATAAAGCAATGCTAGGAGTGGAAGTCACCAAGGAGAACACACTCAAATATCAAAGTCAGCCACATAGGAGAACAACTAATCCCAACTACTGGGGGGAGATGTACTACATTGTGATAAAAAGCTAATAAAGGAGATCACTTCCATAGTGTGAAACTATCCAATCTCTGTATTACTCTATGGCGCCACAAAATATAGGAATTGTAGACTCTCACATTGGAGAAATTATTTTTGTCACACCTTGGTACACAACCCAATCTATCCTCCTCAAATTCGCTTCTATAGAAAGTACAAGTGGTACAGTAGTACAAGTAAGCTATTTATACAATGTCGTGTGTGTGTGTGGGGGGGGGGGGGACACACAGAATATGGGTAAGAGACACCATGCTAAACCTGAGGTGGAAGGCTTTGGTCAACCAGCTCCCATTCTGTTGTTTCATCCTATTTAGAGAAAACTTAAACACAGATAAGTAGTTTTTAATCCGCAGAAGGACTTACCTACAGCAGTCATCTAGCTCTATTTACAGATTTTTATTTGTTACATTTGAAATGTGCTGCATTCCAACTGAAGAGGGAACGTAGTAAACGTTGTGAATGCCTTTTTTTAGAATCTGCTCATTGCCCATAGAAAGCCCCACCCACAATTCTAAAGGGCAAGGTAAACACGCCGGTAAAATGAGTTTTCAGTTATAGGCAACAGTTCAGATTAGATGGATTTAACTGAATGCTGGATGAGTTGCACCTCAAGACAAGAAGACCCCTTGTTAAAGAAATTAGGAGTCACTAATTACATGGTATAGTAGTTTCCCACACTTTGCATGTGGGGAGTGTGCACCAAAATTCATTACAGATTAATAATGCTGCAAAAAATAAAAATTATCCCTATAACTGTCAGGTGTGTGGATGCAAAGAACTGTCCTCTAGCACTCAAGGTGTTAATATTCAGAGTTTATAGACTAAGGCTGTAATGCAATGAACCAGCTTTCTCCTCAGTGACCACTAACGGGACAGGTCTTTAGCATTTCCCTGCTTGATCACAGTGAGTTAATGAAATAACTGGGCTGCCGATTAACTCCCCTGTACTCAGGCAGGGAGTTCCTATAGGCAAGGCCTGTTATGTGACCCCCATGGAGAGTATTGGGAACTACTGCAATAAGCTAAAGAGGTGCAATTCTGGAGCAAACAACCACAGGGGAGAAATTAAAATCCCTATTGGTTTACATGGGGCCTTTAATATTAGAGATATCTACATCACATTGTGGTGCAGTGCTCTGGAGACTTTGCATTCAGGGAGTTAAAGGCCCTTTTAAATCAATGGGAAATTGAGGAATCTTTTTACTCTATGGTGTAGTTAGTCTGTTCCAGAGTTACACCTCTTTAGATTATTGAACTGCACCTTAACCCGATAAGGAACAGAAAAGTGGGCAATGCATTGCTTCACAGTGTGAAGAGTACCCCTTTGAGCGCCAAAGGGGTGTACAATGCACTTAATGGGTTAAATTCATTAGTATTTTCACTGCACCTCAAATCCATGCATCACACCTATGCAACTGACACTCTGGGCATTTAAAAGTGTGATCTCCATAAATCTGCAGCTCCTGCCCCTCTGCCCAAGTGAAGAAATGTTCTGTCACAGGCCGTGAGCCATCACGTTGTGTTGGGCAGAAAATGACATGCAGGGAGAGCTAATAAGACATGGTCTTGTGACAAGCCTCCCAGCAGCATCAGAGCAGGTTGTAACCCCCGAGCACAGGCCATAGCACTGCAAAACAAGGCTTAACCCCTTCCCAACTGTGCTCTGTCAGTAACAACTGCTTTCAAAAGGGCTAAATAGGACACCAGCTTAACAATTATCTGCATGAATGCTAGAAAGAAGCTAGACACTATCACACAATGCTTTCAAATGTGCTGAAATCTCTAGCATCTAAGGGGTTAAACATATTTAATTCTGATTTAGTGCGTTAATTTGTGTATTGCTAGGTGAGATTTTTATCTCTAGTTATAGCTGTGGTATATAGCTCAGTAATTACTGTCTCTGCTAACACATGCATACAGATGCAGTAAGCTTGGTCAAAGCAATACAGTAATTTCATGCAACTAAAACCTCTGAGGCCTCTCAATATAGGGACACATTTAGGATCCTCTTCGGTTAAACTACATTAACCTCTGAGTGTCAGAGAGGTATCCACGTTTTTTTTGATAACTTCCTGGAGCTCTAAGGATTAAATATGGTGTGCACTCACAACAGCCTCTCTCTCTCTGACCATCTAACAGTATTGAAACGGGTTCCTTTCTGTAAAACTGGGACTGATAAGAACCCAATGTCAGGCAACAAAACTGGAGGCCCCTGATGAACATCAGTATGCCAAAGCATTAAAATAATTCTCAACACCACAATTCAGCAGTTCTTATTTCTAATATAGACCCAAATTCATGAGTAAGCGTCCTGTACATGAAACACGTGGGTCTGAGCTGTTATCTTACTGCATCTAACTGTATGTATCTTCCGCTTCTAAGTCTCTCCATTAGCTCTTGTGTAGCCCAGAAGATTTGTGAGGTGTGCTTTTAATATTACCAATAAAGATTGTTGATTTTACTTACGGACTTGATCTGATTTCTTGGTGGTGCAATGGTGGTGATTTCTTGGTGGTTTTCTGGATTTGCCAAAGCATTAAAATAACCCTAGGTCATTTTCAATGCACTCAACACACTTTGAATGTCTGCTATGCCTTAAATGGGAGCACAGAATACAACAGTACACAAGTACATCCATAGTGTGTTCTCAGGTAGGCAAATACCAGCACTCTTCTATAGAATTTTCACTGCAGCATGCAGTAAGTACAGAATTGTATTAAAGGGATAACTTTTGCCACACGTGGTTACCATTACATATATAAAAGCAATCAATGGGGTAATGACAACAAAAATAAGCAAGACATACCCTTCCCCAATAGTGCCCTCATTTGATTTCTGTAGACTGGTATAGACCAACAGCACTGAGTGGTCTTATGCTCCTCACTAACAGTGTGAATAGATCTCTACATTATAAGAGTTCAATTACATCCACCCCTGCATATACCTACACTTGCATTCATTGCCCTTTTGGCACTCTTGCTAAAGCTAAGGGACAGATACAGGCACTCAGTCTATGCAACAGGCAAAAACGCATCATAAATGGACAAATACAAATTCCCATTGATCTAAATGAAACTGCAACCCCTTGAATGCCAAGTCAATAAAACCCCCTTTTAAATAGATTATTTTTCTCTTTATGGTGCTGTAGGTTTCACTAAGAATAGCCGATCTGCTCCTTTGTGCATTTTGGGTCCTTGTATGTGTAAATTTCAAACCAAATATCCTGTCACTGCACATGCAGAGACTTTAAAAGTTGAGCCTATGAATGTAATTTGACCAAGGCAAATTACAAAAACATGAAAATAAAAAGGTACACTAGGCTATAAAAAATTATCTTAAAAGTTTGTTTTCCCATAAGATATTAGAAGGAAATACGTCCCCAAAACAGGAGAATGATCTTTTGCATGCCAATAGTACAAATCCTGATGTTCGCTAGCTTGCCATTATAGAGAAGACATTTAGATATTCGTATTCAATCTGACGACAGAGTAGTAGTTCTGCACCAAAACATCAAGAAAATCTCTCTTGTACCAGAAAAATGGCAAATACAGATGTGTTTCTGCCTAGTCCTGGTCACTTATATCTGTAAATGGAAGGATAATCCAGACACAGGACACCTGTCTCCTGGGTGCCTAAAGCAGGTGTTGGCAACAGGACTACAATTCCCATCATTCTCTGGAAACAAACTTGTAGAGGTCATGCAAATTATAGACCAGTAACAGCTGAAAAGCCTTACATTGTCCATTGCTGGACTAAAGAAGTCAGCCTCACCCACCTCAATGAGGAGACCCATACTTTGCTAAAACATATCTTGGATTTCAGTTTCTGTAACTGAAGAGATTTCCTGACATCTCAGGCTGGAATGTTTGTAGATGGGACCAGACTGATATGAATATGGACGTTTTTCTTCTGTAACAGCACAAGAGTGAGAAATGCAACTGAGCATCACCTGGCTGGTTACCATCAAAAGAATACATTCTCTTGTTTGTTTTCAGGTAATGCTTGTTCCTTTTTTTTTCAATCTGTTATAAAGAATGACTTCATTTAGGACTTTCAGGCACAATAAAAGCTAATGACATTGTATAGCAGTATTGCTAATAAAAATTAATTTCATGAGCAAAACCTGAAAATTCCCAGAATAAGGACAAAAAGAAAGGGAAAAAAAAAAACACAATTTCATGTACAATGTCATGTACAATTTCATTCAAGGCTTGTTTAGCTATAGAATCCAAGGCCATACATAGAAATACCAATTGTATGTCTGTATGCAGTCCATTTCTGGAATGTAGTTTATGCAGCAGCGGCGAGACTTGCCAGGGTTTGGATGGATAGAATAATGCAGCTATTCTAATGTGTTACTCAGCGTTGAGTTATAGCGCCCTTCTAAACGCTGAGGGTCACTTGCAAAGAGAAAATATTGTAAGTCAATATATCTGCTTGGTAGGAAGTGTGAAAATTTTATGATACACTTAATCAGGAAAAACAATGCAGAAAATAATGTTGATCTGCAAGAAAGCTCATTACCAGGCCTTGTATTTAAATGAAAAATTATTTTAGAAGGCATTTTTGAGGATGTGCTGTTAGCCTCAGTGCAAATTTCATCCTATTACAATGAATCATCTGTTAAAAATTAAAGGAGCACAATATAGGTTGTGATCCTCTCTCTAAAACCAGGGTACTTACATGGCTGAAAGATTTAATTCAAAAGTTATTACAGTTCAAACTTCACACCCTGCAATTTTCTATTGCGGTGAAAAGGTGGTACTGTTTGCAGCACTTACCAAAGAAACACAGTCTATTGGCTTTCCCTTAGAGTGATTGGGGGAGGCGGAGCTGTTTGGCTATTGGAGTTATTTAATTAAAAAGGTATATAATTTGTGCACACATTTTTTTCCCTATAACTAACAAATTGCAATACTAGCACTCACCCTTAATAAAGTCTTGGTGCACATTAAGCTTTGAACTGTAATACACACTCTGAGGACTTTGTTCAAAAGGACAGCCTCAACATGTTAGTCTGATCTCAATAAAGGTCCAAAATGCGGACCAAAAAGTTGACATTGTTCTTCATGCTTTAATATATTTTGTATGAACCAAGACACACACTGTAACAAATAAAATTATATTTTGCAAGTTATATTGTCAAGTCTCAAAATGTTTGCTTTTGTTTGAGCCTTTATCAAGGTAACATACAGTTCCCTTGCTCCCTTAATATAAAAATAGGTCAAACATACAGAGATCAGTAAGTGGTACTGCATACAAAAACATATGATATTCTCCAGTCCTTAAGCTTCAAGTCTAATGTCAGCGCTGGGATTTTAACAACCTATAATTACAGAGACATATAGGTTACAGAGCTTCCAAAAACAGGTTTCCAAACTGTCTGACTATTACTGGATCCCAAACTGACTATACTATTAGCAGTGAGGGCAGCTTCTCCACAGAGTCCCATCGAATCAGAGGCTGATGGACAAGGAAGGCAAAGGAAGGAGGCTATGATCACATGGGAATTGCTAAAGGATTAGTAAGACTTATGAGAAAGAAGGCTGTACCAGCAAAAGGTCTCTTCCAAGGAAGACTGTTCATGCACACTAAATAACACTACCCTTTGGATAAGCACCAGTGCACAGTGGAGACAACAAGCTTCTTCATGTAAACATGAGATCAGACAGAAATCTTGGCCAGCCATCAACATACAGCTTGAAGTTTCTATGGTCAAAAGGCTATGGCCGTCGGAGGAACATTACTCCAATTGCGAAGCATCCTAAGGGTTAAATGGAATTTTGGAGCGTCACATTTTAAGAAGTCTGCTCCAACCTTAAACTGTGTGGCTGTGCTAAATAAGAATGTCAGACAGACAGACATCAGTATTTCGGGGCTGTAAGAGCAACAAATCAATGGCTTCAAATCTTGCACTTCATTCTGTCACGTGGGATCAGTAAGAGCACCAGGAGTCACTTCTGATCTCTGTCCTACCCTCACACTGATCTAACAGGCTGCATACTGTAGCCCCAGCTTCCTTGGATAGTCTCCTTCCAGGGGAGAAGATTGAGCTTGACTGAGTCTAAATGTAGCGCTCTCAAAACAAGTGGGTCTCAAACTTATTTGTGCACCACAACAGAGTATATCCTATTGCCCCTAATTGTTAGTATAGTGGTAACCACTGAAATAGTGTTAAAATGTTTAAGTGCAGGCATTATATGGAATCAGAAGTTCTTATGAGACTCACCTCAACAAGACATCTTGGTGAAGTGGGATCTGTGCATCTGCGATATCCATAACTGTACCGAGCGGTACAATGCAACTCTCCCTTTCGCAAATAACCTATCAGTGAGGAGAGAGGGATGGGCAGTGCAGGCACGCAGATTCCTCTTTGTCAAGATGTCTGTGCTGCCTTGAGGTGAGTCTCATACGAACGTATGATTCCAAAAAATGCTGGCACTTAAACATTAGAACGCTATTTCCATGATTACCGCTAAAACAATAATTAATTGTGGGCAATTACACCTAGGTTATAGCTCTGCTTTAACCCCTGGAATGCTAGAATGCTTTACAAAAAATGTGTTTGAGACACTTGAGACAATGAAGGTGTTTCTCTTTGTTAAATCAACAAATTGATCATTTTAATTTTTCCCCAGGGGTGCACTTTGTTTGCCCTAGAATAACTCCAACTCTAAATCCCCCTTATTGTAAAAGCACAAATGGAACAAGCCTGTATGATAATGATCTGTGGTAATGCTGTACATCTAAGTGTAAAAACATACTGAGCAATTAATTCCTGGCTCATTAGGCAAGAGAAATTTTAACAGCTAAAAGAACAAAATAGCATCTCCACGTCACTGAGCAATAAGTCTGGGGTGAAGGTTAGAAGTAAAATAAGCCATTAGGGCTCATAACATAAAATAATGAATTGAGGTGCTGAAGTATTCTCTGTGTGATGGTTCAGTAACTTCAGACCTGGCAGATCATCACTAAGTGGAGTCCTAGCACCAATCTCCCTCCCCACCTACACCAACTCACAGTATGTGTGCATGTCTATATATTTCATGCCACCACAAGAATAGTGGGTTCTAATATCAACAAATTGTCTTCAAACAGCACAATCAAAATGAACCCAGTACTGTCTGAGTAGGACACTATACTTTAAGATTAAATCTTATCAATATATATCTATATATCATACAATAATGTAAAAGGCCAGATGTATGTTAGTCCAATGCAGTCAAGCGCAGTAGAGACTGCCTGAACTGCGAAAACTGATTTGCAACAGAGCGAATGAGGAAAATAGGGACACACCATCCAGAGGCTTGGAGCTCAAGGACAGCCCCATGTCCGGGTGGGCTGAGGCTGGCACAAACTGAGCAACACAACACATGGTTGACCAGGCAGAGAGGTGACACCACAACAGCAAAGGGGAACCCTACAGGGAAACAAGTCAAACGCTGAGAGCTGCAGGCAGGCACAGGGAGCTCGGGGATTGTCTGAAACAGCTGGCAGGTGGTGACGTCATGTAGCAACAGAGCGAACGAGGTAACTAGAGACGCACATGAGGAGAAAGTGAGAGAGACAGCTGGAGAGGTGTCACCATGGGGACACTGCGAGACACAACTGAAGACACCACCACGGGGAGAGTGTGAGAGACAACTAGAGAGAGGAGAGACACCGGATAAAGGGAGAGAGAACTGGAGAGACATCAGCAAGGGCAGAGTGTGAGAGGGAACTGGAGAATAGAGTGTAAGAGAGGAAACACCAGCAAGGGGGGAGGGCAAAAGATGGCGAGAGAAGACACCAGTAAAGGAAGCATGTGAGAGACACAGCTGGAGAAAGGGGACACCCTAGTAAGGGAAGACTGCCCAAACAGCAGTCTCTACTGAGCATGACTGCTCCTGTGCGTAAGCCCTTCTCTAGTTACACATTGCATATATTTAGAAGGTATTTAGACCAATTTCATTTTTATGTTCCTTTAAACCTTCTGAATATGGCACATACCAGCTATGAAAAGGAGTAAAAATTATCCAAAATATCCATTGAACTAAACCAGTTTTATATTAAAAAAAAACACAAATCTTGAACCCATTGAACATCAGAGGGGTGATAATCAGAGTCAAAGCAGCAGTGTAGAGGCCAAAAAATAACTTTTTAAATCCTTGACTGTGTTGTCTGGCTTTACCTTGCCGTTCTCTATGATCTGCAGGGCTGGGTGACTTCAGTGCCTCATTTGGCAATCAGGGGAGATTGCTTTCCTCTCTGTTAAAGTCTATAAAAGCGCAGTGTTAAAGAATACACTAATTTGCTCCTATAGTAAGCGCAATCTCCCATGCACTACGCCTGGGGCACCGAAATTCACAGCCTTGGGATCTGCAGGGAAAACTGAAGCACAAAGGATGAGATTTGAGCTATGGGAACCATCTGACCACTCCGTTAAATTGGTCATTGCTGAATACCAGGGGAAAATGGAACCCTAAGTGAGGCCATCAGCAAATCCCAGTTATATCCATGAATTAAGCTGCCCCTTAAAGGGAACATCTATTTTACCAACAGTAAAAAAAAAAAAAATGTATGTGTGCGCATTTAAAAAAAAAGAGAAGACGACTCTTAAGGGTTACGTATAGCTGCTGAATTGCTAGAAACATATCAAGTTTTATTTTGCTTTCATTCACTTGATCAGACGCAGACCAAGTTCCATTTTGTTTGAAGGATTTCTGCAGTGCCAAAGCATACTGTAAGTAGCTCAAAACGGATCAGACCACACCAAGATTGGCCACTTCAGTGGTGTGTGGATTTCAATAGAATCATTTTTATGCACAAGGTAGCCATAATAGGATGCTAGCCTTACCCCAGAGATGTCTGCCACTCTGTGGATGGGAACCTCCTTCTTGCTGTGCAGGCCTTTGGCATTCTTGATGGCTCTATTGGAGAAAACATAAACACACATTAAGCCAATGAATTAATCACCAAGAGGTTGGGGAGCATATTCCATTGCTTTAACATAGAACAGATTGTCAGCTGCATTCTGGGGCAAAGACTGATGCAAAGAAAGTCATCCAAAGTTCTGCGAGGCAATGCACTAGAAACCTCTCTATTATTCAAGGAGTCAGAAGGCACAAACTGCATCAGTAGGAATTTGGGGGAATGTTTACATCTCTGTGGTGCAGGTGGTTTTTCCCAGATTTGTACCACACTGCTTTTATACATAGGAGCCTAACGCCAGTGGAACAACATAGGCAAGACAGAATGAGGCTCCTGCATTAAGAAAGGAGCACAATCTGCTGAAAGTCATCTACAGCACAGTGGACAAACGAATGGTCTCATTGATATAGATGGGACTTGTAACCCTGAATGACAGAAAACTCTGCAACAGATTGCTTCACACACCAACATATCGCTTCCATTTAAAGGCCTGTTAAACTCCTTAAGGACCCAAACCCATCTGGTCCTTAAGGGGTTAAATCAATGGAAACTTGTTTCCTACACTGAAGTTGCCTCCCCACCCCACCCCAAATGGGCCCAAAGTCTCTTTAATAAAAGTTTAATAAAGATTCTCCATTGCATGTTAAAAGAAAACCTGCAGGACTACAATCCTGGGAGCCATTTTATTCACATGTTACAATTCAAAACCATGCATTTATTTTGGGGACAGGCTATTTAACCCTTCTGAGTACCAGGGCATTATCTGACGCATTGCAACGTAATGTGTTTGATAACTCTGGCACTCAAAGGGTTAAAGTAACATGCTATGTGTTTTTGTTCATATAACTTTGTACTGCTGTAGTCTGGCAAGCTGTCATGTACAGTGCATTATGATTAACCCTTTGGGTTCCAGATGGGTGTACAATGCAATGCCCATCCCCTCTAGTCCTTAAATGGTTACGATAAGGGTATTGTAGGCATCTGGAAGTAAAAAAGATTAACTATTAACCCTTTGAGTGCCAGAGGGGTACGGTGCATACCCCTCTGCCACTAAAATGGTTAAGATTATTTTATTATGAAATAAGGCAGGCAAGGCAACCTTAAAGGACTTTTTGAACGAGATCCTCAAACCCATGGACAGGCCTCAGTCCAATTATAAAGTAGAGTAGCAGTAAAAAAGCTATGGCTCTTCAGCTCAAGGACTACAATGCTTCTCACTGCTGATAGTACACTAAGAATCATGGTTATTGTAGTCCAAAATAGCTGGGAGCCCCACAGGTCTCCCATCCGTGGCAGAGGGCATTGTAGTGAGATATGTAAACAGACCACCATACCTGTCCATCAGTACCGTATGCTGTAACTAATAAAGTATTTGGTGTTAAACCTAAATTGGGTAGAAAATTGCAAGCAAGACCTCTTGTGCACAATATTGTTGGGCACAAAAATTTAATCAACACGCACTTAAATTAATTTTAACTCCCGCAGGCTGTTTTAATAAGGGTCATAGCTTTTACAGTTCTAAAACATTCATTAGCCAGGTGGTAGAATCATATGCTCCTTATTGTTCTCCAGGATCCCTTGTACACTGTTTACAGATATATCTGGCTCCTAAATGATGAGTCTATCACAGGATATGCAAATCCTTCTACTGCATCCGCATGCCAGGCAATTCTCTCACCCTGCCACAGCAGCTGGAAGCATGGAGAATAGGGGGAAGACAATATACAGAGCAAGTTCACACTGTGTAAGCACAAAACCACTGCAGAGCCCTACATCAGCATTTGTATCCAAACTAAATGAAAAGGCAAATCATCCGGCTAGACTAAGGATTTTATAGTAATGCACGATTTTACACATCAAAACTAATAATGCTTTCCTTTGTTTAATTTCTTTTACGGCTTAATCAGAGGGCTTTAAATGCAAAAATATTCAGCTTGTGATCTGGCATTAATGGAGAATATTCTTTCAGGTGGAAAGAGCACAGCTTTCCACAGCATAACCAAGGCTGGTCAATTAGAAGGGGGAAACAAATTACAAAATGCTACTGAGCTGACATTAACACCCATTTGGCAACCAGTGGAAAGCAATAACCATACACTTAAATACAGCAATCTCAAGAGGAAGTGTCCAGGCAATGGTGTGAATATGAAGAGGGAGTGCAAGGCAGAAATGTGACATGCAGCGGAATTTACAAGAGGAAAGGGACAATGAGCAGTATGCATCCGTCAATATTTCAGCAATGTCTTCACAAGTCACTGGACTGTTTGGATTATGGCTCAGCACGTCGCTGTAAAAATAGCCAAGCTCTTTGCTCAATTCCACTACCACCTGTTGTTGCTAAAGCTATTGGATCTGTCCCTTTCTATCAAGGAAGAAACTGCTGCTGTCATTGAGCCCCCACCTCATCCCCCCCACTCTGTGATGCAA